>OY755237.1:82404265-82842036 GCA_963576725.1 Azorinus chamasolen | reverse complement strand
AATATCCATTAATTCTGGATATCGCCTGAAATGCACAAAATCTAAAATTACATATAATTTTCTATAGATTTAATTTGTCACACGATTTGGATCACGATCAAGCGGAAATGCACAGTAAGGTGGGTCCAGACTGTTTGTCTGATGAAATAGGCCTACTATTCCAGTCAGTTTTGATTTTGGTGGATGAAAACTGGATGCCAATATCAGAGACTTAGGTATATGCATGACTCTGTCAATATTATCATTTTTTACAATGTGTTGTCAATTATATTTTAAATCAGTGGGGCTTAATATATACGATTTTCAAAAGTTACACTCATTTTAAGTGGTTATAATCGTAGCATTGCAGTCTTACTAACCAAAATTTCAATTCTTTCTTACGAAGCATATTTTATTGATGTAAAACTTTTCTACCCTATTTCAAAACATGATTTAGTTTAAACATATTTTATTACTGGAATATACAACATGCATCAATTTACATAGATTCTAAGAAGGATTGGAACATGATTTTCCTAATTATCTTTCATGTGCGTATGTGTTTTAAACATAATTTTGGTTTTAATATAGATCTAAAGTATTTTTATTTCAGCTAAAACATCCCGCTTTGAAAAATTAACTGAAACGAAATAAATAACAGTATGGATCCGTGTCTAATCTGTATCAAAACGGTAACTGTAAGGGGAGTCACAAAATACCCTGCAGGGAATCATTCACTGCTGGAAGTCGCTAATCACATCGAAAGTAAATATTCGTCTGTGGCATGTAAGAATAATGTCCCATAATAATTAAAGTTCATAAATCAAAATGCACGCATAGAGTGATTTACAAGTGACCACCCTCCCTTACCTTGTTTTAGCCATAACCCAAGTCGGATCAATGGAGGAGCATATATTTCAGATCTGTTTGCTTATTTTGATCCTTTTTCATCTGATTGCTTTGACAGTCATTTGTATTGTAATTATCACAATGTCTATCAGATGGTCCAGGTTGTTCGTTTCTTGGAATAACGACCTTCAATAAATGGTAACAGTTTTTTTTTCTCTTTTTTATCTATATTATTTCTCTATAACAGCACGAAGCCGCGATTTTCTTTGAAATCATGCAGTTTTCCAGTAAAAGTGGGTTTACCTCAGGGTTTTCTGTTCCCCAATTGGCAAACTGTGCGCGATTGTTCCCCTAATTAGCCATTTTTACTATATAAAAGCGGGTAGCAGATATTTCCCCTTAAGTGAAAAACGGGCCTGGGCGGGTAGATTCTGGGACCCTAAAACAAGAGGGCCAGAATGGCCCTGAAGCGCTCACCAGACAATCAGAGGAGAAGATTTTCAAAGTTTTCACTATATGTTTCTATAGAAAACTAGCCGGCCCTGGGGCGGGCCAATTTTGACCCCAGGGGAATAATTTAGAAAAACTTGTAGGGGACCTGAACATGATGCTATGAGCCAAATATGAAAGCTGAGATTAACCTTCCAGTTTCAGAGAAGAAGATTTTTTTTAGGTTTCTTGATATGTTACTATTGAAAACTGACTACCCCGGTGGCAGGGCCAATTTTGACCCCATGATGCTCTGTGCCAAATATGAAAGCTGAGAGCCTTCCAGTTTCAGAGAAGAAGATTTTCAAAGATTTCACTATTTGTTTCTATTGAAAACTGTCCACCCCTGGGGCGGGGCCAATTTTGACCCCGAGACCATTATTTATATAACTTTTGTAGATGACCTGAACATGATGCTATGTGCCAAATATGAAAGCTGAGAGCCTTCCAGTTTCAGAGAAGAAGATTTTCAAAGATTTCACTATTTGTTTCTATCGAAAACTGCCCACCCCTGGGGCGGGGCCAATTTTGACCCCTGGGCCAAAATTTATAAAACTTTGGTAGAGGACCTGAACATAATGCTATTTGCCAAATATGAAAGCTGAGAACCTTCCAGTTTCAGAGGAAAAGATTTTCAAAGATTTCACTATTTGTTTCTATTGAAAACTGCCCACCCCTGGGGCGGGGCCAACTTTGACCCAGGGGCCATAATTTACATAACATTTGTAGAGGACCTGAACATGATGCTCTGTGCCAAATATGAAAGCTGAGAGCCTTCCAGTTTCAGAGAAGAAGATTTTCAAAGTTTGCACTATATGATTATATTGAAAACTGCCTACCCCTGGGGCGGGGCCAATTTTGACCCCAGGGCCATAATTTATAAAACATTTGTAGAGGACCTGAACATGATGCTATGTGCCAAATGTGAAAGCTGAGAGCCTTCCAGTTTCAGAGAAGAAGATTTTCAAAGATTTCACTATTTGTTTCTATTGAAAACTGCCCACCCCTGGGGCGGGGCCAATTTTGACCCCGGGGTCAAAATTTATATAACTTTTGTAGAGGACCTGAATATGATGCTATGTGCTTAATATGAAAGCTGAGAACCTTCCAGTTTCATAGGAGAAGATTTTCAAAGTTTGCACTATATGATTATATTGAAAACTGCCCACCCCTGCGGCGGGCCAATTTTGACCCCTGGGCCATAAATAATATAACTTATGTAGAGGACCGGAACATGATGCTATGTGCCAAATATGAAAGCTGAGAACCTTCCAGTTTCAGAGGAGAAGATTTTCAAAGATTTCACTATTTGTTTCTATTGAAAACTGCCCACCCCTGGGGCGGGGCCAATTTTGAACCCGGGGCCAAAATTTATATAACTTTTGTAGAGGACCTGAATATGATGCTATGTGCTTAATATGAAAGCTGAGAACCTTCCAGTTTCAGAGGAGAAGATTTTCAAAGTTTGCACTATATGATTATATTGAAAACTGCCCACCCCTGGGGCGGGGCCAATTTTGACCCCAGGGCCATAATTTATATAACTTTTGTAGAGGACCTGAACATGATGCTATGTGCCAAATGTGAAAGCTGAGAGCCTTCCAGTTTCAGAGAAGAAGATTTTCAAAGATTTCACTATTTGTTTCTATTGAAAACTGCCCACCCCTGGGGCGGGGCCAATTTTGACCCCGGGGTCAAAATTTATATAACTTTTGTAGAGGACCTGAATATGATGCTATGTGCCAAAATATGAAAGCTGAGAACCTTCCAGTTTCAGAGGAGAAGATTTTCAAAGTTTGCACTATATGATTATATTGAAAACTGCCTACCCCTGGGGCGGGGCCAATTTTGACCCCAGGGCCATAATTTATATAACTTTTGTAGAGGACCTGAACATGATGCTATGTGCCAAATGTGAAAGCTGACAGCCTTCCAGTTTCAGAGAAGAAGATTTTCAAAGATTTCACTATTTGTTTCTATTGAAAACTGCCCACCCCTGGGGCGGGGCCAATTTTGACCCCGGGGTCAAAATTTATATAACTTTTGTAGAGGACCTGAATATGATGCTATGTGCTTAATATGAAAGCTGAGAACCTTCCAGTTTCAGAGGAGAAGATTTTCAAAGTTTGCACTATATGATTATATTGAAAACTGCCTACCCCTGGGGCGGGGCCAATTTTGACCCCAGGGCCATAATTTATATAACTTTTGTAGAGGACCTGAACATGATGCTATGTGCCAATTATGAAAGCTGAGAAGCTTCTGCTTTCAGAGGAGAAAATTTTCAAAGTTTTACTATATGTTTCTATTGAAAACAAGGCACCCCTGGGGCGGGGTCAATTTTGACCCCAGGGGCATAATTTATATAACTTTTGTAGAGGACCTGAATAAGATGCTATGTGCCAAAGATGAAAGTTGAGATCCCTGTAGATTCAGAGGAGAAGATTTTTAAAGGTACAAATTGTTGACGACGGACGACGAACGACAAACGACGAACGACGGACGACGGACGACGCACGCCGACGGACGACGCACGCCGACGGACGACGGACAACGGGCGATCACAAAAGCTCACCCTGAGCACTTTGTGCTCTGGTGAGCTAAAAAGCGCTAATTTACACCGGAAGTGATGTCAAAAAAAGTGTCTGAACAGACATTTATTTTTGCTCATCAAAAATGTTTTCTATTTTCATTCTGAGAAGAGAAAATCTGAATCTTTTAATCAATTTTCTTTCAAGAGAAGAGCAGGAAAAATGCTTCTATAAACGCTTTGCAAATGGATACATTGTTTTCTTTGAAGACTACACAACATGCATTCTGTGTAGTTTATTCATGGAGGGAAACCGAATATTCTGTCAAAGATTTTAAAGGTAGGAAGATCTATTAGATTTCTTAAGTCATTTTAATAAGTCAATTAAGATTTAGTGAGTCAACTAAAATATAGATAGATAGACTATTAGTGTCTAGCCCTCAAACCTCCCCCCCCCCCCCCCCCCCCCCCCCCAATTTACCCCTGGTTTGAAAGGGTGTCGGTCGTTTCGGACCCAATCCGTTTCGGTCCTTAGTCATTTCGGACCCAATCCGTTTCGGTCCTGGTAGTTTCGGCCTTGGTCGTTTCGGCCACATTATAAAATTTGCATTCAAAGGTATTTATAAATGGAACTTGTGAAACTTGTGTGGAACTTATTTTTTAACTATTCCCCTCATATAAACACATTTTCAGGAAATTAAATTGGAAACAGAGTAGACCCAGATCAGAGGACAATAATTCTCTTGAAAATACTACTTATAAAAAATTCAGGATGTGCATCCATATTTAAAATTAATCCGATCATACATGCTGTTAGTGGGTGATACATGATCAAAGATATAACCAATGGAATAATTACTACAAACTATCGCGGCTATAAACACCTCATTGATGAGATTAGCCCAAACAAGTATACTACCATTAATTAACATTTAATTTTTTATTACTATATAATTCAAACAACATTGCAATAGATTCTGGTTGTTTGATAATTAACATTTTCATTGTCTATTTCATGGATTCAATAAACTCATTCAATAAGAGTTTACAAAAACATTAATTTAATTACAAATTTACACAATTATCAATATTTGCAGCATTTTTTCCAGCAAATATTAAACATTTTATTCTTATTGGGTTTATATTTGCTTCATATACGGTGGAAACAGATGGAGTTTGTTGAAGAACAACTAAGTGCAATAGCACTACATAGGATTTTAGACATAGGGCACTGTCCAATCTGACTTGGTATCTCTTTGCTTTCTTTATATCTTGTCTCTTGTTAAGTTGTTAATGGTCAATTTTCTTAAACAGTAAACACATTTTGTTTTAAATAAATTTGATGTCTATTGCTGATATATTTCACGTATCCCTTTGTCGTTTCTAGAACCTGTCTTCGGCAACTTTGTATTGTTTGATTCTGGAATCTTAAAGAGCAAGTGGTTGCTTAAAGACAGGCAAAATAAATACAGAAAGCTTCTACAGTAGTTTTCTCCAATACTTGTGACATGCATAAAGCTACCACCTGTCCTACAGACCCATAATTAGACCCCTTTTTGATGATCGCTTAAGACAGGTTCTATTGACAACAGTAGGGCTTACATAAATCAACTTAATTTTTTACAATCCATAGTAATTTTCTGTGTTACAGTTACTGAAACATAAATAATTTGTAACAGGATTAAATACACACAGATGAAACAAATCTAGGTCCCTGTCATACATGTAATAACTACTGGATCGTGTGGGAGAGTCCCGCATTGGAGGCCAACTACCGCCAACTACCGGCCAGTAGACAAGTTCTTCCGATTTCTGAAAAAAAATAATTTTTGTTTTTTCCCCCACCCCATTTTCTATCATTTTGTCAATTTAAGCGCTTGCCAGAAGCCTCAAAGAACCAGTGTTGTTGACTTATTTACAGCCGGGGTGAGCCCTGTTTATCATGGCAGGCACAGCGCTGTGTCCCTTTTGTAGTACATCATGGCGTGACAAATGTATTATGTTTATTTGAGAATATAACTTTCTGGATATATTGCATTACAAAAATAAATGAAAGAATAAAAACAATAATGTAAATAAATTATAATAATATAATATAAGAATGAGAATAGTATAAATAATGATAGTAAAAATAATAATAATGAACACAAGTCTATCCATTGGCCGGGTTCAAGCCCTGATGACAGGTCTGGCTGCATGTTTTTCTGCAGTCCTGTTACAGTTGTCCTAATACATTGTTAGAATAAATGCAAGAAGAGTGTCCTCAGTCCCAGTAAACAGGTTAGACCCAGACAAAGTGTAGGAGGACTGCCCCGTAGGATGACTGCCCCATAGGACAATTGCCCTATAGACCATTGCCACTTAGGATAATTGCCCCATAGGATGACTGCCCAACAATATAAAAATAGCATTATTTTGTAAAAAAAATATAATATATAAGTAAAATTTAATAAATTATATGATGAAAATAAATTGGTAGAAGGTAGGGTAGACCAATTGGAACTCTTTGTATGTATTGTATTGACCCCAGATATTTGGACATGTACACGTAAAGAAATAGCATAGTCCCCATTAGAAAGTACACACTAAGAAAATCTTTGTACAACTTAATGAAGAATTATTCATTTGTAGCTCACCTGAGCTAAAGGCTCAGGCTGAGCTATTGTGATCGGGATGCATCCGGCGTCCGTCCACATTTTCAAATGACATCTCCTCTGAAACTGCTGACCCGATTTTAGCCAAATTTTGTCAGAGCAACAGTGGCTAGGGAATACGAAATGTTGTTCACATTATGACCCCCGGGCCAAAAATGGGCCCGCCCAAGGGCTTATCAGTTTTTCATAGGAAAATCTTTAAAAATCTTCTTCTCTGAAACTGTAAGGCCTAGACCTTTGATATTTGGTATGTAGCATGATCTTATGGTCCTCTACAAAGATTGTTCAGATTATGACCTCGGGCCAAAAATGGCCCCGCCCAAGGGCTTATCAGTTTTTTGTAGGAAAATCTTTAAAAATCTTCTGAAACTGTAAGGCCTAGACCTTTGATGTTTGGTATGTAACATAATGTAATGGTCCTCTACAAATATGTAGATTTGGCTTGTGGTCCTCTGCCAAGAATGTTCAACTTACGACCGACCTCTTGGCCCTGCTTTGGGGCTTTTCAGTTTTTACATAGGAAAAATATAAGATATTTCTCTGAAACAATAAGGCTTAGCCCTTTAATTAATGATATGCTGCTTTGCCTTGTGGTTCTCTACCAAGTTTGTACAAATGATGACTTCTGGGACAAAAATGGCCCTGCCCGGGGTTATCTCAGGTGAGCGCTTCAGGGCCTCATGGCCCTCTTGTTTTAAAAATCTTTTTGCCTGCTTAGTGCCACCTAACTGGTATTTGCTAACAGTTTAAGATCCTGATGTGGCGCTGAGTAACATTAAAAACATCAAATTGTATATGCTGTTATAAGATAAAAAAAAACCTGGGTGTATCACAAAAGCCCCTCACTACAAAAGCTCCTCATACATAAGCCCCTCTCTACAAAAACTTTAAGCACATCTTGCTAAAGCCCCTCACCAAAACGTCAAGAGTTACAAAAGCCCCTCACTATGAAAAAATATCTCATGTTAACTGGAGTGGACAATTCCCCATCTATTGACACTATTTGATAGCGGTCATTTAAATTGAGAAAACTATTTGGATAATTCTCAAAATGCAGAAAGCTCTTAAAGCTTTTTTATACTTATGCCTTGCATTAAGCTGCCAGCTATCAATATAGAGCCTATCAGTGTATCTGCTGTGAAGTTAGCTTAATACAAGTTCCAGTATTCTACTAATACCCATTCTTTCAGCACTGTGATGTTATCTGCTTCAGAATTGTTGTCTGCTTGTTTAAGTTTTTTTACACATTTTTTTTAATACATATCAATCTTACAATTAACTCTCTTGTACAATAAATTCTGAAGGGAGGTGATCCCCAGAAAGCAAAAATTTCAACAAACCACATATGGAGTTACATATGTGTCAGATCAGAATCCCAACTTTGTGCTAAATTCAGTCAAGTCATGCTCAGCAGTCACAGATAGGGTTATAACACTGAGTTTGTCATCCGTAGAAATAATAAAGTGAAAACTTTGAAAATTTTCTCTGAATCTACAGGGTTCTCAGCTTTCATATTTGGCACATAGCACCATGTCGTCTACAAAAGTTATATAAAGCATGCCCCTGGAGTCAAAATTGGCCCCGTCCTAGGGGTGGTAACATATAGTGAAAACTTTGAAAATCTTCTCCTGAAGCTGGAATGTTCTCAGATTTCATATTTGGCACATAGCATCATGTTCAGGTCCTCTACAAAAGTTATACATGTATAAATTATGCCTCTGGGTCAAAATTGGCACCGCCCCAGGGGGGGCAGTTTTCAATAGAAACATATAGTGAAAACTTTGAAAATCTTCTCCTCTGATTGTCTGGTGAGCAATATCAGGGCCATTCTGGCCCTCTTGTTTATCACAGGGTTATAGATAATTTTATACAATTGTATGCTATGGCCATGGACCATTCTAAGAGGTGTGTTTTCAATTAATAGTCCCCCACCGGTTACCGGTTAGGGGACTATAGATTTGCTCAATTCCGTCCGTATGTCCGTCCGTCTGTCACGCTTCGTGTCTGGGCCATATCTCCTACAAAGTTATGCCAAATTCATTATAACTTCACACATTGAAGAAGCATGATGAGAGCTAGTTTCATGCACAAGGGTCATAACTCTAGCATCAGTATTTTTGGAGTTATTCCCCTTTTACATATTTTTAGCTAATGGTTCAATTGATTTGAAACTTCACATATGGAACAATCATAATGAGGGGTAGTGTCATGCACAAGGGCCATAACTCTAGCATCAATATTTTTGGAGTTCTTCCCCTTTTTAATATTTTCTTGTCAGTCCGTCTGTCACACTTCATGTCCAGGTCATATCTCCTTCAAAGGCCAAATTCATTATAACTTAACACATTGAAGCACAAGGGCCATAACTCAAGCATCTATATTTTTGGAGTTATTCCCCTTTTCATATCATCTTGTCCAGTTAATAACTCTTTTATGTACTGGTTCAATTTATTTGAAACTTCTCATTTGGAACAATCATGATGTCGGGAAAGTAGGTACTAATACCATTCAGGTGGTCATGTATATACCATGGTCACCACACCATGGGTGGGTGGGGTAGGGAGAGTGGAGGTTGTTTGTTTTTTCAGTCCGGTGGGGGACTCATGTCTTGCATAGCAATACAACATGCCCTTGTTTAATTCATTTTTAATCTGAAAGCCAAATTTAGAACTGTCCCTTTAATGTTTATCTAAAGAAATGTAACCACTGTCTAGCTGGAAGGTGTTAACTCTTTGATTATTACAACATAGAGCTATTAAACCCTTTTGTTGTTTTTCCAGACAAAATGAGGAGAAGCAGAAGGCAAACAAAGAAGAATAATGAGGTCGAACTAGCTAATCTATATGTTGTGACAACAGAGGAGGAAGGTATACATTGTGTTTTTATTGTCCTGTTTTATTAACCTGTCAAAATTTAAATAATTATACGCTTGCTGAACACGCCATAAATAGCTTCGGTTGACATCGATTGTTTCCGCTAGTAAAAGCTGTCCTACTTGGCTATTTGAGTACTTGTACATTTATTGTGAATCTCGTGAAAAACGTTTGAAACACAGGTTTACCCAAGCTAAATATATCCTTTCAGTGAGTAGAAATATTCATATTTTGACAGGTCAATAAAACAGGACCATAACAGCTTGGCAGATTATAGTCATGATTTAGCTCACCTGTCACAATGTGGCAAGCAGAGATGGATATCGCCAGAAAAAATATAGCAATACATGTACAGGATAGTTAGGCATAAAATTGCCAGAAAAAAATGTATCAATATACTATATCACAATAGTTAGGCACAAAGAATATACTTTAGGGTACCCTTACCCTGTCCGGCCTATCTTGCCAGAATTCCAACACATGATATTTTGAAATGTTACCTTTGATTTGAATGTTTAGGAACAGTCTACAGTCTACACAACAACTACACTTCTCTTGTGGTAGCTAGTTGACATGTAGTCATTGTACAGGTCTGATACCAAAGGTGTTCCTAACTAATAAGACACCTAATAGGAAAGAAAGGTCTAGTAGAAAAAGATTGATTTTCACTTAATTAGCCCACTTGAGCAAAGCTCAGGGTGAGCTTTTGTGATCACTTTCCATCTGTAGTATGTATGTATGTACATCTGTACGGTATGTCCGCTAACATTTTCAAATGACTATTCCTCTTAAAACACAAGGGTTTTTTTTCTATGATGTGACCTAGTGATCTACTTTTTGGCCCCAGATGACCCACTTTCAAACTTGACTGAGATTCAAAAACAATATTTGGAACAAGTTTGACGAAGTTTGGCACAAAATTGCGGCCTTAAGTGCGTTCACAAGGATTTTCTATGATTTGACCGTGTGACCTATTTTTGACCCCACATGACCCACTTTCAAACTTGACCTAAAATTTGACAAGAACAACATTTAGAGCAAGTTTGGTGAAGATTGATCTAGGCCGAGTTCAAAAGTGGGTCATGTGTGGTCAAAAGGTAGGTTATTAGGTCAGATCATAGAAAAAACCCGTGAACACCCTAGAAGCCACAATTGAGACAATCTCCATAAAACTTGCTCCAATTGCTCATAACAAAATCTAGGCCAAGTTTGAAAATGGTTCATGGAGTTCTAAAAGTAGGTCACTAGGTCAAATGATAGAACTTTGTGAACACCAGAGGCCTCAATTTTGGGTCAATCTTCATCAAACTTGCTCCAAGTGTTCTTGACAAAATCTATTTCAAGGTCAAAAATGGGTCATGTGGGTCAAAAAGTAGGTCACTAGGTCAAATAGACAAACCTTGTGAACACACTAGAGGCCACAATGTTTACACTCTAGCAGCTACTAATTTTAATGAGTTTTAGTGAAACTATGACAAACTTTTTTATTTATATATGACTATAAGTTCTCCGATGACTTGATTATGGTCAAAATCCAAAGGAAAAACTATTTGGTTCAATATACTCAGGTGAGCGATACCAGGGCCATCATGGTCCTCTTATTTCATAGAATTGTTCCTCAATGGACTGTCCATCAGATTGTATAAATCATGATGATATCTTAAGAAACATGGCCGCCAGGAGGTGGAGCTTTTTGCTTTATATGTCTCGTAGAGCAGACTTAAAAAAACTCTTCTTCTCCGAAACCATGTTGCGGATCTGAGTAATGTTTGGCAGCAACTAACCTTAGGTGACCCTGAATCAAGTTTGTATATAAAATTGTGTTGATATCTAAAAAAAATGCCGCCAGTGGGCGGAGCTTATTTCCTTATATGTCTTGTACAGAAATACTTTAAAGATCCATTGGGTAGATTTGAGTAATGTTTGGCATCCTAAGGTGTCCCTAAATCAAGTTTATATAAATTGTTGATTATCCCATTGTTACCATGGCAACAAGGTGCAAAATCTTCTGACTACAATGAAAAGATTGCAAAAAAAATTTCACAAAGATTCCTTTGAGTGCATTCATCATCACTAATCATAAGAGCGATCCAGGGTCCTCAGGGCCCTTTTGTATTCTGTACAAACTTTAGACGAAATGTAATGAAACATGGAACTAAATATTTCAGGAAGATGTGTTCATGCAGAGCAAGGAATCGCAACAGGGGCTTTGTTCTTGAAATATGAGGGGACATTGAGGGAGATGGAGCCGGAGGGCGATGATACTTATGTGTTTGAGTTTTTATTTCGAGGAAGGAAGCTTTGGTATGTTCATGTTCTGTACAGTAGTATACACTTACAGTCAAACCTGTCTTAGCGACACACTGTTTTCAGCGACATCCTGTCAGATGCAACAGTATTTCCCTCTTTTAGTGACACACTGACAGATGCGACATACAACACTCAATTTGTACTCCCAACTCGGCAAACGACACTGTTTTTAGCGACATTGAGTCCGTGAATCTTGAGCAGACGTCAGAAGAAGTTACATGATCTTTCATTGTATCATTGTGTTTGCACTTCTAATTGCCCTCATTAACGTGTCAAAGGATTAACTGCCCCAAGCTGATCAGGGATTTTTTGGTCCAGTTGGTATGTTAGTCTCATTACTGTTTGAGTTTTTATGCGCCCACCTAATAAAGGTGGTCGTATATTGGTGTGGCCCTGTCCGTCTGTCCGTTCGTTTGTCCGTCAACATTTTATTTGTCCGCTGTTTTCTCTGAAAACTATATGACAGATATTAATGAAACTTCACACAAATGTTCAATGCATCAAGATCTGAAGCTGAGTCGATTCTGAGGTTCATTTGAGTTTTCGTTTCAGAGTTATGGCCCTTGTCCTTAAAAAAGAATCCAAATACATGCAAATAGTTTGTCTGATGTTTTCTGGGAAAACTATTTGACAAATATTAATGAAACTTCACACAAATGTTTAACGTGTCAAGATCTGAAGCTGAGTTGATTCTGAGGATCATTTGATTTTTCGTTTCAGAGTAATGGCCCTTGTCCTTTAAAAATAATGCAAATAGTTTGTCCGCTGTTTAATGGGAAAACTTTTTGACATATATTAATGAAACTTCACTCAAATGTTTAACTTGTCAATATCTGAAGCTGAGTTGATTCTGAGGATCATTTGATTTTTTGTTTCAGTGTAATAGCCCTTGTCCTTTAATAATAATGCAAATACATGCAAATAGTTTGTCCGCTGTTTTAGGGGAAAACTATTTGACAGATATTAATGAAACTTCACACAAATGTTTAATGCATCAAGATCTGAAGCTGAGTCAATTCTGAAGTACATTTGATTTGTCATTTCGGAGTTATGGCCCTTGCACTTAAAAAAAATAATGCAAATCTATGCAAATATGAGGATGGCCATAACTTTTTTAATTTGAAATGATATTTACTTCAATTTTTTATATGGTTAAACCTTAATATGAATTTTCATATATATCGCGGGGTTTTGATATGTCATTTTATTCTAAAGTTATGGTCCTTGAACTTTGTGTGTTCGTTGCTTTGTTTGTCGGTCAACTTTTAGTTTGTTGTTTCTTGGAAAACTATTAAAATGATATAAATGAAACTTAACACAAATGTTTTAAGCAACAATATCTGAAACTGAGTTTATTTTGAGGTTCATTCGGTTTGTCTTTACGGAGTTATAGCAGTTGCACTTTACAAAAATCTGCAAATAAGAGGATTAGCTGTAACTCCTTTATTTAATAAGATATTCACTTCAATTTTTTTAAAAATAGTATCACCTTAATTTGTAGGTGGCGATGGTCTAGTGGTAACGCGCTTGTCTATCAGTCCAGAGGTCCGGGTTCATATCTTGGTCCCACCCGGAAATTTCAGAGACGCTTTTCCGTGTCACCCACCTGCACATCCTCTCCTCCCTGGGGTTAAAATGGGTACCTGTGAGGGTCACTCGCCGGTACTGCGCCTGCATGATTGCGCCATATGTTAGCAGTGCTCAATATTGTAGGCGAATGACTCAATGACCAGGGGAGTAAATGTACAGGCGGCTGAGCGGTCATTCGGACTGAAAGTAGACTATAACTAGGTACTTTACTTACTTTTTACCTTAATATGGAAATCAAGATCTGAAGCACAGATTAGAAAATGTCAACACTTATAAGGCATGTTGAATCGGAGAAAATTTGCAAGTGGGTGTATTATGTACCGTATGCGGTACTCTTGTTCATATTTCCTTGCCCAGACAATAACTCTTTATCTACGGGTTCAATTGATTTGAAACCTTATATATGGAACAAGCATGATGAGAGCAAGTGTTTTGCACAAGGGTCATAACTCTAGCATCATTATATTTGGATTTATTCCCCTTTTTATCCCCCACCGCATAGCGGAGGGGGGCTAAGGAATGGCCTTCGTCTGTCCGTAACAATTTTGTGTCTGCTCCATAATATATCTCCTATACCCCTTGAAGGATTTTCAAGAAACTTGCCTCAAATGTTAACCAAGTTGAGACGATGTGCAGAACATATGTGGCAGATATTTCGGATCAAATTCAAGGTCACATTTGAAGGTCAAAGGTTTTAACCTTCAATTTCCATTGCATTTTTGTGTCCGCTCCATATCCTCTAAACCCTTTGAAGGATTATCATAAAACTTGAGTCAAATGTTAACCAAATTAAAACGATGTGCAGAACACATGTGGCAGTCATGTCGGCTCAAGTTCAAGGTCACATTTGAAGGTCAAGTGTTTAAACCTTCAGTTGCCATTACAGTTTCATGTCCGCTCCATATCTTCTAAACCCTTTGAAGGATTTTCATAAAACTTAAGTCAAATATTAAATGAATTGAGAAATAACTTGTGTACTAGTGAAGCTATTGAAATAAACTTCATATTTGGAAAGAACATTTTAAGGCGAAGTGTCATGCACTGGAAACAACATTTTAAGACGAAGTGTCATGCACTGGAAACATTACTATCTTCATTTCTTGTTTTTTGAGGTATCGCTCTTTGATAAAAGTGCAGTTCAGAGATTGGCTCTTGGGCAGGTGAAACATGATCCGCAGAAAACTCAGCAATTTTTTTTCTAAACTATTCATTTGATTTTATTACTTCACAGTTCCTTGAATGAGTTTGATGTGGATGATAACAGTTCCTTGAATGAGCTTGATATGGATTATGACCGTGACCCAGACTTTCTTCCTGAAAAAGATGAGAATACCAACTCTGAGGAATCTGAGGATGACGTGAATATGAGTGAGTACTCTATGTTCTGGTTTTGCAAATGTCTAAATATTTTAATATAAAAACTTGTCTTGCACAGTTTCATAATAATTCATTATAGACCTACTTCTAGAAGTACTGCTACCTGATATAGAGAATAATAGGTTAGTGCCGTAGATGGGACGCTTTATTCGACGAGGGGAGAAAACGTTGAGGCGAGGCTTGCCGAGCCTCAACTGTTTTCTCTCCGAGTCGGATAAAGACGTCCCATCTACGGCACTAACCTATTATTCGATTTATCCAGTCAATTTAGTTATATCTTTTTAGCTCACCAGAGCACAAAGTGCTCAGGGTGAGCTTTTGTGATCGACTGATGTCCGTCGTCGTCCGTCATCTGTCGTCCCACATCAACAATTTGAACTTTTAAAAATCTTCTCCTCTGAATCTACAGGGTTCTCAGCTTTGATCTTTGTACATAGCATCACCTATATGTCCTCTACAAAAGTTATATAAATTATGCCCCTGGGGTCAAAATTGGCCCCGCCCCAGGGGTGGGAAGTTTTCAATAGAAACATATAGTAAAACTTTGAAAAATTTCTCCTCTGAAACCAGAATGTTCTTAGCTTTCATATTTGGCACATAGCATCATGTTCAGGTCCTCTACAAATGTTATATAAATTATGACCCTGGGGTCAAAATTGGCCCCGCCCCAGGGGTAGGCAGTTTTCAATAGAAACATATAGTGAAAACTTTGAAAATGAAAGGCTTTCATATTTGGCACAGAGCATCATGTTCAGGTTCTCTACAAAAGTTATATGAATTATGGCCCTGAGGTCAAAATTGGTCCCGCCCATGGGGTGGGCAGTTTTCAATAGAAACATATAGTGAAAACTTTGAAAATAGCTATATGCTAATGTTATTTTATTGATACAACCGATGTTAAATAAAGCTTCTTGTATCTTGTATCTTGTAAAATCTTCTCCTCTGAAACTAGAGGGTTCTCAGCTTTCATATTTGGCACATAGCATCATCTTTAGGTCCTCTACTAAATTTATATAAATTATGGCCCTGGGGTTAAAATTGGCCCCACCCTAGGGGTGGGCAGTTTTCAATAGAAATAAATAATGAAATCTTTGAAAATATTCTCCTCTGAAACTTGAAGGCGCTTAGCTTTCATATTTGGCACAGAGCATCATGTTCAGGATCTCTACAAAAGTTATATTAATTGTGGCCCTGGGGTCAAAATTGTCCCCGCCCCAGGGGTGGGCATTTTACAATGGAAACAAATAGTGAAAACTTTGAAAATCTTCTTCTCTGAATCTGGAAAGTTCACAGCTTTCATATTTGGCGCTTAGCATCATGTATAGGTCCTCTACAAAAGTTATATGAATTATGGCCCTGGGGTCAAAATTGGTCTGCCCCAGGGGTGGGTAGTTTTCAGTAGAAACATATAGAGAAAACTTTGAAAATCGTCTCCTCTGAAACTGAAAGGTTCTCAGCTTTCATATTTGGCTCATGCTAGCATCATGTTCAAGTCCATTACAAAAATTATATAAATTATGCCCCTGGGGTCAAAGTTGGCCCGCTCCAGGGCAGGCTAGTTTTCTATGGAACCATGTAGTGAAAACTTTGAAAATCTTCTCCTCTGATTTTCTGGTAAGCGCTTTAGGGCCATTCTGGCCCTCTTGTTTCATAGACTCATAAAACATACGAATATTGAAATAATTTGCATTGAAAGTGCGGTTTTTCGATCAACGGACCTCCCTTTTCATTTCCATTCTAGAGAAGTAAATAATGAGCTACAGCAGAGGAAAATATTTTCGATACTTACATTACAAGAGGAGAAAACGTGGTTGAATTTGAAAAATAAGATCATTTGAATCGAGAATCGATATGTTAATTCAAACAGACATGATAATATTCTCCCGGAGGCTCTCTGGTCAAATTCGAGTTCTGTCTTCTCAGTTACTATTTTTAGATAGGGCTAACGTCACTCATAAATCGATGGAACTGAACAGCCTATATTTAGGTCTATGACAATCACTGCCCCTGTAAGAGCTTATCAATCAAATTCTTATGAGAGTGAAAAGAAAACATTTACATTGCATGGAATCAGACCGTGGTATGTTTTTCAGTGTGTGTGTGTGTTTCAGTTTATGTAGCACACTAAATGTGCTACATACATGTATTAAGTAATCTTGATTTCATTTCTAAAAGAATCTACTGACTGATGGTAGATGATGAAGTCTAGAATAGAGTTTATATATAGGCTACTACAGCGACAGTCCGTTGAAACTAGATACCATTTAAGTGTATTTTTGGGGTGCAAGTTTTTGTGGTGGGTGGGGGGGGGGGGGGGGGGGTTCTAAAATAGTAAAAAAAAATTGCTCATTTCATTTTTGCAAATTCTTGATTTCAAGTAACATAATTTTTGCGAATGCTTCATATGAAGTGATAAACCTCTTTTGAACAACAAATTGTAGCAATTTCTCAAGTTCACAGTCTAAGCTTATTATGGGGATTGAAGTCAAAACTAATCTTGACAGATACTTGATTTCTTAATCATCAAATGCCCAGTATATAATATAAGATACATAAACTTTTTGTCAGTCCTGTGTTTTCAAAGATTTTAGCTTCCAAGACAAATGGTCTCGATGCGGCTAACATTATATGTTGTGTCCGTTAGGAGCAATATCTGTCTATAAACGGTAAATTATCATTAGAATTGCTACTTGTATTTATTGTCTTTGTTATCTTTCTCTCTTGCAAATAATTTTCTGAAAATCCCGTGAAATAGCTGTCTGTATCGCTAACCATTATCTACTGTCTATATCGCTAATCATTTTCTACTGTCTATCGCTAACCATTATCTACTGTCTTTATTGCTAACCATTTTCTACTGTCTTTATCGCTAACCATTATCTACTGTCTTTATCGCTAACCATTTTCTACTGTCTTTATCGCTAACCATTTTCTACTGTCTATCGCTAACCATTTTCTGCTGTCTGTATCGCTTACCATTTTCTACAACTCTAAGTACATATTTCGTGACAAGTGCTATTTTCAAACATCAGTATATTTAAAATTTCTTGTAAACACAAAACGTTTTTCAAAATGGAATCTTGAATATTACGGCTTATTTAATTGGATGTTGCTAAAAGATGCTGGGAATCTTCGATTTGTTCACCAGTTAAACTAATTGGAACAATAAACATGTGCGAAAGACCGACTCCTCAAAAGGTGTCGCCATTTGTAGAGCTATAACTACAAACTTTCTAGTTTTTTTGAAAGTTCAGTCTCATTCACAAACAGTTTGGATATCAGATCGGGATCCAAACTGTTTGCATAGGTCATTAGTGGTGGGAGAATGCGTCTCTAGCATCCAAATAGTTAATACAAGTTTGAGTAGTCTATGCTCTACCCATTCTTTCAGTACATTCTCAGCATCATGTTCAGGTCCTCTGCAAGAGTTATATAAATTGTGTTACTGGAGTCAAAATTGGCATCGCCTCTGGGGTGGTCAGTTTTCCATAGAAACCTAAAGTGAAAAGTGAAAACTATGAAAATTTTCTCCTCTGATTGTCTGGTGAGCAATGTCAGGGCCATTCTGGCCCTCTTGTTATCGATGTAAATTGGATGTAGTGGATCAGAAAACTTTTCTCTTGTCTTGGAACTATATAGCCTATATAGTGTTGCAGTGCCGTAAAACCCAAATCTAATTTAAAACAAACAAACAAAAAACAACAACACAGCAGAGATCATGTAGAGTCTGTCTCTTAGATATAATACAACAGAAATGACCCTAGACATTTGCATAGTCATTGAACCTCGATAACATAAGATCTCTTTTGTATTCAGAGGTTAATGACCATGCAGATGTTCAGGGTCAAATCTGTATGTCAATACTAAGAGGTGAGAGAGTAGAGTCAGAATGAAGAATTAGCAGGATTGACACCCCTACTATATATATATATATACTCATATTACATGTATATGGATTTAGGGTGCTTTAAAACCCATAGCAATCAATCTGATGAAAAATATTTTTCTCCATTTCCAGACACCTCATCAAGAATCACAGGGACCTTGGGTGAAAACAACAGAACAAATAGCCCCATGGAAGAGATTACAGACAACAGGGAGACTCCGACAAAAGGTAGGTCTTTTTTTCTTGTGTGTGTGAGAGAGAGAGAGAGAGAGTGTGTGTCAGTATAGGTAGCACATCAAAGTGCTACATAATACTACTATCTTTGTGTGATTCTAGAACGGATCCAGCCGACAAGCTTAGGCATGATTAGAGAACATGTTAAAGTGCATTAAGTCATGTTAAATGTAAAGTTTCTGTGGTGTTTGATTGTTATACATCTGCAAACGAAGTTTGAGAGGAGGTATATAGGAGTCGGTTGGTCGGTCATTTGCTCGGTCGGTCGGTTGATTGATCAGTCTGTCTGTCTGTCTGTCTGTCCATCCAAATCTTGTGGAGCGAACTACTTTTACATTTTGTCACAGATTCACATGTACATTGCTAACACTGTGTAACACTAACATAAAATTCACAAGAGTTATCTCAAGGGTTATGGAGTTACTGCCTCTGATTCAACTTCGAAAATATTGTGTCGCAAACTTCTTGTACATTTGTTCATGACTTCAGTTCAAATTTTGCATGTGAATTGCTTACAATGTGTAGGTGTGTGTGACATAAAATGCATGAGAGTTATCTCAAGGATTATGGAGTTATTGACCCTGATTCAACTTAAAAAAAAATTGCATGAATGATCATCATTTTCGTAATTTACTAAATGAAAATTTAGCAGTCGTTGTCATCTTTATTTTTCAAACAGGAAAAAAAAAGCAACTTCATAGATCTTGGAACCGTCAGGAGAAGACAGCACTATTTCAAGCGTTTTCATCCTACCTAGTCCTACCTACGTCTACCAGGGAAAACAGAAATAATGAAAATTCAGGAAATGTGCAAAGCGCTCGGAAACAGGACGTGGATGAATGTGAAATATCAAATAAAAAATGTGCAGTGTAAAATAGATAGGTGACAATTGTTAAATTGCTAAGCTCATAGCACTCTCATGAGCTTTTGACTGTATTGTCCATTATCGTCATATGTCTTTTGTCAACTGTATTAACCCTTATCCTGCTGTAATGTCTTCTGCTTTGAAATTGGCTGCAAAATGAGAAAATTAGGATTTACACATTTTTAGCTCACCTGAGCCAAAGGCTCAGGATGAGCTATTGTGATCGCGATCCGTCCGGCATCCGGCGTCCGTCCAAATTTTCAAACGACATCTCCTCTGAAACTGCTGCCCCGATTTTAACCAAATTTTGTCAGAAGCATCAGTGGCTAGGGGCAACGAAATGTTGTTCACATTATGCCCCCAGACCAGAAATGGCCCCACCCCAGAGCTTATCAGTTTTTCATAGGAAAATCTTTAAAAATCTTCTTCTCTGAAACTGTAAGGCCTAGACCTTTGATATTTGGTATGTATCATGATCTAATGGTCCTCTATAAAGAGGATATAGAATAAATTTCTTATGGTATATTTTCATGACTATAAATTTGAACTTTTTTTCTTTCAGTGGAGAAATAAATTCAATGCGCAAAAAGGCGCTTCTATAAGGAAAAGGGTTAATTTTTCAGCTAATTTCTTGAGCAGTGTCAATTTGGAAAATTATGTCTATTTTTGAACAGTTGTACAGTCAAAAGTAATGTGAAGCAACCATTTAAGAGAAAAATATGGAGGTCTGCTCAAACAGCCTCTTAGTATATCATAGAATGAATGCAAAAATCTCCCGAATACTTTTCTCCATAGCCAGAAGTGCAAATCACCTAAATTTAGACTGCTTTAGACAGATGACAGTCTGCTTAAAGCCAGTTGAAATTAACCCTTTACTCCATAGCTTGTTTCAGTATTGATGGTTGCTTAAAGCAGGATGCTCCTTTAGGAATCATTCTACTTTATTTTCAGTATGCTTTAAGCTAGCCTCTGTTAAAGATACAGGAAATATTTCTTACAGTTCATATTCACGACTATTAAGTGGAACTATTTTCTATATAATAAATGAAATGAGTATGGAGTAAAGGGTTAAAGCAGAAGGCTCAGGAGCTTTCTTCTTTACTTTTATCTTGCTCTGAGCTGCCTTCTGTATTCAACATCATCATCAATCAAGTCAGTTGGGCAGGTGGTTGCTTATGAGCGTTGTTTTACTTTCACCTTACTTTAAGCATCCACCTGCCTTTAACACAAAATACTTGATGTAATTTAGTGGTCGTTATAGAGAGGTTTTACTGTATCACTTTTTACTTGTATGTACCTTTTATAATGATTTGAGAAAATGTTTCGTGAAACCTTACCTTTGTAGATGGCCAGCTTTAAACAAATTCGATACATTAACGGCATTTTCCAATAAGCAGACATTATTAAGACTTTCGAAGTACATTTACTTTGCTTCAAAATGTAGGCAGTAATTCAAGATCAGCAATTTGCAAATAAGGTAGAAAAGATTTTTTGCACAGTAGTTGTTCAAATGACGATTTAGATAAATATTATTTTCAATAATGATTGTTAATTATGTTTCAGTGTTCATGACTTCTTTGTTAATATGTTCATGTTATCATTATTGTCAAATGTTTAATGCCAGTAAAGGTTATGTTATGTTATATGGAGTAGGTAGAGGTGCTCTACAGTACATTTGGGGAGGAAAGGGTTGAGGAGCATTAGAACTGCACTACTTTTATCATGTATTAAGCAACTAGCTTGCTTAAAACAATGAAATGCATTTCTTTTTGGGTTGTCACTAAACGTAGGTTAGACTGTATGGAAACAAAAATATGTTACTCTAGGTTTCGATCAGCTCTCAATCATAAACAGTTGTGTCTTCTATTATGACCACTCCAAGTGAGACTCTTTGATGGTGTCAAGTAACAACTGAAAGTAGGTTGAAAGTGCTTTCTGCTTTACTTTATTCTACTTACAGTATTCACCAGTCATAAATACTAAATAAGGCAGCAACGAAACAGGCTATGATGGATTCAATACGTATCACGCTATCAGCACCTGGATTTGATTATTTTCTATTTGATACAGTAACAGCTGCATTGTGCTACCCAAGACTTTTGTGTTATAAAACTAACTTAACCCTTTCTCCACAGTTTGATTCTAGATTTGAATACAGGTGACCACTTAATCCTGGTTGAAAGTAAAGCAGAATGCACCTTAATGCACATGCTGTTTTATTATGTCTCCCCCATTTATAATAGGGAGACATATTGTTTTTGGTCGCGTTGTACGTCCGTCTGTCTGTCACACTCGTGTCCGCTCAAAATCTCTCACAAATTTTGAAGGATTTCAAAATGCTTTGGTACAAATGTTTGACCCAACAAGACAATGTGCACAGCGTTTCATCATGTGGGTCAAAGGTCAACTTACAAGTTCAAGATTCAAGGTCAAATGTTTTTTAACCATGCCCTTCGTGTCCGCTCCATATCACTTAAACCCTTGGGAGGATTTCAAAATGATGGGGCACGCATGTTTTCCATAACAAGGCGATGTGCTGGCAGCAAGAATCAGGCACATTCTTTAAAGGTCATGTTTACAATTCAAGGTCAATCATTCACACTTCCTTGTCTGGACGGTAACTCCTTCATGGCTAATGCCATTTGATTGAAACTCCATTCATTTACAGAGCATGATGAGAGGAAGTGTCATGTATACGGTCCTTAAATCTACCTTCAATACTTTTGGAGTTATTGCCCTTTGTTATTGTTTTTGTGCTTGTTACATTTTTTTGTGCAATCAATAAGTATTGCAACTCTGGCTTCAATAATATTGGAGTTGTTCCCTCCCATTTTCTGCAGAGTTATGGGACTTTTACACTGACATTTTGTAGGGTTTCTCCAAAACCGTTAATTGGATATTCATTAAATTTCATAGGATTAATTAGCATCATGCCTAGTTCATTTTTTATTCCTTTTCCAGTTTGATGATTTTCTGTAGAGTTATGGGACTTTGAATTTTTTATATGGAAAAATTTGTCCGCGGGGTTTTCCCAAAAACTTTTTACATGTATTGAATTTTCATGAAACTTCATAGGATTGATCAGCACCATGCCTAGTTGTGCATAGTTCATTCCTTTTCTGATTCTGTGATTATCTACAGAGTTATGGGACTTTGGAAAATTTGTCCACAAGCTGGGGGAGACATCAGTTTTTGTATTCTAGTTTTTAACCTGTTTTAATCTACCATCAATTAGGGTATAGAAAAATTTTATGATGCATATTCATGACTAGTGATGGGTTGCAGAATTTAATGACTATCTGCTATGAGTATTGGTTAAGAAAAAAAAAAATAAGGAAAAAAATGCAGACTTATCTGTTATGTCGGATAAAATCCTTTTAGAAAATAGTGCAAACCCTGATCAGACAGCTCCATCAGGAGCTGTCTGATCTGGTTTTGCACAGCTTAATAAAAATGATATATACAAAACTCAGGAGAGGGGTTTTAAGCAGTAGAAAATCAGTACAGATATCAGATGAATAGTCCGGAATTTTTGCTCTCAGCAGAAGGGTAAGCTGTTAATTTGAATGGTCTCGTAACAATGGTTTATATTTGTATCATTCACAATGAGTTATAAATATACATGTGTACAGAATAGGGGTGAAACAGTACACTACCCCCACGGTTTGGTTCGGTACACGGTACATGAGCCACTGTTCGGTACATTTTCGGTACACGAATTTGTATCTGCCACAGCGAACAAAGATGATGATTAATCTCTTAAAATTATAAACAGTCAAGTGTATTAAGGGAAAAACACTAAAATAATGTAATACTGAACACCATGTCATAGACTATTGATATATAGTTCTTAAAATACAAATCTCCATCTATGGAAAATATCACTATCTAATAATCTCTTCAACTGGAACTTTAAAATAACCAACAATGTGCTGGAAACGAGTAAACAAAGCATTGCAAACAGTGTAGATATGACTAGAAGTTTTCTAATCTTGGACTGCACTGTTTGTCTATAAATATTATACATGTTTAACAGTTTGACATGTAGGATGATAATTGAAATTGAGTCTCACTATAAGATTTCCAACCAAAGTGCATTGCAAACAGTGTAAGCCCTGAGCAGCTGTCACATTCAAATGTCACATTTTAATAAGACAGCTTATTTTAGTCCACACAGTTTTCAATGGACTATGAGAGTAGAGTTTAAGTCTATTATATAATAATACCCAGCACATTAAGGATTAACAAGAGATGTTTGTAAAACATGTATACCCCCCCCCCCCCAGACCCCCTGACCTTTGATCTAGTGACCTCAACTATAGAGGTCATCTAGCGGTCATGACTAATCACCACAGCAACTTTGAATATCCTAAGCCAAACCACTGATCATTTATTGATCTGAAAACATTTCACATATTAAGGTGATGGTGACCTTGACCTTTGACCTAGTGACCTCAACAACTTTAGGGGTCATCAAGTGGTCACAACCAACTACCACAGCAAGTTTGAAGATCCCGAACCAAACCATTGAGCAGTTATTAATTGGAAACCATTTCATCAGTTAAGGTCATGATGACCTTGATCTTTAACCTAGTGACCTCAAAATCAATAGGGGTCATCTAGTTGTCATGACCAACCACCACAGCAAGTTTGAAGATCCTAAGACAAACCCTTGAGCAGTTATTAATCGCAAACCATTTCACCAGTTAAGGTCATGGTGACCTTGACCTTTGACCTAGTGACCTCAAAAATAATAGGGGTTATCTAATGGTCATGACCAACCACCACAGCAAGTTTGAAGATCCTAAGCCAAACCCTTGAGCAGTTATTGATCGCAAACCATTTCACCAGTTAAGGTCATGGTGACCTTGACCTTTGACCTATTGACCTAAAAAACAATAGGGTTCATCTAGTTGCCATGACCAACCACCTAAGCAAATTTGAAGATCCTAAGCCAAACAATTGAGCAGTTATTGATCAGAAACCATTTTACAAGTTAAGGTCATGGTGACCTTGACCTTTGACCTAGTGACCTCAAATACAATAGGGCCATCCAGTTGTCATGACGAACTACCGCAGCAAGTTTGAAGATTCTAAGCCAAACCCTTGAGCAGTTATTGATCGGAAACCATTTGACCAGTTAAGAGCATGGTGACCTTGACCTTTGACCTAGTGACCTAAAAAGCAAAAGGGGTCATCTAGTGGTCATTACCAACCACCACAGCAAATTTGAAGATCCTAGGCCAAACCCTTGAGCAGTTATCGATCGCAAACCATTTCACCCTTTAAGGTCATGGTGACCTTGACCTTTGACCTATTGACCTAAAAAACAATAGGACTCATCTAGTTGTCATGACTAACCACCTAAGCAAATTTGAAGATCCTAAGCCAAACCCTTGAGCAGTTATTGATCAGAAACCATTTTACCAGTTAAGGTCATGGTGACCTTGACCTTTGACCTAGTGACCTCAAAATCAATAGGGGTCATCCAGTGGTCATGACCAACTACCACAGCAAGTTTGAAGATTCTAAGCTAAACCCTTAAGCAGTTATTGATCGGAAACCATTTAACCATTTAAGGTCATGGTGACCTTGACCTTTGACCTAGTGACCTCAAAATCAATAGGGGTCATCTAGTGGTCATGATCAACCACCACAGCAAGTTTGAAGATCCCAAGCCAAACCCTTGAGCAGTTATTGATCGGAAACTATTTCCCCATTTTAGGTCATGGTGACCTTGACCTTTGACCTAGTGACCTCAAAAACAATAGGGGTCATCTACTTGTCATGACCAACCACCAAAGCAAGTTTGAAGATTCTAGGCCAAGTCGTTTATTAGTTATCATTCGGAAACCATCGATCTACCGACCGACCGACAGACCGACCGACCGACCGACCCGACCGACCGACCGACCTACCGACCGACATGTGCAAAGCAATATACCCCCATTTTTTCAAAAGGGGGGTATAATAACAATAATTCACTATTATCACCAGTAATTTCTACAAAAGTCAGTTTGCGTTAAACGTGCTTTATACGACACGTCCGCGAAACATCGCTTACATGACATGTTGCCATTCTGCTCTCAGACTTGCCTTCCCAAAAGCCAAAAGACTTCCAAACTTTCGACCAGTAGCTTGTTGGTGCATCTTTCAATTTGGGAACAGTTTCAAACTGTTCCTAAATTGAAATATGCACTTTCGTTTCCCTCCGGAGAAGCCATGTATGTAAACTATGTTTAATGTACTTAACGCGTAATCTAATTGGATATTATTATGTCTCCCCCCATATAAATATGGGGGAGACATATTGTTTTCGTGAGAGTTGTCTGTCTGTCTGTCTGTCCGTCCGTCCATCTGTCTGTCTGTCTGTCCGTCACACTTTTTGTCCGGACGATGACTTCAATATGCCTGATGCCAGTTGATTGAAACTTCATATATGGAAAGAGCATAATGAGAGGAAGTGTCATGCACAAGGTCCATAACTCTGGCTTCACTAATATTGGAGTTTTGCCCTTTGTAAAAAAAAATCACACATTTGTCCGGACGATAACTCCTTTATGGCTCATGCCATTGGATTGAAACTTCATATATGGAAAGATCATGACGAGAGGAAGTGTCATGCACAAGGTCCATAGCTCTGGCTTCACTAATATTGGAGTTATTGCCCTTTGTAAAAAATATAAATTTTTGTCTGGACAATAACTTCAATATGTCTGATGCCAGCTGATTGAAACTTCATATATGGAAAGAGCATAATGAGAGGAAATGTCATGCAGAAGGTCCATAACTCTGGCTTCACTATTATAGGAGTTATTGCCCTTTGTAAAAAAAATCACACTTTTTTGTAGGGAGGATAACTTCTATATGGCTCATGCCATTGGATTGAAACTTCATATATGGAAAGATCATAACGAGAGGAAGTGTCATGCACAAGGTCCATAACTCTGGCTTCACTAACATTGGAGTTATTGCCCTTTGTGAAAAAAATCAAATTTTTTTGTCCGGATGATTACTGCTATGTGACACATGCCATTGGAGTGAAACTTCATACATGGAACGATCACGATAAGAGAAAGTGTCATGCATAAGATCCTTAACTCGAGCTTCAATAAATTTAGAGTTATTGCCCCTTGTACATTTGTTTAATTCTTTTTTTGTCCAGACGATAACTCCTACATGGCTCTTGCCATTGTATTGAAACTTCATACATGGAAAGAGCATGATCAGAGAAAGTGTCATGAACAAGGGCCATAATTCTGGCTTCAATACTTTTGGAGTTATTGCCCTTTGTTACATTTTTTGGCCGATCAATAACTCCTGTTTGACTGATGCTATTGGAATGACATTTTATTTTTGGAAAGAGCATGATGAAAGTAAGTGTCATGCACAAGGGCCATAAATCTGGTATCAGTATTTTTGGAGTTATTAGCTGTTATCATTTTCTTCTTGAACAAGAGATGTCACAGTCACGTGACAAATGCCCCCAAAAATTGTACTCTGTGACCTTGACCTTTGACATATGGACCAGGGAGCTGAACGCGACACATCGTCTTTGTGTGGTGAACATTTGTGGCAAGTTATATTTAAATCCATTGATAGATGAAGAAGTTACAGACCGGACACGAAATTTGTGACAAAGTAATTGTACCCTGTGACCTTGACCTTTGACCCATGGACCTGGGAGTTGAACGCGACACATCGTCTTTGTGTGGTGAACATTTATGGCAAGTTATATTGAAATCCATCGATAGATGAAGAAGTTACAGACCGGACACGGAATTTGTGACAAAGTAATTGTACCTTGTGACCTTGACCTTTGACCCATGGACCAGGGAGTTGAACGCGACACATCGTCTCTGTCTGGTGAACATTTGTGGCAAGTTATATTGAAATCCATTGATAGATGAAGAAGTTACAGACCGGACACGAAATTTGTGACAAAGTAATTGTACCCTGTGACCTTGACCTTTGACCCATGGACCTGGGAGTTGAACGCGACACATCGTCTTTGTGTGGTGAACATTTGTGCCAAGTTATATTGAAATCCATTGATAGATGAAGAAGTTGCAGACCGGACACGAAATTTGTGACAAAGTAATTGTACCCTGTGACCTTGACCTTTGACCCATGGACCTGGGAGTTGAACGCGACACATCGTCTTTGTGTGGTGAACATTTGTGGCAAGTTATATTGAAATCCATCGATAGATGAAGAAGTTACAGACCGGACACGAAATTTGTGACAAAGTAATTGTACCCTGTGACCTTGACCTTTGACCCATGGACCGGGGAGTTAAACGCGACACATCGTCTCTGTCTGGTGAACATTTGTGCCAAGTTATATTGAAATCCATTTATAGATGAAGAAGTTACAGACCGGACACGAATTTGGGACGGAAGGACAGACGGACGGACAGACGGACAGACGGACGGACGGACGGACAGACGGACAGACGGACAGACGGACAGACGGAAGGACGGACAATGCGATTACTATATGCCCGCCTTTGGGGGCATAAAAATGTAGTGTGGAAAACGTATAATGAGGGGAAGTATCATTCATCAAGACCATAACATTTTTAGTGATTTCCCTTTACATATTGTTTTTATTAGAGGGGAGACATCCGGTTTTTTTGTGACAAAAACCTCTAGTTTATAGGATGAACCAATCAGAGAACGGCTTTAATATTATTACGGCAGATTCGTCCTTAGACATTACGAAATGTTCGGTACGTACCGTAAAGTGGAAATAAATACCAAAAACCAAACCGTAAGTGAAAAAACCGCGGTACACGTGTACCGTAAGATACTGTTTCACCCTTAGTACAGAATATGTATAATAGAGTCACCCTTGTATTAAGTCACTGCACAATAGATGACCAAATGTAGAGTATTTAAAATATGTAGTTGATTAAATACAGAAAGCGTCTATAATAGCTGTCTTTATTATTTAACCCTAACTTCATATATACACCTTTAAATCCCCCGAATTATTCTTATGCTAAGCAAAGTAGTCTTAAAGTTTGGAATTTCTTGAAATGAATGGTGGATGTCATTTTAAGTACTTTCCAGTTAGAAGCTTAAAGGAAACTGTAAGTAAAGCAGATTACTCATGAAGAAGCATTCTGCTTTACTTTCAATCTACGTTAAGGGATAACCTGTCTTAAAAACTACAAAAAGACATGATATAAAGAGTTGAATCTTGCATTAAGCTGTTTATAGTCTCATGGTTACTTAAGATTGAAGGTTTCTCTTTCACCTTTTCAGGGTATTTAGGACAAATATATGACCATGTATGTTTGAACAAGTGTTTGTATGTTGTAGAGCTAGTATTATGGATTAGTTGTGCTTTAGAGTGGAAAGGAGGAGAGAATTACAACCATGTTATTCATCAATCAAACTTGTGTTAATCTGCAATTCTTAATCTGCTTTACCTTTATTCTGCATTAAGCTGGCACCTGTAGAAATTATATGCTACAGTAAACATATGCAAAATGTTTTATTATACCTCTACAAACATGGTTTATAGGGGTATACTGGAGCCGGTGCTAGGGGGCGTGAGCAGTGTTGCACTCTCAATTACTGCTCATGAACAGACTCAATAAAACCGAGTCTGCAATTTTCTCTTTTTGTGTTTCAATTTTTGCTTTCGGGGGATCACCACCCTTCAGAATTCATAAATACACCTTTAATCGCCCGAATTATTCTTATGCTAAGCAAAGTAGTCTTTAAGTTTGGAATTTCTTGAAATGAATGGTGGATGTCATTTTAAGTACTTTCCAGTTAGAAGCTTAAAGGAAGCTGTAATTAAAGCAGATTACTCATGAAGAAGCATTCTGCTTTACTTTCAATCTACGTTAAGGAATAACCTGTCTTAAAAACTACAAAAAGACATGATATAAAGAGTTGAATCTTGCATTAAGCTGTCACTTGTCTCATGGTTACTTAACTCTTTGCACGCTAAGTAATTTTTTTGTCTGCAACAATTGTCGTCTGCTTCAATTTTTAAATTAACCGTTCTCTCATTCCTTTTGCAAAAATATAGTCAAGATAACAAACAGTTTGGATCCTGATGAGACGCCGCATTATGCGGCGTCTCATCTGGATCCAAACTGTTTGCATAGGTAATTGCAGTTTCGCCGCTAGCGTGCAAAGATTTAAGATTGAAGGTTTCTCTTTCACCATTTCAGGGTATTTAGGACAAATATATGACCATGTATGTTTGAACAAGTGTTTGTATGTTGTAGAGCTAGTATTATGGATTAGTTGTGCTTTAGAGTGGAAAGGAGGAGAGAAATACAACCATGTTCATCATGTGAAATATTCATCAATCAAACTTGTGTTAATCTGCAATTCTTAATCTGCTTTACCTTTATTATGCCCCCATAGACGATAGTCGGGGGGCATATTGTTTTTGCCCTGTCTGTCTGTCTGTCTGTCTGTTTGTCTGTTTGTCTGTCAGCAACTTTAACATTGGTCATAACTTTTGAGCCAGTATAGATAGAGACTTGATATTTGGCATACATATGTATCTCATGAAGCCGCACATTTTGAGGGGCGACGTGTCAAGGTCAGAGGTCAAATATATGGGTCAAATCGCCGACTTTAACATTGGCCATAACTTTTGGACCAGTAGAGATAGAGACTTGATATTTGGCATGCTTGTGTATCTCATGAGGCTGCACATTTTGAGGGGTGACATGTCAAGGTCAGAGGTCAAGGTCAAATATATGAGGGGGCATAGTGTTTCACAAACACATCTTGTTCTGCATTAAGCTGGCACCTGTAGAAATTATATGCTACAGTAAACATATGCAAAATGTTTTATTATACCTCTACAATCATGGTTTATCGGGGTATACTGGAGTCGCCTTGACCGTCCGTATGAACTTACGGGTGTGTGTCCATGTCTTGTCCAGTGCATGTTCCTAAATATAAAAGCTATGGACTTCAAACTTCATAATCAGATACATCCCATTGATGACAAGTGCAGAATTGTAGATGTGCCTGTTATAATTTTCAAGTGAGTTATCCATAGAATGACAGGATACTTGCCCTTGATTTGACTTTTTTAGCCAGATTTTTCGAGAGAAAAATTTGGGCTTATAGTTTGGCGAAAACCGAGCAGGCGGCGTGTTGTTGTTGTTAACAAAACTTTAACATTGCTTAGACATTAGACCATTCATATTTGGTATGCAGATAGCTTGGGTGAAAGCCTTTCACTTGATACAAGGATACGTGAAATCAGGTCAAGGTCACTCTTTGGAAAACTTTGCCGTTTTTAACAAACTTTAACATCGCTATAACTTCTGAACTACAAATGCTAGGCAATTCATCTTTGGTAAACAGATAGCTTGGATGAAGGCCTTTCACTTGATACAAGGATACATGAAATCAGGTCAAGGTCACTATTTCCAAAATTTGCTGTCGTAAACAAAACTTTTACATTGCTTATAACTTCTAAATTAAGCTAGACCATTCATATTTGGTTTGCAGATAGCTTGGGTGAAGGCCTTTCACTTAATGTAAGGAAACATGTAATCAGGTCAAGGTCACTATTTCCATTTATAACAAACTTTAACATTGCTATAACTACTGAACTACACATGATAGGTAATTCTTCTTTGGTATACATAGAGCTTTGGTGAAGGCCTTTCACTTGATAAAAGGATACAGGAAATCAGGTCAAGGTCACTATTTCCAAAACTTTGCCATCAACCAAACTTTTAACATTGCTCATTACTAATGAACTACTTAAGATAGACCATACATATTTGGTATGCATATAGCTTGGGTGAAGGCCTTTCATTTGATACAATGATACATGAAATCAGGTCAAGGTCATTACTTCTAAATTTTTTGCCGTTTTTAACAAACTTTAACATTATATAACTACTGAACTACGAATGCTAGGCAATTCATATTTGGTATACAGATAGCGATTAGTGAAGGCCTTTCATTTAATTACAGGATACATGAAATCAGGTCAAGGTCACAATTTCCAAATTTTGCTGTCATTAACAATACTTTAACCTTGCTTATAGCTTCTTTATTTCTTAAGCTAGACCATTCATATTTGGTATGCAGATAGCTTGGGTGAAGACCTATCACTTGGTACAAGGACACTTGAAATCAGGTCAAGGTCACTATTTAAAAAAAAATTCCGTTTTTAACAAACTTTAACATTGCATTAACTTCTGAGCTACAAATGCTTGGCAATTCATCTTTGGTATACAAATGGCTTTGGTACAGGCCTTTCAATAAACATATTTGAAATTAGGTCAAGATCAAGGTCACTATTTTGACAAATTGGCCATCATTGAAAAACTTCAATCTTTCTTAACTGCTGAACCTCATATGCTAGACAATTCATATATGGTATGGAGATAAATTTGCTGAAGGCCTTTCTGTTGATACAAGGATACATGAAATTGGGTCAAGGTCACTATTTTGAAAACTCGACTGTTTTTAGCTCACCAGAGCACAAAGTGCTCAGGGTGAGCTTTTGTGATCGCCTGATGTCCGTCGTCCGGCTTCAACAATTTGAACTTTAAAAGTCTTCTCCTCTGAATCTACAGGGTCTTTGGCACATAGCATCACCTATAGGTCCTCTACAAAAGTTATATAAATAATGCCCCTGGGGTCAAAATTGGCCCCGCCACGGCCCGAGGGGTGGCCAGTTTTTTCTAGCTGACTGTTGTTTTCTGTACAAGTAGCAGAATGCTGGGCTCACTTAGGTTAGGCATGGGGAAAACTTCAAAAATCTTTTTGTCAAAAACTACATGTCACAGAGCTTAGATATTTGGTGTATAGATTTACTTAGTATTCCTTATTGACATTGGTAAATATCATAGTTCTGAGGTTAAAATTGGCCCTGCCCTGTTGGTTATACTTTAAATATTATTTTACACTATAAAGGTTCCTCTGAACTAGAGGGATTGAGGTCACTCCATCTGTGTTGCATAATCACTGAATAGGTCAAGTTCCTGGTCAAAACTCTATCAAGTTGTCTGCTTCAGAATTAGTCTCTGTTTGCTCACACTGTTTTTTAACCCATTCCCTCATAGGATATTTTCAGAATCTGCCTCTTGAAAAATTTCAGAATTGTGTAGATTTGAAACCATTGTGATAAATAGAGCATTTACTCATATGGAGAAAATGCTCTATTTATCACAATGGTTTCATAAAGTGACTATTTTACCTCTTTGAATAAATCTACTGATAAGGAGCATTAATTAGAGAAAAGGAAAATTTCAGAATTGTGTAGATTTGAAACCATGGTGATAAATAGAGCATTTACACCTATGGAGCAAATGCTCTATTTATCACAAAGGCTTTTTTCAGATCCTACCTCTTTGAATAAATCTACTGATAAGGAGCATTAATTATAGAAAAGGAAAATTTCAGAATTGTGTAGATTTGACACCATTGTGACAAAGAGAACATTTACTCCTATGGAGCTTTTGCTCTATTTATCACAATGGTTAGCAAATGCTCTATTTATCACAAAGGCTTTTTTCAGATCCTACCTCTTTGAATAAATCTACTGATAAGGAAAATTTCAGAATTGTATAGATTTCAAACCATTGTGATAAATAGAGCATTTGCTCTATAGGAGTAAATTAACTCATATACAAACCACATATAAAGTTACATACCGGTCTGTGTCAGATCAGAATCCAAACTGTGTGCTAATTTTGGTCAAGTCATGCTAAGTAGTGATAGGGTTGTCATCTGTTAGAAATGTTGTCTGCTTATTCAAAGAGGTAAATCTGGGTCTACTCTTATTTGCAAATGCGTGAAAACATGTTTATATGAGGAAAAGGGTTAATTAGAGAAAAGGAAAATTTCAGAATTGTTTAGATTTGAAACCATTGTGATAAATAGTGCATTTACTCTTATGGAGCAAATGCTCTATTTATCACAAAGGCAAATGCTCTATTTATCACAATGGTTTCATAAAGTGACTATTATACCTCTTTGAATAAATCTACTGATAAGGAGCATTAATTAGAGAAAAGGAAAATTTCAGAATTGTGTAGATTTGAAACCATTGTGATAAGTAGAGCATTTACTCCTATGGAGCAAATGCTCTATTTATCACAAAGGCTTTTTTCAGATCCTACCGCTTTGAATAAATCTACTGATAAGGAGCATTATTTATAGAAAAGGAAAATTTCAGAATTGTGTAGATTTGAAACTTTTGTGATGAATAGAACATTTACTTCTATGGAGCTTTTGCTCTATTTATCACAATGATTAGCAAATGCTCTATTTATCACAAAGGTTTTTTTTCAGATCCTACCTCTTTGAATAAATCTACTGATAAGGAGCATTAATTAGAGAAGATGAAAATTTCAGAATTGTGGCGATTTCAAACCATTGTGATAAATAGAGCATTTGCTCCATAGGAGTAAATTAACTCATATACAAACCACATATAAAGTTACATACCGGTATGTGTCAGATCTGAGTTCAAACTGTGTGCTAATTTTGGTTAAGTCCTGCTAAGCTGTGATAGGGTTGTCATATGTTAGAAATGTTGTCTGCTTATTCAAAGAGGTAAATCTGGGTCTACTCTGTTTGCAAATGCGTGAAAACATGTTTATATGAGGAAAAGGGTTAATTAGAAAAAAGGAAAATTTCAGAATCGTGTAGATTTGAAACCATTGTGATAAATAGTGCATTTACTCTTATGGAGCAAATGCTCTATTTATCACAAGGCAAATGCTCTTTTTATCACAATGGTTATTATCACCAGTTATTCTTAACTTGTTTTAATTTTCCATTTCCATAACAATTCCATTTGTATAAATTGTTGAAATCGCAATTTTTATACAATTTCTGCTTTGAAACAATCATCAGTACTCTAATTCTGAAGGGTTCGAAACGTTCAGGTGTGAACTGGTTTTGTTACGAAACGTGCTCTACAAGGGTTGTCGTTCGTTTCTAAATACGCAATATATCAAGGAGGTGTTAGGTTATGCGTAGTAAAATGTAATGGAAAATGAAACTTTTCCACATATTTTTTGTGCGATATATGCTTTCCAAGTTAACGGTCGGTAAACGTTCGGTATTGGACTTAGAAAATATTTATAATAAAGCAAATCATCCCAGAAAGCTTGCCATTATAATTATACAGAGAAAGGGTCAAATAACACCCCACAAAACAGGTGTCCAGTTTTGTTTAGAAACATACATGTAGTTGAAACTTTAAAAAGCTTTCCCTCTGGTGAGCGATTTCAGGGCCATCATGGCCCTCTTGTTTAACAAACTTTGACATTTTGCTATTACTTCTGATCAACGAGTGCTAGGCAATTCACCTTTGGTATTCAGATTATGATAGCTTTGGTATGGACCATAAGGATACCTGAAATCAGGTCAAGGTCACTATTTTGAAACATTAGCTGTCATTAAAATGTTGTTATAACTTCTGAACTACATGGGCTAGACAGTTTATATTTGGTATGCAGATAGCTTGGGTGAAGGCATTTCAGTTGATACAAGGATAGATGAAATTGGTCAAGGTCAACACAAAAAATCTGGCTTTTATGCTGTTTCCGCAAGTTTTGCTCGTTTTTATTAGCCCTTTTGAGCACAGTGCTCAAGGTGAGCTATACCCCTGTGTCTGTCCGTCCGTCTGTCTGTCGTTCAACAATTACAAAAACCTTCATCTCTAAAACCAACTACCCGAACCTTTGGCTTGTTGAGTGTCCAGTGCCATTTTCAGATATCTTTGACCTTGACATTGACTTCATTGAAAAATAAACTTGTCCGAAGCAGATGTCCTATAAAATATCATCCAGGATTAGGCATTTAGACTTTGGCCATTGACCTTGATAAAAAAAACGAATCCGGAGCATAGCATTTTTGTGGAGCAACCAAGGTGTTTCAATATTCATATCAACTTTGTCCTGACATATTTGCCTCTTGACAAGACATGACCAGGGTATCATGTTGTGATAAGTCAAGTTGTCATTGAGTGCATAATGGTGCATACATGCTAAAGAACGTCTTTATATAATTACTTAATTTCATCATTAAATATTATTTAATGATGAAATTGAGTAATGTTATGTATAATAAAAGATAGCTACTTATATCAAACTGTCATTTGATACAAGTTAGACAAATCTCTTAAAATTCATTTGTATGTTCCTTGTAGAAGTTGCAAAATGTGAAATAAAGATCATGATTTTTTTAAAGAACGTCTGTATTCTCGTGGTTTATTCTGTCCCTATGATCATGTTTTTCTTTCAACAAAATAACTGTTTCAACCCAGTAGGCTTGTATTGGTGAGATTTGATGATCCTTGCCAATCGTTTTGATCCAGATCGGGCATAATGTACAGATAAGGATCTAAACTCTTGCACTAAGATCATGTTTCTGTTATGTTTATGCTCGCCAACAACGGTATTCGGGGAGCATATTATAGTTGCCGCTTTGTCAGGAGCATACCACAAAAACTGTAATAGATATCAACGTGAAACTTCATAGGGAGATTGATATCGATAAGAAGCTCAGTGCACAAGAACCGTGACTTTCTTTTGCATAATTTGGGAGTTATTGCCCTTCGTTATTTTTCATACTTAGAATTTGATACATGTTTCTGTTATGTTTATGCTCGTCAACAACGATGTTTTGGGGGCATATTATAGTTGTCGGTTTGTCCGTCCATCCGTCTGAACTTTGTCCGGAGCATACCACAAACACTATAACAGGTATCAACATGAAACTTGATGGGTGGATTCATCTTGATAAGCAGTGCACAATAATCATTACTATTTTGCATAATTTATGAGTTATTGCCATTTGTTATTCTTCATACTTTAAATTTGTCTGCAGTTGGGGAGCATCCATCGGTTCTGCCGATTCTCTTGTTTTAAAAGAACCAATATCAGAATTTTAGCAGACAACATTTTCAGCAGAAAACAGTTACTCAGTGTTGAAAGAGACTGTCTTAGGTACCTGAACACCCTTTCACCGCTTTACCTATTTTCAAAGAAATGCAAAATTAAGCCTGACAGGTACATAGCTGTTCAGCCTGCATAAGCACACGTCTGTCTAAATCACAGAAAACGGGTTATGAAGGAAAGATGACTGAAATTTACAATATATATATATATGATCACCTGGCACGAGCTGCATAGGTAAGTTATTGTGACCACCCCGTGTCCGTCATAAACTGTTTTATATACGTGTGTGTGTGCAGGTGCGTCGTCAACAGTTTCTTCAATCATCTTCAACATGGAAGGTCGTTGGTTCGACCCCCGGCCGCGACAGACCAAAAGTCGTTAAAAAGTTGGTACTAGTAGCTCCCTTGTCTACGCTCGACAATAAAGGTGTAGTTCTAGGACTGATCGGCCCGGTGTCAGGATAATGTGACTGGGTGGGGTGCCCTTGCCATGTACCTGCGGCAGGAGTATTCCAGTGAGGCAGCACTATAACTTGTCTCATGCGGGTGCCGTCTGCAAATAACTGAAATACTGTTGGTCGGACGTAAAACCCAACTCACTCACTCGCTCAATCATCTTATTCTCCGATAAAACTGGGCCAAAATTGACCCAAAATTGAACATCTGTGTCTTCTCTGATTTTTCTGAGATATAAATCTGCATTCATGTCAGCGGTCTAGGGCCATCATGGTCCTCTTGTCTCATAAATGACCATGTTACACAATGACCCTCGAGATATTTTGTCCAAACGATATTTAAGAGTACGACAAACAGAAATGCTTTTAGCTATCACTTGCTAGGATATAAAAATATTTCTTATAGTATATGTTCATGACTATAAATTTTATCTACAGTAAAACTTCGATTATCCGAACACTAAAATACGTATTATTATCGATCTTTATGACAGGTGGCAACTTAATGCATGGTGAAAGTCATGCAGAAAGCTCCTCTAGGAGCTTTCTGCATGACTTTCACCATGCATTAAGCAGCCACCTGCCTAAAAGGGTCTAAATTCTTCTATAACGAAAATTCGAATAATCGAAGTTTTACTGTATTTTCTTCAGAGGGGAGATAAAAGGCGCTTCTATCAGGGGAAGGGTTAAATGTGATAGGTGCTAAATACAGTAACAGGTGATAGCTAAAACAAGATGGAAGCAAGGCAGAATGCTCATGCAATTGTATATCTAAATCAAAAGTAATTTTACCCTGTAAGATATATATCTTAAGTTCATCATGAACACACTATAGATCTAGCCTTTGTAGAATTTATGAAGACTAGTTGTGTTTAGCTCACCAGAGCACAAAGTGCTCAGGGTGAGCTTTTGTGATTGCCTGATGTCCGTCGTCCGTCGGCGTCCGTCGTCAGTCGTCAATAATTTGAACCTTAAAAAATCTTCTCCTCTGAATCTACAGGGTTCTCAGCTTTTATCTTTGGCACATAGCATCATCTGTTGGTCCTCTACAAAAGTTACAAATAAATTATACTATTGTGGTCAAAATTGGCCCTGCCCCAGGGTGTTTCAGTTTTCAATAGAAACATATAGTGAAAACGTTGAACATCATCTCCTCTAAAACTAGAAGGTCCTCAGCTTTCATATTTGGCACATAGCTTCAACTTCAGGGCTTCTACAAAAGTTACATAAATTATGCCCCTAGGGTAAAAACTGGTCCCACCCCAGGGATTGCCAGTTTTTTTTAAGCTGACTACTTAAACAGCCCATAGGATCACTAGTTATGCATAGGAAAAACTTTAAAAGTATTCTTGTTAGAAACTACATGTCCCAGAGCTTAGATATTTGTTGTATATATTTACTTAGCATAACTTTATGGGTTTTATAAGTTTCATAGTTCTTGGGTTAAAATTGGCCCTGCCCTGTGTGTAGTCTTCTTCACGGCAGAAACGACAGTCTAAAGGTTTCTCCTTAATATATCAGCCTGCAGAGCTCAGACCAGTCAGAGTGAGTTCTTATATAATCATCCTTAGCCTGATCAGTAGAGTAGAAATTGTGTTTAGACAAATAACACTCTCTCATTTAAGATTGAGAAAACTATGGATAGTTCTTAATATGCAGAACACTCTTAAAGCTTTTTTTCATACCTATGCCCTGCATTAAGCTACCAGATATCAATATAGAGCATATCTGTTGTGAATTTCAGCTTAACTCTTTGCATGCTGGGTAATTTTGTCATCTGCTAAATGGTTGTCTGCAGCATATTCATGTTATCCGTACTACACAATTTCTTTCTAAGTTTTTCAGAAGTTCAGTCTCATTGACAAACAGTTTGGATATCAGATCAGGCCCCACATTATATTGGCCCTGATCTGGATCCAAACTGTTTGCAGAGGTCATTAGTGGTGGGAGAATCCCACTACACACTTTCTTTCTAATTAGTTTTTCAGAAGTTCAGTCTCATTTACAAACAATTTAGATATCAGATCAGTGGTCTATGCTCTATCCATTCTTTCACTACATTCTTTCAGCATCATGTTCAGGTCCTCTACAAAAGTTATATAAATTGTGTCCCTGGGGTCAAAATTGGCACCGCCCCTGGGGTGTTAAGTTTTCAATAGAAACATATGTGAAAACTTTGTTTTATAACAACTGGATTGTCTCCCTTGTTGGTAGTAACTCTGCAGAAATATTGCAGATCTACCCAAACAATGAAAATTTTTGCACAGTTAATCAGACAATTAACCCTTTACTCCATAAATATGCCTTTTTACACCTTTGCAAACAGAGTAGACCCAGATCAGATGGCTCATGTAGTAGCCATCTGATCAGTCTGCTGTTTGCTTATGATATAATATAGTGCAAAGTGCATTACATTATTTTCATTTTGTGTACAATATACTTATAATATGTTTGCTAACCCTTTCCCTTATGTTAACACTTTTTTCAAACATTTGCAAACAGAAAAGACCCAGATCTGACAGCTCCTAAATTTTGGATATTATTTATAAGTACATGTATAGATAAATTTATTCTTTCTAAAATTCAACCAATTTACCCAGGGAAAGGGTATACATACTTTTGTACATGCCCTTCTTTAGATTTGCATTGTTATATGTTTTCATTTACATTTTCTTAAATTTTCTTCACTTCAGGTCCTCTACAAAAGTTACATAAATTATGCCCCTTGAGTCAAAATTGACCCTCGCCAGGGCTGGCTAGTTTTCTATAGAAACACATAGTGAAAACTTTGAAAATCTTCTCCTCTGATTGTCTGGTGAGCGATGTCAGGGCCTTTCAGGCCCTCTTGTTTAATGTTAGATCAAGTCTCTGTAATGAGGACTTTGTTTAAAAAACACTATTCAGTGTCGCTTAGTGCAGTCAGTCCTTGTAAGCTCACATATACAGTTTTAGGCAGAATACACACAACCTAGAAGGCAGTAGATCTTGTAGCACGTTTGATGTGCTACATAACTATATGAGGAGTGCTACACGTGCTAGTCAGAATCGGCGTGCTACAAATTATCGTTAGGATCGTGTGTGTATCTCAAACCATTTAAAATATGTTTCTATATCAGATATAACAAAATAACACACACACACGAAATAGAAATATAGTAATTAAGACTACGTTTGAAATGCAGTATTGACAAGGAAAAGTGAGTGATACGAGTTACCTTAGGCCTAGTTAGTATTTTTCACAACATGTAAAAATAATAGCCACATGCAACAAAGAATAATAAATCATGCACAAGTCTTACAAATGACATGGTCATCTGATAGCGTTTAAAGAAACTTGAAAATTGTGTCTGTATGACACAGCGATGGTCCCGCGTGGGTGCTTACTTAGCTGCACGTAACAATCCTGTCATTTGACATTGACCTTGGGCATGCGGGCAGCATTGACTGGGTGCGTAAAGAAAGTATGGATGGTGTTTAATGTGTATATGCAATTCCATGCCAATAGCTATATAGTGGCTATAGTGGTTAGTGAGATATAAGACGATGAAAAAACTGAAAACCAGCTGCACGTAAAATTCTTAAGTCATTTGACCTTGACCTTTGGCTTGCCTGCAGCATGGGTTGGGTGTGGAATGAAAAGTATGGATGGTGTTTAATGTGTATATGCAATTCCACGCGAATAGCTATAGGGGTTAGGGAGACATAAGTCGTTGAAAAAACTGTGACGACCAACTGCACGTTAATGTGACAACCAACTGCACGTAAAATTTGCAGCATGGGTGTGGTCCCAAATGATAGCATAATTGGTGATTAACGTGTATTTGAAGTTTCATGTGTGTAATTGTAGAAATTACTGACGTATAACACTTTATAGCAAAGCGTGACACATGGACGGACAGACAGACAAACGGACGCACAGGTGCAAAATATAATGCTCTCCTGACCGCCTGTCGTCACGGGGGTGGGGCATAAAAATACACACCACGGTGCTACAAATGCTCCAGTGTGCGTTATTTTGTAGGACATTCGCTGTGCTTATGTAGCACGTGCTACAACGCTCTGTGAAAGTTGAGTAAAGTGTAAATACAGAACAACGTGTGTACTGTAAAACGGATATGTCCATACCATAAGCTCTAAACCGTAAAACAGATAAAACGAGAATGGGACCGATTAAATGGAAAATGAAGGAGTGCTACATATGCTGTCCAGAAACGATGTTCTACAAATTACAGGGTTCCCACAAAACAGAAAAAATAAAATTCCCTGACTTTTCACTGACTTTTCCCTGACCGAATTTAAATTTTCCCTGACCCCATAATTATGCATGTTTAATTAACAGATTAAGTTTAATTGGTCATCTATGAGCATGATCAATAAATGTTGGTCTCCGTCCTCCCCATCAGCCAATCCTTACCACCTCTCTCTTTATGACAACTATATATACAGCAGTAGTGTTTTGATCATTTTAAAAAAAATGTTTTTGACTCTTTCATTTTTAATTGCTCAATATTGAATGTTACATGCAGGATGCCAAACATGTCCTAATATGCACCCAAAGTATAAAGTAGGGGGAACATAATTTATACTCTAAAATTTGAAAGCAATTTTTCCCCACTTTTAGAAAAATGTCTATATCATGGGGTTAGTAGAGCAAAAACATCGTATCTGCCTATGCAGTGCATAGGCAGATACGATGTTTTTGCTCTAACCTCTCAATATATGTAATGCAATATTTTGTTTTACAACTAGACCATACTTATCAGAGATTTGCAAGAGTTTAGAACGATGTGATTAACAGGTATAAGATTCACTATGCAAACAAATGGAGGAAAGTGTTATTTGTATATGGTTTTCCGACATGTTTGTTACTTTCATTTCCAGACAATGGCATGGCTGATGTGGCATGTGACCTTGCAGAGATTGGACCGACAGTCAAGAAAAAAGGTATTTTGCTAAATGTCCATATACTGTGTCTAATTTAATAAGTATACATGGCCATATATAGTGATGTCTATAATAATAATTATAATTATACTGATTATTATGACTGCATTTCAAGTGGAAAACATTGGTACATGTATGACCGATTTTAGAACATATCAATTTATGATAATACTGATTTAAAAACAAGGGCATGTTGTATTGCTATGCAAGACATGAGTCCCCCACCGGACTGAAAAAAAACCCTCCGCTCTCCCCACCCCACCCACCCATGGTGTGGTTGACCATGGTATATACATGACCACCTGAATGGTATTAGTACCTACTTTCATACATTAAATCAGTAAATAAAAAGTTATTGTCCCGCCAAGAAAATATGAAAAAGGGGAGTAACTCCAAAAATATTGATGCTAGAGTTATTGCCCTTGTGCATGAAACTACACCTCATCATGCTTGTTCCATATGAGAAGTTTCAAATCAATTGAACCAGTACATAAAGAGTTATTAACTGGACAAGAAAATATGTAAAATGGGAATAACTCCAAAAATATAGATGCTAGAGTTATGGCCCTTGTGCATGACATTACCCCTCATCATGCTTGTTCCATATGTGAAGTTTCAAATCAATTGAACCAGTAGATAAAGAGTTATTGTCCGGACAAAAACTATGAAAAAGGGGAATAACTCCAAAAATATTGATGCTAGAGTTATGGCCCTTGTGCATGACACTACTCCTGATCATGCTTCTTCAATGTGTGAAGTTATAATGAATTTGGCCTAACTTTGTAGGAGATATTGCCCGGACACGAAGCGTGACAGACAGACTGACAAGAAAATATGAAAAAGGGGAATAACTCCAAAAATATCGATGCTAGAGTTATGACCCTTGTGTATGACACTACTCCTCATCATGATTGTTCCATATGTGAAGTTTCAAATCAATTGAACCAGTAGATAAAGAGTTATTGTCCGGACAAAAAAATATGTAAAAGGGGAATAACTCCAAAAATATTGATGCTAGAGTTATGACCCTTGTGCATGACACTAGCCCTCATCATGCTCCTTCCATGTGTGAAGTTATAATGAATTTGGCATAACTTTGTAGGAGATATGGCCCGGACACGAAGCGTGACAGACGGACGGACAAGAAAATATGAAAAAGGGGAATAACTCCAAAAATATTGATGCTAGAGTTCTGGCCCTTGTGTATGACACTACCCCTCATCATGATTGTTCCATATGTGAAGTTTCAAATCAATTGAACCAGTAGATAAAGAGTTATTGTCCGGACAAAAAAATATGTAAAAGGGGAATAACTCCAAAAATATTGATGCTAGAGTTATGGCCCTTGTGCATGACACTAGCCCTCATCATGCTCCTTCAATGTGTGAAGTTATAATGAATTTGGCATAACTTTGTAGGAGATATGGCCCGGACACGAAGCGTGACAGACGGACGGACAAGAAAATATGAAAAAGGGGAATAACTCCAAAAATATTGATGCTAGAGTTCTGGCCCTTGTGTATGACACTACCCCTCATCATGATTGTTCCATATGTGAAGTTTCAAATCAATTGAACCAGTAGATAAAGAGTTATTGTCCGGACAAAAAAATATGTAAAAGGGGAATAACTCCAAAAATATTGATGCTAGAGTTATGGCCCTTGTGCATGACACTAGCCCTCATCATGCTCCTTCAATGTGTGAAGTTATAATGAATTTGGCATAACTTTGTAGGAGATATGGCCCGGACACGAAGCGTGACAGACGGACGGACGGACGGACATGCTAACGGATGGGTAGTTGTGTGACTTTTTCCTTTGATCTTTTCTTGTGTGACTAGTCCCACAAGAAAAACTATTTTTGGCTCTAACTTTGGAAAAGAATGATCTGGAAGCTAACCCTAACCCTAACCCTATGTCCCACAACTGGCCAGGTTAATGTCACAAGAAATGGCCAGGTTAATGTCACAAGAGATGGCCAGGTTAATGATTTTACTTGTGGGACTAGTTAGAAAAAGTCACACAACTACCCTTTGGTGAGTGCGGACGGACGGACAGACGGACAGACGGACGGACGGACGGACGGAATCGAGCAAACCTATAGTCCCCCAACCGGTAACCGGTGGGGGACTAACAAGAGGGCCAGAATGGCCCTGAAGCGCTCACCAGACAATCAGAGAAGAAGATTTTCAAAGTTTTCACTATATGTTTCTATAGAAAACTAGCCGGCCCTGGGGCGGGCCAATTTTGACCCCAGGGGCATAATTTATATAACTTTTGTAGAGGACTTGAACATGATGCTATGAGCTAAATATGAAAGCTGAGAACCTTTCAGTTTCAGAGGAGAAGATTTTCAAAGTTTTCTCTATATGTTTCTACTGAAAACTACCCACCCCTGGGGCGGGGCCAATTTTGACCCCAGGCCCATAATTCATATAACTTTTGTAAAGGACCTATACATGATGCTATGCGCAAAATATGAAAGCTAAGAAATTTCCAGATTCAGAGAAAAAGATTTTCAAAATTTTCACTATTTGTTTCCATTGAAAACTGCCCACCCCTGGGGCGGGGACAATTTTGACCCCGGGGCCATAATTAATATAACTTTTGTAGAGGACCTGAACATGATGCTATGTGCCAAATATGAAAGCTGAGCGCCTTCCAGTTTCAGAAGAGAAGATTTTCAAAGATTTCACTATTTGTTTCTATTGAAAACTGCCCACCCCTGGGGTGGGGCCAATTTTGACCCCAGGGCCATAATTTATATAATTTTTATAGAGGACCTGAACATAATGCTCTGTGCCAAATATGAAAGCTGAGAGCCTTCCAGCTTCAGAGGAGATTTTCAAAGATTTCACTATTTATTTCTTTTGAAAACTACCCACCCCTGGGGCGGGGCTAATTTTGACCCCAGGGGCATAATTTATAAAACTTTTGTAGAGGACCAGAACATGATGCTATGTGCCAAATATGAAAGCTGGGAACCTTCTGGTTTCAAAGGAGAAGATTTTCAAAGGTTTACTATATGTTTCTATTGAAAACTGCCCACCCCTGGGGCGGGGCCAATTTTGACCCCAGGGGCATAATTTATATACCTTTTGTAGAGGACATGAACATGATGCTCTGTGCCAAATATGAAAGCTGAGCGCCTTCCAGCTTCAGAGGAGAAGATTTTCAAAGATTTCACTATTTGTTTCTATTGAAAACTGCCCACCCTGGGGCGGGGCCAATTTTGACCCCAGGGCCATAATTTATATAACTTTTGTAGAAGACCTGAACATGATGCTCTCTGCCAAATATGAAAGCTGAGAGCCTTCCAGTTTCAGAGGAGAAGATTTTCAAAGATTTCACTATTTGTTTCTATTGAAAACTGCCCACCTCTGGGGCGGGGCCAATTTTGACCCCAGGGTCACAATTTATATAACTTTTGTAGAGGACCTGAACACGATGCTATGTGCCAAATATGAAAGCTGAGAAACTTCTGGTTTCAGAGGAGAAGATTTTCAAAGTTTTACTATATGTTTCTATTGAAAACTTCCCACTCCTGGGGCGGGGCCAATTTTGACCCCAGGGGCATAATTTATATAACTTTTGTAGAGGACCTATAGGTGATGCTATGTACCAAAGATGAAAGCTGAGAACCCTGTAGATTCAGAGGAGAAGATTTTTAAAGGTTCAAATTGTTGACGCGGGACGACGGACGACGCACACCGCACGACGACGGACGACGGACATCAGGCGACCACAAAAGCTCACCCTGAGCGCTTTGTGCTCTGGTGAGCTAAAAAGAAGTGCAGGCAATATAGATAGTTTCTATCCAGATCAGGCCCAGGATCAGGTATCTACATAAGGGATGAACTATTGTGATGATGCAAATGATTCTGGTGCCTGTCATCTTGTGCTATTTGTGATCACTTATTTTAACACCTGATATATTCTAGAAAAAAAATCAGGATTTTTTTCTCCTATAAAACAGTTGCTGCATTTTCCATAATGTCTAAAAATCCTTAGTAAAATAATAATTAGGAATTTCTGAATTAAACAAGAGGGTCGTCACGGGTGACAAATGCCCCCAAAGTGTTTGACACCGAAATGCATTTTGGTGGAAAAACAATACAATGTAATGCAGGTGTAACATGAAATTTTGATGCTGTTAAAAATGACACAGGAGTCAGTTCTTAACATTAGAAACAGAACCTTTGACGATTATGATAGCTAAGAAAAGAGCCAAGCGTCAAAACTTAGTTAAAAAGGACCCTAAGTCATTCTCAACGTTAAAAAGGACCCTGGGTTGATTGTCAACGTTTAAGGTATAGGAGATATGCTCTGGACAAGCTTTTTGTATCTGGTAAGATATAGGAGATATGCTCCGGACTGTAAAATTGAGGTCAAAGGTCAAGGTCAAGGTCAGTGATCTGAAAATGGTACATGACTCTCCCCCATCCCAAGATGAACTCACAAACCAAATTTGGATTCCGTAGCTGGTAAGGTATAGGAGAAATGCTCCAGACAAGCTTTGTGTAAAATCTAGGTCAAAGGTCAAGGTCACAGTGACCTGAAAATGGTACGCGACACACCGCCATCCCAAGATAAACTCACACATTAAATTTGGAATCCGCAGCTGGTAAGGTATAAGAGATATTCTCTGGACAACCTTTTTTGTAAAATCGAGGTCGAAGGTCAAGGTCAAGGTCACAGTGACCTGAAAATGGTACGCGACACTCCGCCATCTGAAGGTGATCTCACAAACCAAATTTGGAATCCGTATCTGGTAAGGTATAGGAGATATGCTCTGGACAAGCTTTTTGTAAAATCGGTCAAGGTCAAGGTCAAGGTTAAGGTCATAGTGACCTGGAAATGGTACATGACATTCCGCCATCCCAAGATGAACTCACACACCAAATTTGGAATCTGTAGCTGGTAAGGTAAAGGAGATATGCTCCGGACAAGCTTTTTGTAAAATCGGTCAAAGGTCATGGTCAAGGTCACAGTGATCTGAAAATGGTATGCGACACTCCTCCATCCAAAGATGAACTCACACACCAAATTTGGAATCCTTAGCTGGTAAGGAATAGGAGATATACTCCGGACAAGCTTTTTGTAGCTGGTAAGGTATAAGCGGTTTTTAAAATCGAGGTCAAAGGTCAAGGTCAAGGTCACAGTGACCTGAAAATGGTACGCGACACTCCGCCATCCCAAGATGAACTCACACACCAAATTTGGAATCTGTAGCTGGTAAGGTAAAGGAGATATGCTCCGGACAAGCTTTTTGTAAAATCGGTCAAAGGTCATGGTCAAGGTCACAGTGATCTGAAAATGGTACGCGACACTCCTCCATCCCAAGATGAACTAACACACCAAATTTGGAATCCTTAGCTGGTAAGGTATAGGAAATATACTCCGGACAAGCTTTTTGTAGCTGGTAAGGCACAAGCTTTTTTTAAAATCGAGGTCAAAGGTCAAGGTCAAGGTCACAGTGACCTGGAAATGGTACGCGACACTCCGCCATCCTAAGATGAACTCACACACCAAATTTGGAATCTGTAGCTGGTAAGGTAAAGGAGATATGCTCCGGACAAGCTTTTTGTAAAATCGGTCAAAGGTCATGGTCAAGGTCACAGTGATCTGAAAATGGTATGCGACACTCCTCCATCCAAAGATGAACTCACACACCAAATTTGGAATCCTTAGCTGGTAAGGAATAGGAGATATACTCCGGACAAGCTTTTTGTAGCTGGTAAGGTATAAGCGGTTTTTAAAATCGAGGTCAAAGGTCAAGGTCAAGGTCACACCAAATTTGGAATCTGTAGCTGGTAAGGTAAAGGAGATATGCTCCGGACAAGCTTTTTGTAAAATCAAGGTCAAAGGTCAAGGTCAAGGTCACAGTGACATGAAAATGGTACGCGACACTCCCCCATCCCAAGATGAACTCACACACCAAATTTGGTATCCGTAGCTGATGTGACAAAGGAAATATACTCCGGACAAAAGGTACACACACCCACCCACCCACCCACACACCCACCCACCCACACACCCACCCACCCACACACCCACACACACACACACCCACACACGCACGGTGCGATCACTATATGCCGCCAAAGCCTAGCTTTGGGGGCATAAAAAGAGAGAATGATGTCATGATATATATAGCTTTTTGAGGTTAACTTTAACACGGTTAAGAGCTATAAAATAAAGGGTCCCCAATCCCCAAGCCTTTAGCTAATAAGTCAGTCACTTGTTAATGATTTCCCTTTATATGGGCACATTTAATCTTTACAGAACATCCCCAAAACCACATTTTTATAAAATTTCATCAAAGGCATCAACTCAATTCAACAAACTTGTATTGAATTTAAGGCCCCCAGCCCATATTCATAGCAATGGCTGTTGAACGATTCACAAAATACAAAAAGAGATGAATAAGTAATACATGCATATGAATGGCCTGGTATCGTCTATTATGAACTGTTACTATATTAAAAGCTAATAATTAACTCTTAGGTTCACTGTAGTGGGACCATAATTTTGAATGTCCTCTCTGTAATTATTCTAAATTATTTTATAAAGATAGGCTTAAAGCTAAAGATTGCAATAAGCCATGTTTTGGAAATCCACAGGCCAACAGAGCATGTCTAAAATATTTCCAGTTGTTTTCTCAAGATTTTAAGATTTTTAGCTCACCTGAGCACAAGGTGAGCTTTTCTGATCATGCTGCATCCATGGTCCAGCGTGTGTCGTGACGCGTCAACTTTTTTCTGCATCTTCTCATAAACAACTTGAAGGATAACAACCAAACTTCACCCAAATGTTCCTTTGGTGACCCTCTTTCAAATTTGTTGAAATGGTTCCTGTCTGGCACCATTAGGTCACAGGAGCTAAATATATTTCCAAATTTTGAATTTTTTAAAAATCTTTTACTCTGAAACCACAAGAGCTTTGACATTTGGTATATAGTATCACCTTATTGTCCTCTACCGAGTTTGTTCAAATTATAGTCCTTGGCCCAAAAATGGCCTTGCACTAAGGCTTATCAGTTTTTCATAGGAAAACTTGAAAAATCTTCTTCTGAAACCACAAGGCCTAGAGCTTTGAATATGATACATGGTATCACCTTATTGTTCTATATCAAGTTTGTTCAAATTATAGTCCTTGGGCCAAAAATGGCCCCGCCCTAGGGCTTATCAGGTTTTCAAAGGAAAATTTTTGAATTTATTGTTCTCTACCAAGTTTGTTCAAATTATTGCCCCCAGGCCAAAAATGGCCCGGACCAAGGGTTAATCAGATTTTCAAAGGAAAATCTGAACATCTTTGGAACCACAAGGCCTAAGGCTTTGTTATTTTGATAGTTTGATTTACTGCATTATGCTTTACCACTCAGGTGAGCGCTTTAGAGCCCATGGGCTCTTGTTTTGTAGAATAGATCAACTAAAAGCCTAACATGGTAATAAGCAATGTTTTGAAAATCAACGACTCTTGATATTGTTTATAATTGTTTATCAATATGAAAATTTCACTTGAAATATCTGAAATGAAAAGATCTTTTTTAACACCCTGTATGAAAATATGGCTGCCTCAGTAAAAAAAAGTGTGCCATTGTGTGTATGAATTGGTGCACGAGAAAAGGGTATATGTACATGTATATGTGAAAAGATCAGTGGCCATGTCATCTAATGTTGTTCTACACCTTTTTACACTCATCAGATTTGTATAATCCAGCCAAGATGTATGGTTTTTTTCCCATTCAGCTGGAAGAGTTCGATGGACTGAGCAGGAATTAGACGAAATCCAGGAATATGCTGCAACTTTCTTAGCAGCAAAAAAGACTCCTTCCAGGAAAGAGTGCATTAAAATGATTGAGAAAAGCAAGAAAAATGCTGGCAAGCTTCACCGAAGATCTGCAGACCTGATTGTGAAGAAAATAAGTGCCATGAATGTAAAAGCTAGGAAATTAGCAGACAGGCCTTATTGAATTGTGGTAATTACCCATTTTGTGGTACCATAGCAACCAGTATTTCATGGCTGGTCAGTGCTCTTTGATCTACATTCCTTGGATGCCTAGCAGTATGAATATCTTATATGTCAAAAGTCACCAGCATTTGCATCTTATATCAAAATGATTACTTTTCTTTTCATGTGTAAATTACCAGGTTGGCATTTCAACAGTTGAGTTTGGGTACTGCATATTTGATTTTTTTATGAAAAAATGTGCAACTGTAATACTATGTAAGGTGTTTGTATCTGGAAGATGGTATATGGAAAAAATTTAATTCAGTCTGATTACTATTGAACACCTTCATACATGTGATTTTTCTCTCTTCATTTGGAAAATTGCTCTACTGGTTGACTTCTGTCATCGGTCATGGTTGTGAAAGCCATTTTATGTGAAGACTAGGATAATACTGATTCAGGATATTGAGCAAGATTTGCCGTCTGACTGGTATCCTTAATAGTGGTGAACGTCACTGGAGGACTGTTTTTCTGTGTGAAGAAATGCAGTGTGTATAATGTGAAAGCTAGCAGATGATGGGACTCAAGATATTGAAGCTAAAAGTTTCTTTGTAAATTTTAGCCAGCTGTGTGTATGTTCTGTAGTTCACACTACCATGATATAGATATTCAATGGCCATCAATAAATCTGTAAAATGGAAACCATTTTTGAACAATTTTTCAAGTGTACTCCTATTGGTTAATCCTATGCAATATCTTACCTTTGTCAAAACATTGCATTGGGCCAGAAGCAAGTTTCTTTGACTCAAATTTCTTGTGTTTGCACAGAGTGGGCGTCTCTGAGCCTTGGGCCCACTTACCATCTACTTGCATTGTCAGGTGAGCGATCTAGGGCCATCATGGCCCTCTTGTTTTACTATTGCCCCTTAGCCTGCTTCTCACAACAATAGTTCCATATGTAAATAGAATGAGTCCAGATGAGATGCCAAGTAATTTGGTCTCTCATCCAGATCCAAGCTGTATTACAGTCAAACAAGCTATTCTCCAAAACTGAATAAATTTTAAGCTCTTTGAAAATTGAGGCAGACAACAATTTTATCAGCAGGCTAAGGATTAATCACTTAAACAACTCGGACGAGTTTGCTAGATCCATCGGACCTTCTTGATAATTAGTAAGTAGTTAATCTAAAAAGGCCTAAATAAGGAACATTGTACATGTACATTAACCTGTTAATTTGTTAGCTTTTGTGTATATATTTTTTGTTAAAATTGAGTTGATTTTGAAAACTTGAGTGAAATGTCAAAAGCATTATGATTATTTCACATTGAATACTTTTGTCTCAGTATTTCAGTAACAAATTTCTTCTCAAAATGTAAAAAAAGCTGTTTTTAAAACAAGCAAATTTTTATAATTAGCATCATGTTTTTAGCAAACTTCAGGTGATCTGTGAGTTGTTGTCATTCAATAATCTCAAACTTGATTTAAAGTAGGTTGTTTAAATTGTTTTAAGACTATCATTCATAAATGACACATTGAATTAAAGCAAAAAAAAGTATATAAACCATCTGACCAACAGCAGTAATAAAGTCTATTGGCTTTGTCAGATTGTTCATAACTGATGAGGCCAGATAAACATCAAAGACATAGCTGTCATTCCTGCCACCAATTGTATTCAATGCCATATCAAATAAAGCGCTGTCAAGAAGGGTCTGAAACAAAAGTGTTTAAGTTTTGCTATAGAAAAACATGGTTGGAAATAAAGAATTTCTTAGCATAAGTGATAAATCAACAAGGAGGTTTCCTAAATTAACTGATAGAGAAAGCTTTTAACACCTTGCAAATTCAATGTTTGGAAAACATTGAAAATGGAGCATTTGTTTCCCTAAGGAGCAAATGCTCCATTTTCAATGTTTTCAAAAAATGAAAACCAGTTTTAGTTTTTTGAACAGAAGTATTGATATCAGTTGTGATTGTGTTAGTTAATATGGTTAAGTTCAGTATTGTGTAATTGAATAAAGTTAATTCTGTTTTCCGTTTGGTCGGATTTTTCAACAACGACAAAAAAAAATAAAAATACTTGAGATGATTTTGTCTAGGTGGGCAGATCTCAACTAACCTATGCTCACCTTTAAGCAAATCTCTTGGTAAAGTGCTATTACTTATTTTTCCTTTGCTATTATAATTTGGCAATGCCTCAGTGGCTAGTCATTTTCCTATGTACTTAGCATACCTTGACTTACTTAGGCCTTAAACTTTATACCTTGTTTTGATCCCCGAAAAATCCGTCCTAAATGGGATGTTACTTGATTTTCCTGTTGTAAGTGCTTTGGTTGAATTAAAAATATAAAGATAACATATTCTCTCCCTTGTTATCTGCAACCACAGATTATTTAGAATTTCCAATTATCAGGAGCCCTCAGATCTAGGTTTACACTTTTTGCAAAAGACACCATAACACACCGCTCTGGCTGAATGGGTTGAAACAGTTGCAGTTTCCCCCTGAATTTTCATAAAAGATGGTTTTTTTACCAGGGCTTTCTAATATATTTGTTGATTAGTTGGCTGGTGAACAGTGCAAATTAATTGATTTTTTACAACACATTCCAAAATGGCCCCCAAGTATTGGATAAGCTAATAAATTGGCTCTTTCCTTCAGTTTAATTGCTCAAACGTCTGAATGAGCATTGACCTTTCCAAGGTGGGGCTTTAGCTTTGCGTGATTGACCTTTCTGGAAAAATTCAATTTTTATACTTTTTTGTACGGTATGTTACTCCCACCCCTTCCCCTTACTCTAAAATGGCCCCCAAGTACAAATGTATTTGATAAGCTAATAAAGTGGCCCCTTCCTTCAGCTTGACCTTCCCAATGCAGGACTTTAGCTTTGCGTGAAATGACCTTTCAGAAATAATTCAATTTTCATACTATTCAGTATATTTTAATATTATTATCATATGATAATTATTTGATCATAATATCCTGATTGTTTAAGTGTCACAGGCATGACAAGAAACTTTTGATTTGTTTTTTCATCCTAGTAAGAAAACCATTTCTTATAGTTTAATTTCTTAGAGTAACCTGATGTTAAACTTCATCGTTATACCAGTGGACTGTGGTCGAGTGGTTGCGCGCTTGACTGTGAAGCCAGGGATCGTGAGTTCGATTCCCTGCCGGACCAAGTCTTTCGGATGAGACTTTAAACCGAGGTCCACGTCTCCATATAACCTCTATGTGTTGGTGGGACGTTAAACCCAACTCAAACAAACAAACTTCGTTATAGTCAGAATGCAGAGGTGACACTTAACTGCCTCTGGCTGCAAATATATCTTACAGGCTAGCCTAAGATTAGTTACTTTAGTGATGTTTCCCCTTTATGTATTTGTCAAATCAAAATTGCCTTATTACATCTGGAGGAAATTCTTCAAAGGGTAAAAAACTTATTCAAATAGCTCTTTAAATCTGGCCCTTTAAAGATGTAGCCCCTTAAAATGCGGCCCTTTACTTGAATTCAATAGAACATTTTTGGATGGCCCTTTAATAAATGGCCCTTTAAAAGTTAGCCCCTTGCTTCAATTAAGTTGTCTGTCCGTCCCTCCGTCCGTCTGTCCGTCACACTTTTTGTCTGGACTATAACTTCAATGACGCCAGTTGATTGAAACTTCATATATGGAAAGAACAGTCAGAGAAAGTGTCATGCATAAAGTCCATAACTCTGGCTTCACTAATATAGGAGTTATTGCCCCTTGTAAAAAAATTGCACACTTTTTTGTCCGGACGATAACTCCTATATGGCTCATGCCATTGGATTGAAACTTCATATATAAAAAGAGCATAATCAGAGAAAGTGTCATACACAAGGTCCATAACTCTGGCTTCATTAATAATGGAGTTATTGCCCTTGTAATTTTTTCAACAAATATTTTGTCCGGGCGATTACTCCTATATGGTTCATGCCATTGGATTGAAACTTCATACATGGAAAGACAATGATAAGAGAAAGTGTCATGCTCAAGGTCCATAACTCTGGCTTCACTAATATTGGAGTTATTGCCCTTTGTAAAAAAACACACAATTTTTTGTCAGGATGATAACTCCTATATGGCACATGCCATTTGAGTGAAACTTTATACATGGAAAGATCATGATAAGAGAAAGTGTCATGCATAAGGTCCTTAACTCTGGCTTCAATAAATTGAGAGTTATTGCCCCTTGTACATTTGTTTAACGCTTTCTTGTCCGGACGATAACTCCTACATGGCTCTTGCCATTGTATTGAAACATTATACATGGAAAGAGCATGATGAGAGAAAGTGTCATGAACAAAGGCTATAACTCTGGCTGCAATACTTTTGGAGTTATTGCCCTTTGTTACATTTTTTTGTCTGATCAATAACTCCTGTTCGACTGATGCTATTGGAATGACATTTCATTTATGGAAAGAGCATGATGAAAGTAAGCGTCATACACAAGGACCATAACTCTGGTATCAATATTTTTGAAGTTATTAGCTGTTATCATTTTCTTCTTGAAAAATGTGGTGTGGAAAGCGCATAATGAGGGGAAGTATCAATCATCAAGTCCATAACATTTTTAGTGATTTCCCTTTACATATTGTTTTTATTAGAGGGGAGACATCCGTTTTTGTGACAAAAACCTCTTGTTTTTCATCTGCTGCAGGCATCCCAGCAGCTAGGGTAGGCAGCAGGCAGCTAGAACATCTAATACCCGATCTTCATGGAGCTCCGTTTAGTGGATCAGTGTCAACAAGGCTGACCATGACTTTCTTAAATCTAGGTCAAGTTTGACTATGGGTCATGTCTGGTCAAAAAGTAGTTCACTGGCCCAGATGGTAGAAAAAGCTTGAAAACATGCTACAGGCAACAGTTTTGCCTCAGTCTTGATCCAACTTGTTCAGAGATGTCATCTAGATTTATAAATATGGCTATAAGTCCTAAGATGATCTTAGCTTTTGGTGAAGCCCAAAGGTAAAACTGTCAGGTTCAATCTCCTGAGGTGAGCGATATATCAGGGCCATCATAGCCCTCTTGTTAGATATTTTAAACACCTTATGTGTTTCAGATGGCACATAGAGAGAGAATGACAAGAAAAACACAGGAAGCAGTTGCCCAAGAATGGGTACAGAAAGACAAAGACCCTGATGGATTTGTTATTGAGCAATATGGAGTCAAAGGTCTGTGCTTTTTTAGCTCACCAGATCAAAGCTCAGGGTGAGTTTGTGTGATTGTAGAATGTCTGTTGTGTATCTTCCATATAGTTTATACCCAATTTGATCAAACTTGCTCAGCATGTTTGTCTTGGTGATATCTCAGGTGAAATTTGATCATGGGTGGGATGGGGTAAAGAAGTAGGTCACTATGTCGTATCTTGTTTACACTCTAGGGGGTAGATTTTTAACTCAATCTTTCTTGAACTTAGAATGTTTGTCTTAAATGATATATTGGTCAAATTCGATTATGGTCTGTTAGGGATTAAAATGTATGTCATGCACAAGGTCAACTCTTAGCAACATATTATTTACACTCCAGTCAGGGGACCAATTTTAGCCCGATAATTTTCAAATATTATCAGAATGTCTTGATATCTGTGTATCTTGAGTCAGATGACAATACAATATGTATTGGGAATTTTGGATACATGGCTCCTGATTCATGGTCAGCATCGCAATTCTTTTAATATAAAACAAGCAGTAAATATTTCTTTGTTTTACTGTTAGATGGAAGACTCCAGCTGATAGATTTTCCCATTAAAAGGAAGCTCCCTTTAGAATTCATTTCTCGATAATCTAGATCGAGATCTACTGCTATAGATCTAGATTAATAGAAAACGATCATTTTTCTTTGAACTGTACTTCCAGTTTGTGTCACTTGTTGTGTGATTTGTATGTATATGTTGAGCAGTAGCAATGGTTTTAGTAATGGTCTTTCAACTGCCAGACATTTGACACTGACAGGCGTATTTTGTGACATTTTGGCACTAAATTTTACCAGATCTTGCCTGTATGTATTCTATTGAATTAGATTAAACTTTTACAATACACTTCCCTCTCCAAATCATAGTAAAAAAAAAAAAAGTAAAGTACCTAGTTATAGTCTACTTTCAGTCCGAATGACCGTTCAGCCGACTGTACATTTACTCCCCTGGTCATTGGCCTACAATATTGAGCACTGCTAACATATGGCGCAATCATGCAGCCGCAGTACCGGCGAGTGACCCTCACAGGTACCCATTTTAACCCCTGGGTGGAGAGTATGTGCGGGTGGGAGACACGGAAAAGCGTCTCTGAAATTTGCGGGTGGGACCGGGATTTGAACTCCGGACTGATAGTCAAGCGCGTTACCACTAGACCACCGCCACCTACATAGTGAATTCCAATTGTAAAGTGTTCAGATACTGATGGTCCATCTGTTTGCACTCTGTTAGTAGCTTATTAATCGTGTCAACGATAACTGCTTTGTCTATTTTTGTACGAGAAGACTAATAGAATCAAGCATGGGTTTTGTTAAAGACGGGGGTTTCTATACCCGAGGTTGGTCTGTTCCAGTCGGAAACGAGCTTTAGCGAGTTTCCGATAGGAACAGACCAACCGAGGGTATAGAACCCCCCCGGCTTTAACAAATCCCATGCTTGATTATTTTTCTCGCTGAAATACGCCCTAAAACCAAGAAAATTAACGAATTTTGTGAAGTACTACTTTACATTGCGTAATACGACTTCCATATCTAATAGCAACAGACCGCAGCATAACTTTAGGCGTGACACCAAATTCTTGCATAAAACGTGCTGCTGTAGTCCCGCTAGACCATGTATTAACAAGGCGATTCTCGTGCTCACGCGCTGTTGTTGACCGGTTTTAATTATACCTATTACGGGCCTAAGGTAAACAATGGACGCGAATGTTACAGCGTTTTAGCCTAAGCTAGGTGAACGCCGGGGTGTGAGTATTTCCAGGAGCACCGACAATGAAATGTTTTTAGTGATAGACATATTGAATGAAATTCCGTGTAAACGGTATTTGATACAATCATGAATTGACATCGAAAAGAAAACAGTGGCCCGGAAACAGCATAAATCGACGAAGTGTCAAAGAAGTGTATAGTTTTGCTGCCGTTTTTTTGCTTGTATTTTGAAGAAATAAATTGATGCAGGAGAGCAGAAAATTGGTTTTATGCAAGAATAACGTTAATACACGTTTGTTTTCGGGCAATAACATCTGCAGAGTCCCTCGGGAATGTTGTTGCCCTCGCCCTTCGGGCTCGGGCCAACAACATTCCCTCGGGACACTGCAGATGTTATTGCCCGAAAAAAACGTGTATTAACCGTCTAATGACGTCATTTGTTATGACAACCACAAACGTTACGTTTTGGCGTAAATATAAAAGACTGAGTGACTACAAAACAATGTCTTCGGTTAATTAAATAGGCTTTTAAAGTGTGTATATGATAAATAGAATTTCATATTCGTGCTAATTACTTATATTAATTTCAATTCATAAGGTTGTTGCCTATAGAAATGTTGGTATAATTCTGTAAGAAGTCCTTCCCTTGTATTGATTTTACCCAATCGCGCGTATGAATACACTAGTCACGGGGTGTTCCAGATAAGGATTTCTAGTACGGCTATTTTTAGTAACTCAGCTTATCTAGCACGACTTAGAAGCGAGAAAGAGTTATCTGGCTCTTCAATATGAGATGACATTCAGGCCATTTGGGTATTTGATATATAGGATAATATAGAAAAAAGCCAACATCTAAAACCAATACTGTACAATTTTGAGGATAGTTATGTGGTATGTTGCATCATAATTCATATAGTAACCTCTACATAAACTTATCAAGTAATTTTACTTGAATCATTGAAAGCTATGTACTCTAGTTAGAATATTAAGGCAACCATAACTGTCTTGTATTGGGTATGCCATAATTTGTTGCATATCTATGTCCTTTTTTCCCATTTCATAAGTAATGTAATGATTTCAGGAAGAGGAGTGAAAACAGTAGAACAGAGACAACATGGAAACTTCCTCCTTCACTATAGTAGAGAAATGATTTGAGGGAAAGGCGTGAGAATGTTTGTTCAAGTGGTTTCAGGTTTTTCTATAACCATAAAGGCAGTCATTTATGGTAAGTCATTTGCAAAATTTTCTAAGTTATTAACAATATTCATGCCCCCAAAGCGGGCTTTGGTGGCATATAGTAATTGAACTGTCCGTCAGTCAGTCAGTCCAACTGGCCGTCAGTCCACGTAAACCTTGTCCGGTGCATATTTCCTATATTACTTCAGGTAGGAATGCCAAAGTTGGTGTGTGAGTACATCCTGGGGATGTGTCGAGTACCAATTTCAGGTGGCTGAGACCTTGACCTCTGACCTACTTTGTAGAAAAACCTTGTCCGCAGCATATCTCCTGTATTGAATATGTTAGGAATGCAAATTTGGTGTGTAGATACATCTTGGGGTGCCAGAGTGTCACGTTCCATTTTCATGTCACTTTGACCTTGACCTCTGACCTTCATTGTAGAAAAATCTTGTCCGGAGTATATCTCGAAAACCGTATCATCTAAGTATAGCAAACTGGTGTGTGAATACATCTTGAGATGGTTGCATGTCGCATACAATTTTCAGGTCACTGTGACCTAGACCTTTGACCCTACTATTGAAAAACCTTGTCTGGAGCATATGACAGGGTGCTGCAGTGGGGATATGAATTACCTTAGTGGTAGTTCTAGTTAATTTTAGCTAAGGCTTTTGTATTTGGGTGCTGGTTGTTAAGTTTTCTAGCAGCCAGCTGGTGTTCAGTATTTCTTTCCTTTTTTACAGGATGCATTTGTGTGAAGTCCGGGGAAAAAGTACAAGAGATTTAAGAAATGTGTACATTTTAATGACACCAGAGATAATATCAGCCATAGAGCATCTGAGGATCTTTGTAGGAGTAAATCCTGAAAATGTGTTCATATTTGGAAGGACAAGTACCGCACTTGACGCATGCACGGCCATGAGAAAAGTTACAGATATGTGTCCAAATCTGAAAATAAGATCTAGACTTCTAAGGAAGTACTTGGCAACAACATCACAGGTAGAATCAGATTGCTAATCCTTGTGATACAGAATTTTGCATTTTACAATAATAGCATTCCAGGAAGCTGTTCCTTTTAGCTCACCTGAGTAAAGCTCAATGACCTTTTTAGCTCACCTGAGCCAAAGGCTCAGGATGAGCTATTGTGACCGCGATGTGTCTGGTCCACATTTTCAAATGACATCTCCTCTGAAACTGCTGACCCAATTTTAACGAAATTTTGTCAGAAGCATCAGTGGCTAGGGGGAACGAAACGTTCACATTTTGACCCCCGGACCAAAAATGGCTCCGCCCTAGGGATTGTCAGTTTTTCATAGGAAAATCTTTAAAAAATCTTCTTCCTTGAAGCTGTAAGGCCTAGACCTTTGATATTTGTTATGAGGCATGATCTTATGGTCCTCTACAAAGATTGTTCATATAATGACCCCCGGGCCAAAAATGGCCCCGCACCATGGGCTTATCAGTTTTTCATAGGAAAATCTTTAAAAATCTTCTTCTCTGAAACTGTAAGGCATAGACCATTGATATTTGGTATGTAGCATGATCTAATGGTCCTCTACAAAGATTGTTCAAATTATGACCCCCGGGCCAAAAATAGCCCCGCCATAGGGCTTATCAGTTTTTCATAGGAAAATCTTTAAAAATCTTCTTCCTTGAAGCTGTAAGGCCTAGACCTTTGATATTTGTTATGAGGCATGATCTTATGGTCCTCTACAAAGATTGTTCATATAATGACCCCCGGGCCAAAAATGGCCCCGCACCATGGGCTTATCAGTTTTTCATAGGAAAATCTTTAAAAATCTTCTTCTCTGAAACTGTAAGGCCTAGACCTTTGATATTTGGTAAGTAGCATGATCTTATGGTCCTCTACAAAGGTTGTTCAAATTATGACCCCCGGGCCAAAAATGTGAAGACCTAGCTTGGCATTGTACTTTAGTGTCCTGGGGTCAAGGTCAAGGTGCCGAAGGGGGAGACACATTTTTGCTAAAGATACAACAAGAGCACCGCAAGACGGGGCAATATACGCCCGAATGCTGTTCTATAAAATTATGTTGAAAAATAAAGGAGCAGTTAGTTGCACAAGAAATTGCTACCCGAAACTATCAAAGGGCAATAACTCCAGAATGAAAAATATCCAAGATATGAGCATGGTAAGAACAGTGTACATAGCAATCATTTTCAGACTTTCAGACTTTTTTGAACTTTGGAAAAAAAGTCGAGAAAGTTTAAACCGAACGTGACATAAGTGCGTTTAACCTTTCACCTTCAAATATGACTGACCTTAAAGGTAATGATGTAATGAGTAAGTTAGCTACAGCCAGGACACAAAATTTGCTAACGCTCTATTTGTGACCTTGACCTTGAAAGTTCACAATTGGGTTTTGTATGCAACACACCTTCAAGTGATACTGAAGCCCTATTTGTGACCTTGACCTTGAAAGTTCACAATTGGGTTTTGTACGCGACACACCTTCAAGTGATACTGAACATATGTGTGAAAGAATTTTGAAAATCGGAGAAAAAATGAGTAAGTTATAGCCAGGACACGAATTTGCTAACGGACGGACAGAATTGCTAACGCCCTATTTGTGACCTTGACCTTGAAAGTTCACCATTGGGTTTTGTACGCGACACACCTTCAAGTGATACTGAACATATGTGTGAAAGAATTTTGAAAATTGGTGAAAAGATGAGTAAGTTTTACCAAGGACACGAAAATTGCTAACGCCCTATTTGTGACCTTGACCTTGAAAGTTCACAATTGGGTTTTGTACGCGACACACCTTCAAGTGATACTGAACATTTGTGTGAAAGAATTTTGAAAATCGGAGAAAAAATGAGTAAGTTATAGCCAGGACACGAATTTGCTAACGGACGGACGGACAGAATTGCTAACGCCCTATTTGTGACCTTGACCTTGAAAGTTCACCATTGGGTTTTGTACGCGACACACCTTCAAGTGATACTGAACATACGTGTGAAAGAATTTTGAAAATTGGTGAAAAGATGAGTAAGTTTTAGCAAGGACACGAAAATTGCTAACGCCCTATTTGTGACCTTGACCTTGAAAGTTCACAATTGGGTTTTGTACGCGACACACCTTCAAGTGATACTGAACATTTGTGTGAAAGAATTTTGAAAATCGGAGAAAAAATGAGTAAGTTATAGCCAGGACACGAATTTGCTAACGGACGGACGGACGGACAGACAGACGGACATACTAACAAATGGGTAGTTGTGTGACTTTTTCCTTTGATCTTTTCTTGTGGGACTAGTCCCACAAGAAAAACTATTTTTGGCTCTAACTTTGGAAAAGAATGATCTGGAAGCTAACCCTAACCCTAACCCTATGTCCCACAACTGGCCAGGTTAATGTCACAAGAAATGGCCAGGTTAATGTCACAAGAGATGGCCAGGTTAATGATTTTACTTGTGGGACTAGTTAGAAAAAGTCACACAACTACCCATTGGTGAGTGCGGACGGACAGACAGACGGACAGACAGACAGACGGACAGACGGACACCCAGCCAGACGGCCAGACGATGGAGACCATAACATAATACGACCCTTCGGGCGTATAAAAATGGTTTCTGGTCAATAACTTAAATTTGAATAGACTGATTATGACCAAACTTTGTAATAACCAAGCTTATGTGAAGACCTAGCTTGGAATTGTACTTCAGGGTTTTTGGGTCAAGGTCAGGGTTACAATCTGCCAAGGGGGGCACCTGTGTCCATTGAACACACATCTAGTTTTCGGTCGATTTTATAGCCGTTAATCAGGTATATTCCCAATGGCAAAAAGTATCTTCTGTTCCCCGATTTTCAGAGAGAAAATATCCCAATCTAAAGAAAGAAAAACAAAAAAGATGAAGAAATGTTTTCGAAAGGGATTGACTAATCATTAATAATAATTACTAGAATTAGTCAAATAAATTGATAAAATCATTAATTAATCGAATGAACTGTTCAATTTATATTATTAACAAATTCCCAATTTTTGGTGAATCTGCGTGAAAATTCCCAATTTTAGGGGTATGGGTCATATTCCCAGAATGGTGAAAAAAAGCCCTGATAAGGGTTTCATCTGCCTAGAGCTTACAAATCATATTCATTCTTTTTGTAAATTATACTTTTATCACAACTGAGAGAGAAAAAAATACAGACATACTGCAAAACATCTATTTCAGGTCATGGACATGACATCTGACGAATTGAGACTTGTTGCGGACCACATGGGTCATTCATTAGATATCCATACAAACATATACAAACTGCAGTCATCCCTGTTGGAAAGAACAAAAGTTGCAAGAATACTCATTGCCATGGAGAACGGGCAGTTAGGTGATTTAAGAGGACAAAACCTTGACTTAACTAGAACTGTAAGCCAAAGGCTAACGAATACCCCCCACCTGTCTGCTTGTCAGAACACCTATCATCAATCTGAACATATGTACATACAGAAACGTGAAGAGATTTAAAAACAATAAATGCCCCAACCCAATTTATGTAATAAAAATGAAGAATAATTCTTAGAAATAAGACCCTTTCATGAGGTTTTTGTCAAATCCAAAGTTCTAAAGCTAGGTACCTTTTCAGAAAAACATTAAGTTCAAGGACCATAACTCTGACAAAAATTATTCAACCAGACCGATATTTGAACTTAAGCTGTACCTCATCTAGATTTATTTTTATGTCAAATATGAAGTTAATATCTGCAACCACTTCCAAAGAAAGACCGGAAAACTGAAAATTTGACAAAAAATTAAAGTTCAAGGGCCATAACTCTGGCAAAAATTATTCAACCAGACTGAGATTGGGAATTAAGCTGTAAATCATGTAGAGTTAGCTTTATGCCAAATATAAAGTTAATATCTGCAACCACTTCCAAGAAAAGTCCGGAAAACTGAAAATTTGACAAAAAATTAAAGTTCAAGGGCCATAACTCTAGCAAAAATTATTCAACCAGACTGAGATTGGGAATTGAGCTGTAAATCATGTAGAGTTAGCTTTATACCAAATATAAAGTTAATATCTGCAACCACTTCCAAGAAAAGTCCGGAAAATCCCAAATTTGAAGAAAAAAATTAAAGTACAAGGGCAATAACTCTGGAAATAATTACTCAACCAGACTGAGATTGTAACATAAGCTGTAACTTATAAAGATTTAGCTTTGTACTAAATATAGAGTTGATATCTGGAGTCACTTCCATAAAAAGTCCAGAAAACCGGAAAACATTGGTACGGGACTAAAAAGGGGAGATAACTCCTGAAGTAGTGGTCCGATCATAACGGAAATATGCGGTGCACAGGTTTATATGGTCATATGGCTATATATGAACTTTCAACAAAATTGAAGCAAAACTGTAGAAGAAGAAGGCCGGACAAAATTGTGTCCACGGACGGACAGACGGACGGACAGACGGACAGACGGACAGACGAACAACCTGATTCCAGTATACCCCCCCCAAACTTCGTTGTGGGGGGTATATTAAGTCTCAATGGTAAGAGATTTGTTTCTTACTTTGGTTTTAGCTGTCTGTTGTCATTTTTGTTGGGGCTATTCTTTCCCGTTTTCAAGTAAATCCACGTTAATAATGTTTATCAAGTCAACAGCTATATTTCGATTGGGCTAATTGAATAACGAGACTCTTGTCCTACAGCCAATGAAAACGCTTGTATTATCGAATGTTCGTTCAACAAATCCAATATGGCGTCCATTTGTGAAATTCGGTATCTGTACCTGCCAATTAATGTGAATATAAGACAAAAATGAAAAGCACAGACCGAGATTACGATAAGAGTGTGAAAAATAAGTTCAGCCCGAGATGGCTAGAGTAAGAAATGACGTTGACATTTAGTAAAGAAACAAGAAAAGTGATAGTTGGCGATTTCGTGAAAGTAAACCTTCCCGAGAGAGAGTTCCTTGTTTAATACTGTAAACAAATTAATTACGGAAAACGCGGCTGTGTAGACTTTGGGAACCATCTGAAAACAGCTTGACATGTCCAGTTATTGAAACAGCGTGTTCAAGTCACAGCTAAATCCCTGTAATATTGAGTATTCACCAGAAATTTGTGTCTGTCAATATAGCTTTTGTTAAAGGAACTAGTCAACATGTACCGATTCAGAAAAATTATAAACCAGTTTAATGAATTAGAACTGAAGATGGCATATAATGACATAAAGAGTTTGAGTTTGAATGTAAATATGATTAGAAATTGTGACTATATATGTGTAAAAAAGGTGAACTATGTCTGGTAAGTTAACTAATTGTTAAGTGTTATAATACCATGCTGACTTTTAATCAAATTTCATATCTTTAACGTGTGAGTTTTAATTGCTTGTGTTTTACAAGAAATTAATCTGGCAATATTGAATAGATCCAGGATAAACTGAATGTAAATTGTATGGACATGTACTGCAACCAGTTTGTTTGAAATACAGCTAACGTATGACATGCAACCGGAGTATAATTGTAAAAGACACATGAATGTTCATTAAAATAAAAAACCCAAGTGAAAATGCAGGAGAAGACTCCTGAACTCAGAAAAGTTATACCGGTATTTCATGTGTCCGGGGGGGTGTTCACAAACAGCTCTTAATGGTGTTCTTGTAATATCTGCCTCCCTTTTATAAGACCTGCTGGGAGATATCCAACCAGAGGACTGTGCAAACAGTGTAGACACAGATCAGCTATTGCATATAAATGAGGTATCTGATCAGGATCTTCCCAATGTCTTTCCAGACAAATTGGCAAACTAGAGATGGTGGTGGTAATTTGCAAGCAGTGTAGATCAGATCAGATTTTCATTGCACCAGCTGATCTAGGTCAACACTGTAACAATCTCTTGTGATTTGATTTCTGTATATACCGATAAAAGAAATTTAGTAATCATGTAATTCTATGTAATGTGATTGTCTTAATATTCAATTTCTGCCATACAAATAGTAAACACAGAAAAGTTAAATTTCACAGATTGGACCAACAGTGGCTATCAAAAAGTGGTTATGTTAGATATAAAGTTATCAACAGTCATGGCCCATATTTGCAAAACTAATGTCTGCTATGTTCTTACACCTTAGAAAGGGTTAAATTTAATGTTCATATAATTGAACGTCTTGTGTCAAGGTAAAAGATATTTACATACAGTCAAACTTGTATTAAGAGACCACCCAAGGGACGGTCGAAAAGTGGTCTCTTAATAAAACGGTCTCTTAATACAAAACCCCATCAAGTGTAGTAAAGAAAACATGTACATGTGTACTTAAACATGCAAATGTTTTCCTTTCAGTTTGCAATGTTAATTTATATACATGTATATGTGCCAGCAGATGTATGTAATAAAGCATAAAAAATATTTCATTTTTGTTATTTCTGAGATTAAAGAGATACCATTTTATTGTTTGATTTGGTTTATTTATCAAAAATATGTACAGCATATGTCTCCCTACCTTTAACCAAATTAGCATTTTAAATGTCTGAATTTGACTCCCAGCTCCTTCCAGCTGGGAACCAAATAAAGACGTTAACACTTTCCCCGTCTTATTTCTGAATGAAATTAAAACAAATTAACCAAAAATCAGTCACTTCTTTCAAACAAATTACTTAAAGAAATCACTGATTTTGGTTTGTTTGTTTTCAAACTCTGCTCTGCTGCTTGTAAAATGCTTTCCAAGCTCATTATACTCTCTAACCAATGGCCTTTTCCCTTATGCAATTCAAATCTTACGTGTGAAAAACTGACAACTATTAACTCGTATATATGCCGCCATGAATGTAATACACACAGCTGATTACCGGCTCGGATCATGCGCATGATGCCCTAATAGCACGGGAACCAGTAAAATCTTAACTGCATAACTTTCGTTACAAATTAATTGTGTGTATAATTGAGATGCGCGTGTACTGAATTTTTTCACTGTCAAAGCCACCAAAGTTTGCACTTCAATTATGAAAAACAAACATAATTAGAAAATCTAAACCCATAACTCAGTGTAGGGTTGGGGGTTATATGCTAATGCAGAAAAGGGTGTGCACTCTTTGACCAATCAAATGAAATTTAAAACCCCAATAAATCACATGCGACATCACATGTGACCTTTCATTTTCTGAAAACAGTGACAGCCATATTTATTGTTTTACACAGCAGGTTTAATCGGATTAGGGGTTTGACAGGCCCAGAGGCAATTACATCCTGTCAACAAACTTGTTTTATGAAATATATACTTGGTTGTTTGAAATCATTTGCTAAATGAACCTTTAACTTCGGACATTGTTCGACCATACTCGCTAAGAAATGTTAATAGCACGGAGACTAACGGAGTTTACCGAGTGGAACACGTACATGTTTTGTGTTGAGAACATGTCAAATTTAGGCGTGACAGGTAAGTTTCTCGAACAGTCAGCCGTATAAAGGTATGAATGCGATTGCTTGTCATGATGCAACAACGACAATATATAATTGGCCGCTTAACAAAACAGAGCAATTATCGTAGGGACAGGTATTTGGCGGTCGCTGGTCGCGTTAGACAAAGGTCTCTTAGTACAAGTTAAATATAGAGCAAAACTTCACGGGAGGACCTGAAAGTGGTCGCTTAGGACAAGTTGTCGCTTAATACACGTGGTCGCTCATGCAAGTTTGACTGTACTAGGAATGGGGAAAAAAGCATCCCACACTAGAAACAAGATGGCAAATAGTTTTTTGTTTCAGCATGCCAATGTAATGTGTACAAACTCAACAAAAAGCAGATGATTTCAATATTTAGCACATGCTTGGAGCTCTCGGCCAATCAGATGCCTCAAATAAAATAGTGTCGACTATATCGTTTAGTTCGACTCTTTTGGAAAAAACCATGGACTAACTAACAAACTGTTTATTTAGTCAATGGTTCCTGTCGACCAATCATTATAATGTTTTTTTTGACGTCACATCCTAGGCTTTCACGTAATATTTCGCCCCAATGCATCGTAGCCTTGATCAGCTGGGTACACTGAAATACAGTAAAACTTAGGTTAATCGACAATTAAGGGAAATGAATGTGAAATTTTAAAAACAGGTGACAGTTTAATGCATTACTAAAGGTATGCAGAAAGCTCCTATTAAAAAAAGCGTTATGTGTTACTTTTAACCTGCATTCAAGCATAAAAAGTTGTCTTTAAAAAGCGGCACAATGCATAGCGTATTCTTTTATTGACCACTGTACATAGGTTTTACTGTATACAATCTAATCAATGCGTGAAAAGTTGAAAACAATCTTTATTAAAAAAATTAAACAAAATAAGATAATAAAAATCTTAATAAAATGATCTAGATCTATATGTAGATCGAATTAATTCAATATTTAAAAGTAACTTTTATTTCAAATGCATCATATTGAAATTAAAATTATCGTTGAATATTTAATTGTACACAATTTTAAAATCTTGCCGTTAAATTTCCAGCTTTGTCGTTTTTCCTTCCTCTTCTTCCTTAATGGATTCAGGCGCAATCATGGTTTTCAATCTTGTGCGAAAAGAAGTGAGGGAAAATCAGCACGCGCCCGATAACGTGAAATTGCGAATTTGATGACGTTTATTTCTTGTTTTTCCTCGAGCCCAAGCCAGTGCTAAATAGGTTAGCCAATGGTTGAGCACGACTAAACGGCATACTTCTCGGGGGCTAGAACTATATCGTTTAGTCGCGCTCAACCATGGTCTAACCTATACATAAAAATTTCATGCAAGTATTTCTATGACCTAAATAATTTTGTCATCAAATTACATAATTATACATGTATAATAGAATAACAATATATGCTGTCAATATGATTTGCATTCAGAAAACAGCACATTCATAGTAAAACTTGTCAAGCTTTGAGTGGTAAAGAAATCTAGAAAGTACTATTGAATCGGAAATTTCAGTTTTCTTGGTGGTGGGTGGCAAATTAAATATGAATCTAGTGGTTGTGGGTATCTGACTTGTCTTAATTCTCTTGTTTTTGGTGGGGGGGGGGGGGTTAAAAAAAATAAAATTGTGGTGTTGGTGGTACCCTATTTTTGGCTGGCATTCCTACCTCCCCAGGCCTTTTTTCCTGGAACAGCCCTTATTGGAAAGTCACAATAAGGTGGCCTTAGCTTTCAAACTTCTGCAATATACTATTAACTGGTAACACAGCTTTATACAACTATTTTGTCCTGTGCATGGTGTTGATAAATAAACTTTTATTACTACATGTACATTTGCTTATCTTACAAAAATGGTATAACATTGTCAATGGGCTGAAATTAGTGCAACAGTAATCATGGGTTAGAACACAGTATACATTACACTAATGTATATACCAAGCAAATTAAGAAAGCTCAAATTGTAGCCCTGGGGTCAAAATTGGCTCATCCCCGAGACCCTGTTGTCAATAAATTGAATCAGGTGAGCAATTTAGGGCCAATATGGTCCTCGTTTTGCTGAAGAGAAGCACAAGCATACTTTATGAAGGAACATGTATATGTTTACACAGGTTCAAGCTGGCAATTGTCCAATACAAACAAAGGCACAACATTTGTATTCAATTTTAGCTCGTCTTTTTTTCGAAGAAAACGCAAGCTATTGTTGTAACTCCGGCGTCATTGTCGTTGTCTGAAATTTTAATAATGGCCATAATTTTTTATATCGTTTGGGGGGGGGGGGGGGACGAGAGGTACATTGTGAAGTTATTCTTCCGTAAATGCCTACATATGGGGTTAAATTTTCCTCTTATGGGGTTAACCCCATATCAGGTTGATTTAATTCGGTATAATTTACATTTGTGGGGTTAAAAAAAAGTATTCCAAAAAATAAACCCCACAAAAATTGTCCGTGGGCTGAAATTCCCTAAGTTCGGTGTCCGTATGTGGACATTTCTCCACTAATATGAAAAGTTTGTAACCGGAAATTTCCGTGATATACCGAAGGCTCCCGATCGAAGCCGAATCTCTTTACCACTCGGACAACTTCGGTGCTCTTCCTTAAATTTTATGGAGTTTTCCGAGATACTCCGATTAGGACCGGAACTGTTCATACGATTAACCCAAAGGCATTCCAAAGACGAGATATTTCAGCGAACTTCAACCGGGTAGGTCTACTGAGTAGAGTTGGACTTATTTTATTCTGGTAAGTCAATTATAATGTGTAATTTGTACAATTTAATGGACCATTTTAAATTGATTTAGAATACCTGTTGTTAATTTTCTGAAGACCTGACTCGATTAATCAGAATTATTGCTTTTTCGCAATCATAACCCCACAATACCAGATAGTAAACAACGCATCGTGTTTGTTGGAACGAATCCATTCTTTTCAAATTTCATATTGTGAGCGTCATAGATGTGCTGTTTTCCATTGCAATCACTGTGATAATAATAAAATTGCAGTAGCATATCTGTTTTGAAGATTGAATACAGATTCGGAATAATATCAGGATTGGTAAGCGCCCTTGGAACTTTCTGTTTATGGTGAATTCGCCTAGAGACAAACTCGCCTACAATTAGATATATAGTAACCGAAATGGTGAATTCGCCTAGAAAGCAATTATATAGTGATTGTATTTCGCACCTATTGTAAGGTATCGATAACAAAACAAAACTTGTTGTCAGGAAGTGTTTACTAAGATCGGATGATAAGTGTAGCCCCTGTTCATCATATGTAACTCAAAGCGAGGTGTAATAATATCAAATAATTTTTATGTAGGTGCAAGCGGCATTTTTACTTTCAATATGATAAATACGTTGGCATCACCCCCTTTCAAACAGGTTGTCAAATCTGAGTGTAGTGATTAGGGGCTACACTGATATTTCGTTTTGTTAAATAAAAAATTTGGATAAGAAAACAACAAGATAAGTTGATCCTACAAATATTTTTATTTTAACCCGGAAATTTCACCGTTTGCCGTGACATGACCAATAGACACAACTCACTTGCTAATTATCACTTCTTAGATAATGATGGTGTTGCTCATTTATGAAGTTCAACTTATCCACCATAGACATTAGCAATATTATAGGGATTCAAACAGAATGAATCTCCATTTTGTACGAGAATGCTCCAGAGAGGACCATGTACAGTAGAAGTTCTAAGAAGAAACACTGAATAAATTTGCTTTTCATCAGGAACAAAAATACTTGACATGTTTAAATTTAGTCTTTGAATTTTGAGAAAGTCTCGAGTATGAATCTTGAATTGTGACTTTGTTGATTTTAACCATGCTATCAACTGAAAAAAACCCAGACTCCTCATAACAGTAAAGCCCTGGCCCTGATTCAGAGCTATTCGTAATACAGACCTAAATATATTGGGTACGTCAAAACAGAGTCAGGTGGTTTTTTAGGAGGTTTGATGCATGAAAAACAGTATTGTTATATAAAGTCCGTGCTCCTATATCTATATCCAACTCAGAAATAAAAACTTAATAAACCAAAAAGTTGTTTTAGATCGATTTTCACCAATTTTATGTATGCTGCCGATCCCGTCTAGGACAACCAAGAGTCAGGGCGAGACACATGATCAAATAAGGTCTACAGGTGTGTAATCTATAAATAGGATGTAAATAAGATGTTTAGTAATATATAATGACTGTAATAAACAAAGTTTTGAATAAATATAACACTGTTTTTGGGCATTTAATTCGAACTCCGTCTGAATTTCGCTGATCAAGAGTCAGACTGTATCGTGATATTCTCAATATCGTAATAATCACCCATTCATAAAATTGGTGAAAATCGATCTAAAACAACTTTTTTGTGTTATAAAGTTTTGATTTATGAGTTGGATATAGATATAGGAGCACGAAATTAATATAATAATACTGTTTTTCATACATAAACCCCCTAAAAAAACACCCGACTCTTCCTGACTCTACCTGACTCTGTTTAGACGTACCGAAATATATTTATAATGTGAATATAGCTCATACACAATGTAGTGAGCTTGTACAACTGACAACGTCTTGGTGTTAATGATGTGTTTAGTCAGGGGGAAAACCCTACAGGAATTATGTTTCTGTGAAACCGACACATGATAAAATTTGTCTACGAACTATATTTAATGTCAGATGCAAACATACTGTAGAGGTGTGGGGATCTATCCAGAGCCTTTGTATCGGACATACCGTATTGTCCCTAATAGACGCCCCCCCCCCCCCCCCCCCCCCTTTTTCCGGAATTTATTTTTTCAAAACAAAACGTCTTACCTTTATACGTCAATCCTTATATTTTCCCAATCATTATTCCTTAATTCATCCACAAAAAAACCCCACAAAAATCCAAGAATTTAATCCTTAACTCCATCGGAACAGTAATAGGTAGAACAAGAGAGTCGTCACGGGTGACAAATGCCCCCAAAGTGTTTGACACCGAAATGCATTTTGGCGGAAAAACAATGCAGGTGTAACATGAAATTTTGATGCTGTTAAAAATGACACAGGAGTCAGTTCTTAACATTAGAAACAGAACCTTTGGATTATGATAGCTAAGAAAAGAGCCAAGCGTCAAAACTTAGTTAAAAAGGACCCTAAGTCATTCTCAACGTTAAAAAGGACCCTGGGTTGATTGTCAACGTTTAAGGTATAGGAGATATGCTCTGGACAAGCTTTTTGTATCTGGTAAGATATAGAAGATATGCTCCGGACTGTAAAATTGAGGTCAAAGGTCAAGGTCAAGGTCAGTGATCTGAAAATGGTACACGACTCTCCGCCATCCCAAGATGAACTCACAAATCAAATTTGGAATCCGTAGCTGGTAAGGTATAGGAAAAATGCTCCGGACAAGCTTTGTGTAAAATCTAGGTCAAAGGTCAAGGTCACAGTGACCTGAAAATGGTACGCGACACACCGTCATCCCAAGATAAACTCACACATTAAATTTGGAATCCGTAGCTGGTAAGGTATAGGAGATATTCTCTGGACAACCTTTTTTGTAACATTGAGGTCGAAGGTCAAGGTCAAGGTCACAGTGACCTGAAAATGGTACGCGACACTCCGCCATCTGAAGGTGATCTCACACACCAAATTTGGAATCCGTATCTGGTAAGGTATAAGAGATATGCTCTGGACAAGCTTTTTGTAAAATCGGTCAAGGTCAAGGTCAAGGTTAAGGTCATAGTGACCTGGAAATGGTACATGACACTCCGCCATCCCAAGATGAACTCACACACCAAATTTGGAATCTGTAGCTGGTAAGGTAAAGGAGATATGCTCCGGACAAGCTTTTTGTAAAATCGGTCAAAGGTCATGGTCAAGGTCACAGTGATCTGAAAATGGTACGAGACACTCCTCCATCCCAAGATGAACTCACACACCAAATTTGGAATCCTTAGCTGGTAAGGAATAGGAGATATACTCCGGACAAGCTTTTTGTAGCTGGTAAGATATAAGCGGTTTTTAAAATCGAGGTCAAAGGTCAAGGTCAAGGTGACCTGGAAATGGTACGCGACACTCCGCCATCCCAAGATGAACTCACACAGCAAATTTGGAATCTGTAGCTGGTAAGGTAAAGGAGATATGCTCCGGACAAGCTTTTTGTAAAATCGGTCAAAGGTCATGGTCAAGGTCACAGTGATCTGAAAATGGTATGCAACACTCCTCCATCCCAAGATGAACTCACACACCAAATTTGGAATCCTTAGCTGGTAAGGTATAGGAGATATACTCCGGACAAGCTTTTTGTAGCTGGTAAGGCATAAGCTTTTTTTAAAATCAAGGTCAAAGGTCATGGTCAAGGTCACAGTGACCTGAAAATGGTACGCGACACTCCGCCATCCCAAGATGAACTCACACAGCAAATTTGGAATCTGTAGCTGGTAAGGTAAAGGAGATATGCTCCGGACAAGCTTTTTGTAAAATCAAGGTCAAAGGTCAAGGTCAAGGTCACAGTGACATGAAAATGGTACGCGACACTCCCCCATCCCAAGATGAACTCACACACCAAATTTGGTATCCGTAGCTGATGTGACAAAGGAAATATACTCCGGACAAAATGTACACACACCCACCCACCCACCCACACACCCACCCACCCACACACCCACACACACACACACCCACACACACACACACCCACACACGCACGGTGCGATCACTATATGCCGCCAAAGCCTAGCTTTGGGGGCATAATAAAAAAACACATAAACAATCGAATGACTGTTGGCAAAACACATTAGTGACATGGGCTTTCATAATCTGTTTCACTTTCATTTTGACGGTCACTCTCGCTATAGCGTATATATACGTATCCGATTGCGGAATATATTGCGCCGTACAGTCAAGAACATGCTCATAAATCTTTAATCTTCATTACTGAATCCCCCAAAATCGTATTCTTCCTCTAATTCTTCGTCATTTTGACTTTGGAACAAGAGATCGTCAGACCAGTCCAGTTCATTTTTAAACAAATTCCGTATCAGGTCGAGGTAATTAGTGAACCTTTAATGACCACGCCTCTTTACCAAACGTAAAAGAACGGCCTTTGGCGGGGCTTTGCGGTTCCCGAACTTGGTCTTCTCTACGGGACCATTAGAGAGTCATTCATCATAGAATTCACATAGTTTTGCATTGAATTGCCTGTTCCGAGAAACATCTGCCGACTGGAGTCTTGGAGTGCATCCACCCGGAATTACGCACATGTACGTATTGTAAATTATGTGAACCTGCTCTTTTACAGACGGTGTTACGTAAGTGTCCGCGAAGCATCCTGGTCTTTGATTATTTTTACCCCAAAGTTTTTGAAGCCAAAACTTGATACTTGCTTCATCTGCCCATGATTTCTTACAGCCCCACACGTTGTCTCTTTCACATTTATTTTCGATTTAATAATTACATCACAAGCAGTTAAAATTACGCAGGGTAGATCTAGATTTATGTATAAAAACCCCATAAAGAGATCAGTTTGATTAGATCCTTAAGTAGATCGTTTCTGTCTGTCTGTCTGCCTACCTGCCGTCCCGTCCGTCTATCTCTCTCTTCCGTCTACTTGAAACAGCGAAAGGTTGGATTTCAGGACGTTTTGCTACCTGAGCATTTTGGCTACACTTGTGGCTTTCGCGGCTGGTCTTTTCACTAACTAGACTTTTTCGCTACCCAGTTTTATTTTTCACACCTCTTATTAAATTATAATTATACAGGCGCCGAGCGCGCATATAATGGATGTTCATTTACTGATCTGGATCAAAACTATCGTACAGAATTAAAACATTATTGGACCAAATAGTTGCAGACGCCACGCGTCCACGTAAGAGATTTCAAAGTTAATTTATTAATCTGGATCCAAACGGAAAGAAATGATTTCAATTTAACGAAATAGTTGCACAGACGCCACGCGTCCACATCATAGATTTTTATTTATCAATCTGGATGTACAAAACCAATGCTAGGTACATCAAGAGATTTAGTTAATAATCTGGATCCAACCTACGGACATAAATACTTACAATTTTGACGAAATATTTGCACCGACGCCTTGCGTCCACGTCTAAGATTTTTATTTATTCTTTTAGATCCCAACCAATGCAAGCTCCAAATAAAAGATTGTTTTATTTAATAATCTGGATTCAAACTAACGGAAAATACGGGAGTGATTCTAATAATCAAGATCGCTACTAACGCGGACATATTAATTGAAGATATATTATATACTAGTAAGGATCCAAACTAACCGTGACAGAAATAATTATAATGTCTTTCTGTAAAAAAAAAACCACCCTGGGTAGCGAACTGACCTGCGCGAACGCAACAGGGTAGCAAAACGTCCAGTAACCAAAGGTTGTACAGGTGAGAGAGCTCATGTATAATTGCATAAACTCTTTGCATGCTGGGAGCGGAATTGTGATTATTTTTGCAAAAAGTTTTGATCCAGATTAGAGGCCAACTAAACCTCTCACCAGGTTTCAAACGGTTTGCCATTTAAATGGGAGATTTACTTAAATAAAGAAAAATATATTTTCATCTAAAGTCATATTTAGCAGATGTCGTCTTCTGGGCAGTTGTACATGTATCACTCACTCTACGGGCCTCGTTCTGGTTTGTGAAATTGACAGATTTAATCGAGCGACACCTAGTGGATTTTCTGTCAATGACAGGGCTACAGTGGATTTTCTGTCAATGACAGGGCTACAGATAAGGGAAAATTTCAAGAACTAAAATCTTTATTTCTGCCTTAAATCCCATGGTGTCACTACCCATTAAAATCGTATATCGAGAGGATCCTAATGAGAAGTAACCACATGTGATTTGGTTCTGAAATAAGGGGGGAAATGGTAGATTTGTTCAGTTTAATTACTCCTTCTTATCTAGACGCTACGAAAATTGGGATTAAAGATAAAAACAAACACGGCTGGTGTGTTAATTGACACTCCAGTGCTGATGTGTAATATGGAATACTGTCAGACCAATATTTATGGAAAAAACAAGTGTAATTATCGGTAAGTAAGAAGCGATGATTGGCATAATTAGTGTTTGGCAAATCGGCTGCTAAGTCTGCTATCTCACCCGCTATCACTATTCAGGCATAAATAACAATGCAAGACTATGTGAAAATAGATTTTCTTTTAATTGTTCAATTAATCTGCACTAACAGCTTGATGACAACGACATACAGACTCTGTGCAATTAGCACTTTATCCATCTCAACAAATTCAGTGTCTTAACACCTCGGCATATCTCTCTTCGAGACCAATCAAAACGATTAGGTACTCGATGTGAACCACCGCCGAACCACGACAATATTACTACAGAGTATTCTTGTAAAATGGCATGCTTCGGCAGTTCTGAAAAAGCATAATTTTAAATCTTTAGATGAAATAAAGTGATGTACTGGTGTTTGGAGTTCCGCGGAAGTGACTCATGTTGTTTTTTTTGTTGTTTTTAATAAATTGTTACCCGAAATAAACGCCCCCCTTTCGGATAATGTAACGTCCCCGGGGGTGTCTATTAGAGACAATACGGTACTGAAAATATCACTTAAAAGTTCTGAAAGCATTAGTTTCATAGCTATATAACAGGGCAAGCGAAACTCCAATCACATTTCAAGCCTCATCATTCCTGGGTTTTCCATAAAGCTAGCTGTGCTTGACTATATACATGTAAGCTAGAGCTAGCTTTATGGCATGTCTCGTGTTTCCAATTCTCTAATCAAACATGGATAATTTTCATTCCATTTATTGGATAGTTACTTAGTTAGAGAAATGACAAGTAGTCTTTTGTTAACTTGTCAATTGCAATAAACCCTAAATTAAGAATCTGCTAATTGAAATGAAACAAATTTCTGAGCTGTTTATTTAACCTATTATCTCCCAGTTATGCCTTTTAACACCTCTGTAAAGTGAGTTTCTGTAACTCTTTGTATCCTACAATGGGCGTTATAACATTAGTATAACGCGGGTTGTTTGGCGACATAACTATGGGGCGAATCAGTTCGCAAATATTACGAGGGAGGATTGTACCTAACACCGTTCTCTCTTTTCGGACATTTTGTTTAGCAATTGAGGTGGGTAAAGTGCTCCTCAAAATTTTGGAAATTTAGAAAATGTTTGTTGAAATCTGGTAGCATATAATTGTAACGTTCGTCGGCGTCCCATAATTCTTGTCCGGAGCATAACTCTTACTCTATATAACCTATCCACTTGAAACTTCATAGGTGGATATACCTCAAGGAGGGGAAGTGCAGTGCACAAGAACCATAACTATCTTTCATAATTTTGGAGCTATTGTCCTTTGTTTATTTTTGCACCCGTAAGGCGACACATCCCACTCTTTGAGTTCTAGTTTTACACAATTTTCGGAGAAAACAATTGACTTTGTGATATTTTGCATCTTTAAGGTTAATCATGGCAGCTGCTTTCTACAGTAGTCTGCCAGGGCAGCCCAAAAAGCTAAAATGGCCAGTTTTGGTTAAAACAACTGGACTTGGCAAAAGACAGGACCAACATGTCGAAGTATTCTGCAAGGCAGATAATGCAGTGTAAGCAGAAAAGTGTTCTTTATTTCAGTGTGCAAAAATCAATGGCAAACATTTCTTATTCTTATAAGAGATGATCTTAATGCTTAGCCTGCCATGCACAATATTTGTTGTGCTAGCAAACAGTGCAGACCCAGATGGAAGAACTCCAATAGGAGCTCTTTCATCTGGGTCTTCACTATTTGAGGTAGAAAATTAAATATTTCATTGAAACTCTATTCTTTTGTTGCAAGTTTCAAATTTTGGCCTACACTTGACATAGTCTGTAAAGATATGGCTTATAAATATTCAAAGAGGTAGGAGTCAAATAAGTTAAAGTCAATATAGGGGTGGGCAAGGTTAACAAATGGTCCTATAGTCTGACACACTGTAGAGTTTGAAAATAGTACATGGTGGTAAAGCATGGAAGTCCTTTTGACCTTTACTAGAAAATATTTGTTCATATCCTGTCAGGTTGCCACATCACAAGGATTTACTGCGCCTACCCCACAACAATATGGAACATCCACTGGGGAAGAGGTTACAGATGGTCGCAGTGACAGTATCAGGGAGGCACTCCAACATCAAGGAATTCCGGGACAAGTTGCAGGTTTTATCATCAATTCATGGAGCAGTGGTACCCAAAGACAGTATAAATATGCTTGGAGACAATGGTGTGTTTGGAACTATATCAGAATGTCAGATCCATTTAAAACGTCTGAAGTTGTGATGGTACAGTATCTGTTTTTTCTTGTGAAAACAGGTAAATCTTACTCTGTTATAAATTTACACAAAGCTATGCTTCTACAGACACTGCCGTTTTTTGGAAACTCTTGGTGTAATAGTGTTACATTGATTCCTAGATTCATGAAGGGAGTATTTTTCAGCAGTCCACCAAAACCTAAATATGACTTTACTTGGGATGTGTCTAAGGTATTGAAGTATTTGTCAACCTTATACCCTTTTGGGAATGTGTCTCTGAAAATGTTAACATTTAAGCTTGTTGCTTTGATAGCCTTGGCTGCAGCTCCTCGAGCACAGACTTTAGCAGCTCTTGACCTGGATTTTATGACAGTGAATAAGAACAGTGTAGTGTTTTCTTTTCCAGTCAGGTTAAAGAGTTCTAGACAAGGACATAATTTTGTACTCAAATTGGAACGTTTCAGTCAGAAAGACTTGTGTGTTGTGCGTACTTTATTACATTACATTGAGCGGACAGAAGCTAGACGTCGTTCAAGAAGATTATTTGTATCGTTTGTAACATTTAAAGCTGTTACTACTAGTACTATTGCGAGGTGGTTAAAGTGTGTGTTGGAACTTTCAGATATAGACACTAGTGTGTTTAAAGCCCATTCCTTTAGGAGTGCTTCTACTTCTGCAGCTTTTAGGAAGGGTTGTTCATTAAAACGTATTTTGAATACTACAGACTGGTCTTCAGATAAGACTTTTAGGAAATTCTACTGTAGACTGTCAGTAGACAGTTCTTTGACTTTTGCAGAGTCAGTATTTCAGTGAGTTGACAGTTTATATTGCTGTTTTACAGTGTTCAGTTTACATTTGTTACTATTTTTGTTTGATTATTTATTTTCTGTTTATTTTGTTACTTATTATAACTTGAAACAAGTTTTGTTCTTGGTTTTAGTCTTAGTCTTTTGTTTTTGACTTCTTTGTACAGTTTTGTTGCACTTTAAAGATGCTATCTTATACATGTGAAAGCCGAAGGCTTTATGGGAAATAATGGTCCCTCATCCAAGCTTTAGTGCAGGATGAGGGGCATTATTGGAGTAAAGCCTGAGGCTAAACATGTATGGATTAACCCTCCCTGGTTGTGAGGTATTCCCCTCCCTTGATTTACTTTGTGCAACAAAACAGTGTATGCTTTAAAACTATGAGAACATGTGGGTTTCACTTCCGGTAAGTAAGGTCCGGTACTGTATAAAACACGGTATTTAAAGTGCGGTCCGTCGGCACAGGCTCAGAATGATATGCTATCTTATACATGTTTAGCCTCAGGCTTTACTCCAATAATGCCCCTCATCCTGCACTAAAGCTTGGATGAGGGACCATTTTCTGCAATAGTCCGTGGGAACGCTGGCAGTTTCAAATTATTTCCAAAGGCATAGTAATGGACTTTAATCATAATAAACAGCACAAATATCAGTTTCAACACAAAAATCCGTTATTCTATCTATGTAGCATGCTGAAGTGGCAAATTTTCAAAGGAGAACATGGTTTTGAACTTGTTGACTGGAAGTGTTATTCAAGGGAGTGTCGTAAGTTTCGTGATTGAAAATTGAACTTCTGTTTTGATTTTTGCTCAACTTCCTTTTTCTAAACCTGGCTAGGATACAGCCATAAGTCGAGACAGGTTTCTGAAGGTGATTTTTGGGTCTGAAAACTTCGACTTATGACCGGAGATATACGGTAATTGACAAGTGTATTTTATATGATGATATAGTTGTTAATTTTTGTAATGGCAGAAACTTATGCGAAATTTATATCTATATTATTCCATAAGCAAACAGAGCAGACCATGAACAGACAGTTCCTAAAGGAGCCATCTGTTTTGGGTCTATTCTGTTTGCAAAAGTGTAAAAACATTTATTTATGGAGAAAAGCTTTAAATATAAATAACATAGGAAGTATTTTTTTAAAAAAATGGTTGAATAGGTGAACTTATGTGCTTATTTTTTCTCATTCAAGCTGCCACAAACTGCTATGTACTGGTCAACAGACACTCTCTTCGGAAATCTGAGCATCAGAAAGATAATGAAGAGAGATCGCTTCGACAAGATATGCCAGTACTTTCACGCCAATAATACCAGACAGAACCGACCAAGAGGACAACCTGGCCATGACAAGCTCCACCATGTTCGCCCAATACTGGAGGAAGTACAATGCCAATGTATAAAGAATTACAACCCTCACCAAAATGTCAGCATCGACGAAGCCATGGTCAAATTCAGAGGACGATTAGCCTTCAAACAGTATATACCTGCCAAACCGACTAAGTACGGTATCAAAGTTTGGATGAGAGCTGATCCTGTAAATGGATACACGAATGAGTTTCAAGTGTACACTGGGACAGAGCATGATGCTCGTGAAGTTGGACTAGCCTCTCGTGTAGTACAGGATATTTCACGCAAGATCTGGGGCCACAACCACATTGTGAACGTAGACAATTATTTTACAAGTCCTGCTCTATTTACAACATTGTTAGAAAATGACACATATGCTAGAGGGACTGTTCGGTGTAATAGGAAGGGTTTACCAGTAAATCAGCTGAAGCCGAAAGATGTGAAGCAGCAGGGTCAGTTTAACACATCACAGAAGGGAGAAATGACGGCATGTATATGGATGGACAAGAAGCCAATTTTGTTTCTCTCCACTGGTGAAAACCCTGCTGAGCTGAACTCTGAGGTGGCCAGGAAGTCGCGTAATGGAGAGCTGAAAATGGTCCCAGCTTGCCTTCTTTTTTTTTCTTTTTTTTTTATAAAAATCAGGAAAGAAACAGGTATAATGTAAATATTTTAGTAAATATAGTGTTAATATATCAGTTATACATTATTAACCCTTTACTTCACAAATACTCTTTTGCAAACAGAGTAGACCCAGATCAGACATGTTCTATAGGAGCCGTCTGATCAGGGTCTACTAAGTTTGCTTACAATATAATACAGAAAATGGGATAGTGTAAATATTTTAGTGCATATAGTGTAAATATATAATTGTTAATCCTTTACTCCATCAATACATCTTTGCAAACAGATTAGACCCAGAACAGACAGCTCCAATAGGAGCTGTCTGATCAGGGTCTACTCAGTTTGCTTACATTTTTATACAGAAAAGGGGATAGTTTAAATATTTTAGTGCATATAGTGTAAATATATCAGTTATTATTATAATACATTGTTAACCCTTTACTCCAGCAATACATCTTCGCAAACAGAATAGACCCAGATCAGCAAAGATTCCTGTGTCTAACAAATATAAATCTAATTAATATTGATAATGTCATTTATTTCTTACATGGATATTCATGGTGTTGAGGGCTAATTATAGTGGTGAAAAAGTGGTGATTCATTGTTGGATAAATTTGGATTAATTTAAACAAATTCAATGATCAGTGTTGGGAAAGAGTGCCAAGGTAGTATAACAGTACGAGGAATAAGTGCATAATTAGTTGTATAAGTGTTAATATTTAGGAAATTATTTATTTAACAGAATTATGGATTAGAGTTAAAATTATTTATTGTTTGGATAAAATGTGATATGGAAAATAATAAACACAATTTTGGTAAGTGGCATTTTGTTTATTACCCACCCCGCATGCATTTCAGTACACATGATGCTAAAAAATATATCATTACAAAGCTTATTTAATTCTCCAGATAACTCTCAAATTTCAGACTGATTGATAAAATTATGAAGTTATTACAGCCATTTCAAATGTGGCATTACCATTTAACTGTAATCACTTCAAAATTTTATCAATATTGTCTAGGGAAGAGGGGCTGATAAGCCCATATAGGTGCTCAGGGGATGGCTTATCAGATACCTTTAGGGGATGAGTGGAGATATGATGCCAGGGTTCAATGAGTTAAATATCAAACAAATATACCATCAGCTAATTGATTAATGATCAATCGTTGACTGGAAAGAGTAACTGATCATCAATTATGAAAAGTTAAAACTGATTCCTAACACCATCTCATAGGCTATTTTAACCCTTTGCCTGATAGAAGCTGCTTTAAGCGAGTTTAATATATTCCTCCGCTGAAGAAAATTGTTCCAATTTTTACAATAATGAACATATAGCATCATAAAATGTTTCTATATTCTAGAAGGTGGTAGCTTAAAGCAGGCTGAAAGTAAAGCAGAATGCGCATTAAGTCGCATTCTGCTTTACTTTCAACCTGCTTTAAGTGGTCACCTGTCTTCAAAACTAGAAATAGGCTATTGGGTAAAGGGTTAAGTTTCAACTCTTTGAATGAATCTACTGAAAAGGAGCATTTATAAGAAAAAAGGAAAATTTCAGTTTTGAAACCACTGTGAAAGAGCTCCTTTGGAGCAAATGCTCCATTTATCATAATGGTTTCAAAGGGGCATCAATATGAGGGAATGGGTTATAATGTTTTACAGAAAAGTCTTCCATGAGCTTTCTACCAAACCTTCAACCTACATTATAACAAGAGGGCCAGAATGGCCCTGAAGCGCTCACCAGACAATCAGAGTAGAGGATTTTCAAAGTTTTCACTATATGTTCCATTGAAAACTGCCCACCCCTGGGGCAGGGCCAATTTTGACCCCAGGCCCATAATTTATAAACAAGAGGGCCATGAGGCCCTGAAGCGCTCACCTGAGATAACCCCAGGGGCGGGGCCATTTTTGACCACAAGAAATCATGTGTACACCCTTGGTAGAGAACCACAAGGCAAAGCAATATGCCATTAATTAAAGGTCTAAGCCTTATGGTTTCAGAGAAAAATAATATTTTATATTTTTCCCATGAAAAACTGATAAGCCCTGAGGCAGGGCCAAGTTTCGCCCAGTGGTCAGGGTCGTAAGTTAAACATTCTTGGCAGAGGACCACAAGCCACAGCTACATATTTATAGAGGACCATTAGATCATGTTCCATACCAAATATCAAAGGTCTAGGCCTTAAAGTTTCAGTAGATTTTTAAAGATTTTCCTATGAAAAACTGATAAGCCCTTGGGCGGGGCCATTTTTGGCCCAGTGGTCATAATTTGAACAATCTTTGTAGAGGACCATAAGATCATGCTACATACCAAATATCAAATGTCTAGGCCTTACAGTTTCAGAGAAGAAGATTTTTAAAGATTTTGCTATGAAAAACTGACAAGCCCTTGGCCGGGGCCATTTTTGGCCGGGGGATCATAATTTGAACAATACTTGTAGAGGACCATTAGATCATGCTACATACCACATATCAAAAGTCTAGGCCTTACAGTTTCCGAGAAGAAGATTTTTGAAGATTTTCCTATGAAAAACTGACAAGCCATTGGGCGGGGCCATTTTTGGCCCGGGGGTCTTTGTAGAGGACCATAAGATCATGCTACATACGAAATACCCAAGGTCTAGGCCTTACAGTTTCAGAGAAGAAGATTTTTTAAAGATTTTCCAATGAAAAACTGATAAGCCCTTGGGCGGGGCCATTTTTGGCCCGGGGGTCATAATTTGAACAACTTTAGTAGAGGACCATAAGATCATGCTACATACCAAATATCAAAGGTCTAGGCCTTACAGTTTCAGAGAAGAAGATTTTTAAAGATTTTCCTATGAAAAACTGACAAGCCCTTGGGCGGGGCCATTTTTGGCCCTGGGGTCATAATTTGAACAATCTTTGTAGAGGACAACAAGATCATGCTACATACCAAATATCAAAGGTCTAGGCTTTACGGTTTCAGAGAAGATTTTTAAAGATTTTCATATATTACCATATATGGAAAAAATTACCACGCCCTCTGGCGGCCATGTTTTTTGCCGGATCAAAATTCTTTCAACAACTTTTAAAGTCTATCAACTGAGAAACATTTTGGTGAAAACTATATTCAAATCGGACAAGTCATTCTGGAGAAGAAGATTTTTCTAGATATTGCGTACAGTTGCCATGGCAACAAGACCGATGGCCCCGCCCACTATCTTTTAACAACTTTTGAAGCACACACCCACAGTATGTATCTGACCAAGTTTGGTTACAATTGGGCAGTCTGTTTCAGAGAAGAAGTCGTTTGAAATTGTTGACGGACAGACAGACGGACAGACTGGCAGACTGACGCCGGACACAGGGGTATCACAATAGCTCACCTTGAGCACTTTGTGCTCTGGTGAGCTAAAAAAATTGTAGAGGACCTGAACATGATGGTCTGTGCCAAATATGAAAGCTGTGAACCTTCCAGTTTCAGAGGAGAAGATTTTCAAAGATTTCACTATTTGTTTCTATTCAAAACTACCCAACCCTGGGTCGGGGCCAATTTTGACCCCAGGGCCATAATTTATATAACTTTTGTAGAGGACCTGAACATGATGCTCTGTGCCAAATATGAAAACTGTGAGCCTTCCAGTTTCAGAGGAGAAGATTTTCAAAGATTTCAATATTTGTTTCTATTGAAAACTGCCCACCCCTGGGGTGGGGCCAATTTTAACCTTAGGGCCATAATTTATATAACTTTTGTAGAGGACCTGAACATGATGCTCTGTGCCAAATATGAAAGCTGAGAACCTTCCAGTTTCAGAGAAGAAGATTTTCAAAGTTTTCACTATTTGTTTCTATTCAAAACTGCCCAGCCCTGGGGCGGGGCCAATTTTGACCCCAGGGTCATTATTTATATAACTTTTGTAGAGGAACGGAACATGATGCTCTGTGCCAAATATGAAAGCTGAGAGCCTTCCAGTTTCAGAGTAGAAGATTTCCAAAGATTTCACTATATGTTTCTATTGAAAACTGCCCAACCCTGGGGCGGGGCCAATTTTGACCCCAGGGGCATAATTTATATAACTTTAGTAGAGGACCTGAACATAATGCTCTGTGCCAAATATGAAAGCTATGAGCCTTCCAGTTTCAGAGGAGAAGATTTTCAAAGATTTCACTATTGGTTTCTATTGAAAACTGCCCACCCCTGGGGCGGGGCCAATTTTGACCCAAGGGCCATAATTTATATAACTTTTGTAGAGGACCTGAACATGATGCTCTGTGCCAAATATGAAAGCTGAGAGCCTTCCAGTTTCAGAGGAGAAGATTTTCAAAGATTTCACTATTTGTTTCTACTGAAAACTGCCCACCCCTGGGGCGGGGCAAATTTTAACCCCAGGGCCATAATTTATATAACTTTTGTAGAGGACCTGAACATGATGCTATATGCCAAATATGAAAGCTGAGAACCTTCCAGTTTCAGAGAAGAAGATTTTCAAAGTTTTCACTATTTGTTTCTATTCAAAACTGCCCACCCCTGGGGTGGGGCCAATTTTGACCCCAGGGCCATAATTTATATAACTTTTGTAGAAGACCTGAACATGATGCTATGTGCCAAATATGAAAGCTGAGAGCCTTCCAGTTTCAGAGGAGAAGATTTTCAAAGTATTACTATATGTTTCTATTGAAAACTTCCCACCCCCTTGGGCGGGGCCAATTTTGATCCCAGGGGCATAATTTATATAACTTTTGTAGAGGACCTAAGGGTGAAGCTATGTGCCAAAGATGAAAGCTGAGAACCCTGTAGATTCAGAGGAGAAGATTTTTAAAGGTTCAAATTGTTGACGACGAACGACGCACGACACACGACGCACGACGCACGACGACGGACGACGGACATCAGGCGATCACAAAAGCTCACCCTGAGCACTTTGTGCTCTGGTGAGCTAAAAACAGCCATTTGCACATAGTACCTTCAATTCATTGTTAAGATTGACCAGTATAGAGAGGTCAGTATAGAGAGGTTTGACTAGTAAAAAGAGAGGATTTACTATTATAGAGAGGTTTCACTGTATGATTATGTGTTTCAGTGAGTGAATGAGTTGGGTTAAGTGTTTGAATTTTACTTCAGAAAACAATGATGCCTTGTCAGAAGAACAAGCTCAATCCAAAAAAGAAAGGAGTTGGACATGGGCAAATACGAGGCTGCCAAAAAGCAGTTGGAGGGTCTTGTGGACAAGGATCCTGCCACCCCAAAGATGCCTGAGAAGAGCGAAGTGGAGGACTTGCCACACAAAAGGAGAATGAAGGGGAGGACATTCCCCTAAATGATGAGAGGAAAAATCTCCTCAGACCACTGCCTCCTTATAACAATGAAGACTGCCACCAGCCACAGGGAAGCTCATCTGCTTTTCAGCCGTATGGTTTCCTTGCTGAACTATACAGTCCAGGAACTGTGACTTACTATATGCTTCAGTCACATCATGATCAGCTGATTGAAGCTTTGGCAAGGAACCACTTCCTGGAAGAAGAGTACAGAAGGCTGACAAGCACTGTTGCTTCCCTCACCAGGAAAGGGAATCATATCACCTGAATGATGTTTTGGTTTTAAATTGAAAGTGTTAGATTTATAAAATGGCTCTGACAGTCAATTTTAGCCCTGAATGTGCTAAACAAGACCTGACCATGATAGAATAATTATTCTCAAAGCTTGGTTTCCTTTTTATTTATTTGGTCTTTTTTTAATTCAAAACAAAGAGGAGAGAAATCTATGTGTGACGCCGCAACAGCAGCGTTGGATCCTATAGTATACCGAGAAATGTATCCGGTCCCGCGTGTTACTTACTACCTTTCATAAGAACTCTTCTTTCCGGGAGATAAAAGCTAGATAACAAAGGACAGGGAGAGGTTCCCCCTCGCATCTAAAAACACGCCAAAATCGGTGTCGTTCACGAAGTTTACACCGCTATCAACTCGGTTCTCTGGGAGAAACCCTGCTTCAACCGCGTCTGGGACGCCTACAGCTTGAAACTCCATTTATGAGCCGCAACCAGTGTAAGTCAACATAGCCGATTCTCCCGTCATTTGTTGAGCAACACTAAGTCTACTTTCGCTTTAGTTTTCACCATGCATACATGGATAGGCTTCATCCTCATAACTTTAGAATGTAACATAGAACCTCTGACATGTCTAGGAACATAGAAAGTCGTCAGTATTGATGTTTTTACAGTATTAATCCTTCCACTTATCATGTCTATGTTAGACTCCGCCTACTATGAATATTTATGAGATAGATCATATAAACAACTGTCCATGATGCACCCAGGTGTGCATACTCAAATCTAATATTGTGAAATGCAAATAGAGAAGACCCTGATCAGGCAACCCTGATATGTTTGTCAGGTCAGAGTTTTCTCCCCTTGCAAGGCGTATACATGAGGGAAGGGATTAATCTATATATATACAGCTCTATTTTGAATGTCATTGACTACTGTTTTGAGTAGTGTAATACCATGTATATGTTACAGATCTACCTGTCACAGTCCATTATAGAGATGGCTTTATCTAGTCACGATACCATATTAAAGCAAATGTAGAATTAGACGTTATGCGAACCGTATTGTGGGCGCTCATTCGAATCGTCTCGAGACGATTCAGACGAGCGACCCACCATAGGTTTAGTTTGGTACTAGTCTTGTTTGTTTTGAACTTAATAGTTTTCGGATAGATCTTTATCAGAGCTGTTGATTGAGTATATTTTGTATTTGTGTCGTTTCAGTTATTTATGCTATCTGCTGCAATAAAATCTATAAACTGAAGTCATCGTTGTGGTAGAGTGAGTGAGTTGGGTTTTACGTCCGACCAACAGTATTTCAGTTATTTGCAGACGGCACCCGCATGAGACAAGTTATAGTGCTGCCTCACTGGAATACACCTGCCGCAGGTACATGGCAAGGGCACCCCACCCAGTCACATTATCCTGACACCGGGCCGACCAGTCCTAGAACTACACCTTAAATGTCGAGCGCAGACAAGGGAGCTACTAGTACCAACTTTTAGCGACTTTTGGTCTGTCGCGGCCGGGGATCGAACCCACGACCTTCCGAACCGCAGGCGGACGCTCGTTGTGGTAGATGCAAGCACACTATGCTAAGACTCAGAAGCATATGCTGCCATCAGTGTGAAACACCAAAGAAAATGTCTATGTGACAATTGCCATCAAGACTTGTGGTACCCTGGAGTGGTTAAAATTGCTATCGATCCAGAAACATTAAGAGTGACATTAATCACTCCAGCAGGCCAGTCTGGTGTTTTCAAATGGCCAGTTAGGGTAGATAAACAGGTGGTAAAGACAAGATTTGTTCTACTGACTGGTTTTGTACCTGACTGTTGGGTCTGGGTGGATATGGAAAATAACTGTCAATTTGGTCTCCTATTTTGTTTTCACCCGTCTACCCCTTTTGTCCAGTTTTAAGTGTTTTTCACTGGTTGTATGCAAAAACAAATACCACAAATGAAAAGAGCAACAGAAATACATAAAGGATAAAAGTTTCATAATGATATCTGAATTTCCAAAAAAGTTATATCATTTTTTCATTATTTGCAAATTTATCGGAGCCATAAATTTTATACAAATCGCCCTAAATATGCCACAAAATAAGTAAAAAGATACATTTTCAAGTTAATAAGCTTCTAACTATTGTTTTATTTAAAACATTTTCAGATCATCATATGATCTGGTCATGGATGCAGACAAGTGTTTGAACCTTGGCCCCTTCTGTAAAGAGATAGGAATTTTATAAGAGCAGCTTCTAGCAAACAAGATAATTCCACTTCATGATAGTTCCCTGTAAAATGAACCCTCCTCCAAGCTTTAGTGAAAGATGAGAGGCATTATTGGAGTAAGTTGGAGGCTGAGCATGTACACATAGCATTTCCTTTTAGGAACGTACTTACTACTGACCGCCCCATTAAAAACAAGCCTTTTTACCACCGCTCGTTATGACATCACACATCACATAACTGGAAGTGTCCACCACTTGAATCCTTATGACCTCGCATATCCTATAACTGGAAGTAGCCCGAAAGTGAATCATCTTTCTTCTGGGGTAGGTGAGGGAATACGGCCATTTTGAATTCTAGCTATTTATTGACTCTGAAAGCTTTACAAGCCTGAAAATGGAGGATGAACTGTCCTTGTGAGACGGGATTTAGTGACGAAGAATGCCCTCAAAAATTCGAGGGTAGTCAAAAGATTTCTACATCACACATATAATACACTGGATCAGATTTGTACGATCCAAACTTGAATACGGCTGCATTATCTGGGATCCCTTCACAAAAACTGAAGTTGATAAACTAGAAAGAATACAAAGATCTAAGATCGCTGGATGCTTTATAAACAAGGACTACTTTTCTCATCAAGAAGGCTGCTTGTCTGATTTGCTTAAACATCTTGAACTTCTGACTCTCCAAGAACGCTGAAAACAGCAATAGTTAACTTTCATGTACAAGGAGGTGGAAGGGTATTCATCAGCTATTAAACCTTTCCTCCATGAATATTCACGAGACATCATGAATATAATAAAAACAATTTTTACAATAGCACATGGACACAAGAATTTTCAACCTTGGCCAAAACTGTAGAATCATATCTACATTATATCATAAGCCAACAGAGCAGACCCTGACCAGACGGCTCCTGGGTCTACTCTGTTTGCAAAAGTGTAGAAAAGCGTATTTATGGAGTAAAGAGATTATCTCATATCTCAGTGCAACATACGGTCAATAAGGACTTAAACTTTCACTGATCATATTTGTGACGATCCAACAATCTTTGCAAAGTCAAATGCCTACAAACATTCCTTCTTCGTTAGTACAATATTTGACGGAATAATCTCAGCAACTCAACAGTGAAAGCTGATACAGTAAATTCTTTCGAAAAATTAATACAGCTGGACTAATTTCACGCTCTCCCTCCCAGTAGTGTTACAGTCAAATATTGGTCACTACAATATAACAACAGCGATACATACAGATCTATACAGATAGACAACTTCCAACTGAATTCAAATGCAGACATCGGCACACTAAAATATTGAATTGGGAGCACATGTGACATGAACAAGAAACTTAATAGTAAGAAAGATGTGCATGGTGCTATTTTCTCCCCACACACCCACTTCCCCAGTCATTTCTCAGCAATATTGTCAATCCAAAAAGTATCTTCTTTTTTAGTTGTGATACAGTTAAACCTCTCTATAACGGCCACTAAATTACATCAAGTATTTTGTATTAAAAGCAGATAGACGCTTAGTGCAAGGTGAAAGTAAAACAGAACGCTCCTATAGGAGCGTTCTGTTTTACTTTCATCTTGCTTTAAGCATCCACCTGCCCTAAATACCAACTAATACACATGAGCAATGCTGAATTTGGATATATACTCAAGTGTTAACAATGCCCAATTGGGATATGCTCAGTGCTTATCAAACCTCATTATCACCAATGTCTGAACCATCAATTGACCGTATTTTGCTTTTGGCTAGTGTAATGTGTAGCAATGCTGAATTTGGCTATATACTCAAGTGTTTACAATGCTGAATTGGGATATGCTCAGTGCTTATCAAACCTCATCAACACCAATGTGTGAACCATCAATGGACCCTTAACCTTTTACCTGATAAAAACTCATGTAAGAAATAATTTCATCACAAATACTTATTAATTGAATTCTTATAAATGGTACATGAACACAGGATGTTTGTACCTAGAAAATGGCAAAAGCTGTAGATTCACATCGTTATAATTCTATAATCAAACAGAGTAGATCCAGATCATAGGGCTTCTACATGAGTCATCTGATCTGGATTTACTCTTTGCAAAAGTGTTAAAGGGCCTTTATATCAGGTAAAAAGTTAAATTTCAAGCAACAAAATGTTTTGCAGTTTTGTTTTCTTCAGTTAATTCTGATCTGGTATCTAGTTCAGACACCAGTGCCTTTAGCTCAGTTACAGAAAAGCTAGTCAACTTCAAACAACTATCCACAGTTCTATTAACATCTTCAATTTCCCTAAAATTACTTGCTGAAACATGAGACACCAAGATGCTTAGTGTCTAAACTGGATTCAAAAACAAAAGCTGATGCTGGTATGCAAAGAGTTAACCCTTTACTCCATGAATGCTCATGCATGTAGTAATAGTGACTATGAATATTAATTAACCCCTTACCTCATATGCTATTTCTATATACAACAAATTTGAATAAATCTACAGAAAAGGAGCAATAACTAGAGAAAATGATTTTTTTTAGAATTTTGTAGTTTGAAACCATTGAGATAAATAGGGCATAATTATGCTCCTATAGGAGCAATTGCTCTATTTATCACAATGGTTTCAATAGGTGAGTTTTACAGAGGCGTAGAAAGGCATATTTATGGAGGAAAGGGTTTACTGAATTTTCATAGTGGGATCATAAGCAAGGGAATTCTATCATGACAGAAACTGTAGAAATAGGTTTATATTATTTCATACATATATAAACAGAGCAGACCTTGATCAAACATCTGATTTTGGTCTACTCTGTTTGCAAAAGTACAAAGATTTTCTATGGAGTAAAGTGTTAATTTACATAAAGCAAAAATATTACCATTCAATAACCATTCAGTTGTTCTGTATTCATACCTCTAACTTTGGAGGATTCAGGTTCTATCATGCATTAAGAGGAGTGTTTCCAATCAAGAATTCTGGATGAGCGGGCCTTTTTCTGGTCTACAAGGGTCTATTAAAAGAACCATTTCTTATGCACAATAGGTAACATTTTTTCAAAATTTTGGAGAAAAAATCCCAGTATTAGAGACCAAATTTTGATTAAAATCAGCTATTTAACAAAAATGCAAAATAAGTTATAATGGGACAGAAAATGTTTTACATGTGAAAAAATTCCCAAATGTTAAAATGTATTTTTCCCAAAATTGCCAGAAAAAGTCCTTGATCCAAACTTGCAGTATGTTTAAATTTCATAATTTTATGAACTGACGAACATAACCAGAAAGCATGTTCTGACTTGACATGGTTTTTTTTCAAAAGACCACCGACCAGTTATTAAATACTTTTTGATTCCCAATGAGATATTGATTAGCTCCGCATCTCATCTAGATCAACACTGCTTGCAAATATTTTCAAACAGTCATCAGTACTTTGAAAGGAATTAACCTTTTACTTGCTATGAACCAATCTTACAGGTCTTTGCACCATTTTGTTCCAAATGCAGGGCTTTTCTCCCCATTTTATGAAGAAGACTCATACCTTTTTTACATCTGCATTGGAATTTTTTCTATAAAAAAACACACTTTCTGCCACTGGGAACAAAGTCTAATAACGGCTATAAAATCACTTGAAAAAAAAACAACCTAAAATGAAACGTCAAGTAACACAACATCTCACCAGCATCCAAGCTGTTTGACACTAAGTCATTAATTTCTCAGTTTTACTGAATCGAAAGCACAGATCAGAATTGTAGAGACATTATTTTTTTCAGCAAGGCAAAGGTTCATAGAACTTCTGGCACTGGTATGATAGCATCTATATTTGTCTTCACTGCACTTGATTATCATGCTAAGCCAACCTGACTCACATTTGCAAACAGCGTGGATCCAGATGAGACGCCGACTAACTCCACATCTGATCAGGATCCAAGCTGTTAAAGTTTGACACTCGGCCAACTGTTTCTCAAACACTTGTATGAATCAGAAGTTTTGGCAGACATTACTTTTTCAGCATGATAAGGAGTTAACATGAACTTTCAAAGTGGACTGGCCCAGCAGTGTTAAATGGAAGAGTCCAAAGTGGACTGGCCCAGCAGTGTTAAATGGTAGAGTCCAATCAGTATGAAAGGGTACAATTTACAATTTACATTTCAAATGACAAACAGTGCAGACAATGACCAGAGGTCTGGGTCTTTACTGCTTGAAAATGTCATTACACAAGTTTGTTTTCAGCATACAAGTGTCAACTAGTTATCGTTCTCTAACAAATACAGAATTTGGATCTCAAATCTAACATTCTAACCCTTTCCATCATGTAAATGACTTCTGGCACCTTTGCAAACAGAGTGGACCCAGATCAGACTGCTCCTTTAGGAGCTGTCTGATCAGGATCTGCTCTGTTTGCTTTTAGAATAATATAGATCTGATTCTGTATATCTATCACAGCCAACATTTTCCCTTTGAATAAATAATTAAAAACATTCAGTCCATAATTCATGCAGTAATGAATTTTTAAATTAATATTCAGGACGGAAAGGGTTAAATCTTTCTTGAGATGCCAAATCACTCCAGGAACCATTTAAATTAACTTTTTATATATCCAAATTTGCTTTGTAAGTCTAAATGAGCCTGCTGTGTAAAGACAAACATTTAAACATTGCAAACTGCATAAACCCAGATCAGATCATAATGCAATGAAAACATGAAATCTGATCAAAGTCTATGCTGTTTGCGACTGTTGTTGATAAAAGTAATAAAAGAACTAGAGGTTTTTGTCAAAAAAACGGATGTCTCCCCTCTAATAAAAACAATATGTAAAGGGAAATCACTAAAAATGTTATGGTCTTGATGAATGATACTTCCCCTCATTATGCGTTTTCCACACTACATTTTTCAAGAAGAAAATGATAACAGCTAATAACTCCAAAAATACTGATACCAGATTTATGGCCCTTGTGCATGACACTTACTTTCATCATGTTCTTTCCAAAAATAAAATGTCATTCCAATAGCATCAGTCGAACAGGAGTTATTGATCGGCCAAAAAATGTAACAAAGGGCAATAACTCCAAAAGTATTGAAGCCAGAATTATGGCCCTTGTTCATGACACTTTCTCTCATCATGCTCTTTCCATGTATGAAGTTTCAATACGATGGCAAGAGCCATGTAGGAGTTATCGTCCGGACAAGAAAGAATTAAACAAATGTACAAGGGGCAATAACTCTAAATTTATTGAAGCTCGAGTTAAGGATCTTATGCATGACACTTTCTCTTATTATGATCGTTCCATGTATGAAGTTTCACTCCAATGGCTTGTGTCACATAGGAGTAATCATCTGGACAAAAAATTGTGATTGTTTTTACAAAGGGCAATAACTCCAATATTAGTGAAGCCAGAGTTATGGACCTTGTGCATGACACTTCCTCTCATTATGATCTTTCCATATATGAAGTTTCAATCCAATGGCATGAGCCATATAGAAGTTATCGTCCGGACAAAAAAGTGTGATTTTTTTTACAAAGGGCAATAACTCCAATATTAGTGAAGCCAGAGTTATGGACCTTGTGCATGACACTTCCTCTCGGTATGATCTTTCCATATATGAAGTTTCAATCCAATGGCATCAGGCATATTGAAGTTATTGTCCGGACAAAAAATTATGATATTTTTTACAAAGGGCAATAACTCCAATATTAGTGAAGTCAGAGTTATGGACCTTGTGCATGACACTTCCTCTCATTATGCTCTTTCCATATATGAAGTTTCAATTAACTGGCATCAGGCATATTGAAGTTATTGTCCGGACAAAAAATTATGATATTTTTTACAAAGGGCAATAACTCCAATATTAGCTACGCCAGAGTTATGGACCTTGTGCATGACACTTCCTCTCGTCATGATCTTTCCATATATGAAGTTTCAATCCAATGGCAAGAGCCATATAGGAGTTATCGTCCGGACAAAAAAGTGTGATTTTTTTTTACAAAGGGCAATAACTCCAATATTAGTGAAGCCAGAGTTATGGACCTTGTGCATGACACTTCCTCTCATTATGCTCTTTCCATATATGAAGTTTCAATCAACTGGCATCAGGCATATTGAAGTTATCGTCCGGACAAAAAGTGTGACAGACGGACAGACGGACGGACGGACGGACGGACAGACGGACGGACAGACGGACAGACAGACAACTCTCACGAAAACAATATGTCTCCCCCATATAAATATGGGGGGAGACATAATAAATTCATTTAGACTTTTACTGATAATTCTTGCTTGTTAGCTATTAACAAGTAAAACAGTACACATACATTTCATTTAAATCTGAGCTGTCAGAAAGACAATCATAGGATTGCCAACAGAATTCACAAGGTTTTGAGATATATTTTGCTCAAATACAGATACAACTATCAAGCACAATATTCCTATAAATTTTCTTGCCTTATAAACTATACCGTATTTACTTTAAATCTGATCTCCCCTCTCCACGGTCTGTAAGCTGATTAAGCTAATTCTGAACCATTTTGATGGCTTAAACCCTTTCCTTCATATAAACACCTTTTCACGTGTTTGCAAACAGAGTAAACCCATATCAGACAATCCCTACAGGAGCCATCTGATCATGGTTTGTTCTGCTTGCTTTTGACACGATATAGATCTCATTCTACAGTTTTTGTCAAGGCAAAATATTCCCTTGAAAATGTACATTATAAAAATTCAGCTAATAAATATTCATTTTTTTCCTTACATGAATACTGAACAAGGATAGGGTTAGATGAAACTCGAGCAACAAATAGTGTAGACCCTGATCATTCCTCCTTGGGCAGTTTAATCTGGGTCTACACAATTTCTTTAAGTTTGGTCAATCATTTATGGTAATTACGGTACACTGACTAGAAAAGAGCTGTGCCACAAGAAAACGTGTCAGAGTTTATGCAAACTGTTTGAATTCATACCACAGAGCTGTAAAAACCTTATCAATATTCATTTAACCCTTTACTCCATAAATACACCTTTCAACGATTTTGCAAATACAGAAGACCCAGAACAGATGGCTCCTACAGGAGTTATCTGATCTGGGTCTGGTCTGTTTGCTTATGGAATTATAATACAGATCTGCTTTTCTGGGGCTTTACTGACTGCAGTGAGACAAGCAACTATTTCTGGGGCTATACTGACTGCAGTGAGACAAGCAGCTATTTCTGTGACTGTGCTATTTTATAATCATCAGTATCTACAGCTATGTATCATTTTGTGCATGACAAACAGTAAAGCCTGACCGGACTGGTTGGCTGGTCAGGTGTTACATTGTTTGTAGCATCAGGACAACTTTTCTTGTGTTGCAGTTCAAACTTATAGTACAGAGGAACCTCTCCAAAGCTATCACTTAATGAATAAATGTGGATCTCTTTAAAAACAGGTGGTTGATTCATGCAGGTTGAAACAGAGGTCCAGATAAGATGCATAAATTAAAAACTTTCCAAGAATAACTTCTTCATTTCTCCAACAAACCCTATGTTGTGACCACAGTGGCACTCTTTAGAATTGTCTCAAGGAGACAACTCTAAAGAGTGGTCACAACATTGGGTTTGATGGAGAAATTATTATTTTAGTATTTGAGTATGCACATTCATCTGTTGCTCTGATGAAAGAAATACAGAAAGCTGCTTTGAGCTTTCTGCATAACTTTTGTCCTGAATTAAGCTACCACCTGTTGAGATTTAGACCTCTTTTGGTGGTTGCATTAGAGGTTTAGCTGTACTCATTATTGTCTATAGGACACATGCAGTAAGTGGAACCACTATCTTATCCAACATGTTACCTTACACCAGATCTAGTTGATGTTGCTGTAAGCTGAGTCACTACATTACTGAAGTGTTCAGCTATTAGGTGCGGCTTCAATGTACCTTAACACCAGTTCAAGTCAATGTTGTTATAAGCAAGCCTGCCAGTTGGTCCTTTACACCAGTTCTAGTCTATTGTGGCTGTGAGCTGGTCTATAAGTTGGCAAAAAGAGATATCTCAAACTTTTAGATTCTGTTCTGTTTCAATGTTACTTTACACAATTCTGTTTCAATGTTACCATACACAATTCTGTTTCAATGTTACCTTACACAATTCTGTTTCCATGTTATCTTACACACTTCTGTTTCAATGTTACTTTAAACAATTCTGTTTCAATGTTACCATACACAGTTCTGTTTCAATGTTACCTTACACAATTTGCAGTTGATGTTACTGTGAGCTGGGCTGTACTACAATGGATACTACTGAGCTAGATGGTTCAAGGATGCCGTACATAAATTGTAGTCCATGTTACTATGAGCTTGCCTCAAATTCAGAGGAATCAAGATCCTGTTTCAGCATTACTTTACACAATTTTAATTGATGTTACTGTGAGCTGGGTCACAATTCAATAGTAGACAATGACCTAGATGCTGTTTCAATGGTACCTTTTATCAATTCTAATTGATGTTACCGTGAGCTGTGCTACGGTTCTGTGAATATAATGAGCCAGATGCTGCTTTAATGGTACATGTACCGTGCATCAATTCTAGCTGATATTTATGTGAGCTGGACAGCCTGTAGGTAGAAGTACTGAGCGTCTTATGTTGTTCTAAAATATTACCGTACTCCTTTATGATTTGTTTTTACTTTTACTGTAAGCAAGGTTACTAGTAGATAGAAGAGTTGAGCTTCTAGATTATGTCTCAATGTTACTTCACACCAGTTCAGGTTGATGCTGTGATTACAGCTGGACTGCCAGTAGGAGGAAGTTGTTGAGGTTGTAAAGGCTGCTTCAACATAATCCTATACCAATTTAAGTTAACACTACCATGAGCTCAGCTGGCTATAAGACATAATGCTGAGCTCCACAGATGTTGCTTCAATATAACTTCCAACAGTTCTAGTTGACATTGCTGTTAGTGCCGCTAATGAGTCTAGATACTACTTCAATGTCGCTTTCAATAGCTCTAGTTGACACTGCTGTGAGTAGTGATGTCAATGAGACTAGATACTACAGTTTCACTTCCAACAGCTCTAGTTGACATCGCTGTTGAGGAGTGCTGTCAATGAGACTAGATACTTCAATGTCGCTTCCAACAGCTCTGGTTGATATTGCTGCCAAAGAGTCTAGCTTACTACATCAGTGTTACTTGCAAAGGCTCTAGTCGACATTGCTGTGACCAGTGTGTCTAGATTACTACATCAATGTTACTTACAATGGCTCTAGTCGACAGTGACCAGTGCTGCCAATTTGTCTAGATTACTACTTCAATGCTACTTACAATGGCTCTAGTTGACGTTTTAAGTTGGATTGTCAGTCAGCCAAATGACCTTCATTTTCTAGATGTTGCTTCACTGTTACTCATGCCTCTAGTTTCTGCCATGGTTATCTGTGCTGCCAATCACTCAAAGTGCTAAACTTCCAGACCTAAATGCCTTGTGCAGTGTTGTTTTATACCAGTTCTATTCTTTCCTGTAAGCTAGACTGTCACTTAGAAGAACTTCTGACATTGTTGATGATACTTCACAATTACCTAACATCAGTTCTTATGTGTTGAGCTGCCAGATGACGAAAATGCTTGAGCTAATGCTGTTTCAGTATTTCCATACAGTTCTAGCTGATGCTGCCGTTAGCTGGGGCATAAGTTCTGGGTTCTGTACTTCTGCTGATTCTATATTACCATACGTCAGCTTTGACTGATGTTAATGAGATGAACTGTTAACCCCAAGGCTGTCATCAACACTAAAAATGTCTAGAAGTTTTGTTTTGCATCAATTACAGTCTTGTAGACATCACAACTATCAGATTCTTCCTTGTTAAGGCTGTTGTTAGACCAAGGTGTATGTCTGAAGCTAACATGTTACCCAGCTACAATATCTGCCACCCTGTGAACAGTACATAGAAAAGTGTCAATGAATGTCACAAGTTTCTAATTTTTATGACATATTCTTGCAAAGATACATATTCGGCCGAAGTAGAAATGCTTCGCCCATAGGAAGTTTATTTGTGTTTAATTTTTCGAGTGGTGGTTCAAATACTCAATCCTATTATGAAATTAAAATATACATTAGAGTATAAAAACATTTTTATGTACACTAATCCATTAAAACTGAAAAATTCTTGATTTAAACCCATGACGCTTTCTTACCTAATTTAAATGAGTAAATATTTTAGAGGCCAAAAGGAAGCACCATTAGTTTTACCCGCAATATGTCAAAATGTTTAAACAACCAAGCTTTCATTCGTTCTCCAGGGGGGGAGGGGGGGAGCACCGGTTGGAGATGCTGTCAAAAAGGAAAAATAGAGAGAAAAGGAAGACAGAACCACAGAAACAGTATGATAAAGTACGAGAACAAGAAAAGTGCAAGTAAAATGGTTCAATGAGTTTGAATGGGCTAAAGGGTATATATGTATGAAATTCAAGGGCGAGTGAAATTTGCATAAGGGCATGTGGATTTCAGTGGTCACTAGTCCTGCAAGGCGGGTAGCTGTTTAAAACATTTTACACCCCAAGTGTGCATGACACTTCCATTTCATCATGCTCTTTCCATGTATGAAATGTCAGTCCAATAGCATCAATAGAATAGGAGTTATTTATCAAGACAAAAAAGGTAACAAAGGGCAATTACTCAGGTATTGAAACCAGAGTTATGGCCCTTTTACATGCCACTTTCTATTATCATGCTCTTTCCATGTATTAAGTTTCAATCCAATGGCATGAGCAAATATAAGTGAAGCCAGAGTTATGAACAACTCATACTGGTGAACATTCCTGTGAAGTTTGGTGAATCTAGCTCTAGTAGTTTCAGAGATACGTGCAACACAAGTTTGTGACAGACAAACTGACAATGTCTCCCCATAAATAGGAGAGACATTTATAATATAGACCCTATTCTACAGTCAACAATTCCCTCTACAAACAAGAGGTGTCCACAGACAGCGCGCTCCACTTTCTTTTTTTAGTGCTGGATAGTGTAGTGGAAGTCTAAGTCAGAAAGGGGAGATAACAACAGCAATATTAATTTTAGGGTTACCTGCCCTTGTGAAATGGGTCCCCCTTGTAATAGTTAATATGTATACCAAAGATGAACCAAATATCTTGGACAGTTTCTGAGACATGGACCTGAACATAAAACTTAACCAACGATGAAAATTCTAAGTCGAAAAAGGGGCACAACTAAGGCAAAATTAATTTTAGGGTTACCTATCCTTGTGAAATGGGTTCCCCTTGTGATAGTAAACATACATACCAAATATCTTTGATGGTTTCTGAGAAAAGGACCTTAACAAAAAGGTTAACCAACGCCGATGCCGACCAGAGGGTCATGACAATAGCTCCACTTTTTGAAAAAGTGGAGCTAAAAAGTCAGCTAATTAATAATATTCATAGCCAACATTTCTTATATGAATATTCATGGGGTAAAGAGTTACTTGTTAGAAAAGGTTCGCCATAGTTCACAGTAAGCTCTTTACCTCTCCTGACAGGTTGGTGAAAGAGCCATGTATACCTAGAAACTTTCATATGCCACAAAGTCTTGGTTCCCTTTATGTCACAAAGTCTCCTTGGGAACTTTCTACCGGCACCAACATCCTGGAAATGGAATTATCAGTTATTTTTAATTAACCCTTTTCTTCATATAAATTCCTTTTAATACCATTGCAAAGAGAGAAGACCCAGATCAGATGGACCCTGTAGGAACCATCTAATCTGGGTCCAATCTGTTTGCCTGTGGAATTATATATAGTTTCTAAAGTTTCTGCCCTAGCCAGGCACCGATTTAGTTTTATTTGCCTAAAATAACACTTTCTTTAACTAATGTCCATTAATTATACGTGTGCAAAAACTATTTCTTTTTCACATTTTTTCCACTGTGTTTTCATCATGGAAAGCCTTTCACTCCATTTAATCAGTTCACTTACGAAACAAAAATAATCCGCTGTTGAAAATACGGAGTCCCAGACCATGCAGTCAGCAATCAAGCATTCTGCGGACTGCAAGGTTCAAATGTCAATTGTATATAACTGCAGCTGTTTGAAACATGAGTTGGCAAGAATTTCAGCTCCAAATAAATTATTATTTCTCCTCAAAAACGCTACTTGTCCTGTTGAACGTGTATTTTCAAATATTTACTAGTCCTAGACCACTTTCCACTCGTAAAATTTTACAAGCGGCCAAGTGAAATTTTCAAGGCCTGGACCCTGATCAAAGGGCTCTAATAGGAGCCATCTGATTTGGGTCTATAGGAAAATAGGTCAAGATCTCGTAGCAGCCGACTCGGTCTATTTAGAAAGTAAAATTAATTTTAATTTTAATTTTAAGATTTTTGTCTGAAAATTTATTATTTCAAGATAAATAAATGTTTTAAAATATTACTATGCAACAAAAAAAAAACACTTCGAAGGCACAACTGTCATACTCATAAGATAATTTACAATTTAAGAACCACGAATCCACAGGAAAACAGCATAATGGGTTAACACTTGGATTTTACTGCATTTAAATATTTAAACAATTCATTACATTTTTTTTATTTCCTTTTAGTATCTTCCATTAACGATGCTGAATTAACGTTATCATTTCACCAATGTCAAACCCAGAAACTGTATATTTGGGGCCGAAACGGCCGGGATCGAAATAACCAATAGGCCGAAACGAAGTTGGTCCCAAAGTTTCACCAAACAAGGAATGCAATACCTTGCATACATTGACATTTTGTGCAAATGAACTTACATATATTAAACATTACAGTATTTACCTGTTAGCAAATGTGCACATTTTTAAACCCACAATTTCAATTATTCATTTACTGGGTTCACGTGCAACGCGCGGTTTGCGTCGGTGATTCATAATAGTTACACGTTCGTGAATTTGCAATATGGCTATTCTAACGATGAGTGTGTACACTTTTACAGGTTTACATATCTGAAGAATGTTAACTGAAAAATACCACCTGTATAAATATTTACTCCTGTTCAATTGTTAACTTATCTGCTTACAAACACCACATTCTGCTGAAATTGTAAAAGATAGAACAGTTTGAAAATTGTGCATATAATATATGAAAATGTAGTACATAATGTCAAGCAGGAAAACACACACACACAACGCAACCAACACCTTGCAATTTTGATAACGTATCCACTGTAATATTCTTATGTTTGATGTCTGTAGTAGTAGTAATAGTAATAGTTATAAGTATCAACTCAAATGAGTATTGTCAGGTGACGAATAAATAAGTACGCAAGTTCTACCACTATTTTAATGGTTCTGACTGTCTTAGATCTAATATAATTAATACACAACTGATAAGGTAGGCTACTATCACAGAGGATAAGGGCAGTAAAGGTATCTATAGTCTGTTTCATATTCTATGCAGAATACATTACATCTCCCTGATTTCAAAGAAAGAATTAATCTTAATCTAATTCTGAATAATTCAATAAAATATCAAGTAGCCTCTGCTTCATGCATATGATCAGCATTAAAGTTTCTAGATCTCTACAGGTAATCTATGTTCACATAAGTCTAGCTGCTAATAGTTTTCACTATGTACATTGTTTATTTAAACCATTCACTACTGCTGTATTTCTTATTGGTTTGCACTAATATAACAGATCGTGTTCGATAATTTTGGAATGTTTAGCAAGGATCAGGGTCATGTTGAATATTGTGGGAACTGGGTAATTGGTTAGTCTCAGAGCTCTGGGGTACTTTGGAATTTGGCAGATTGTGTAATTCTGCTGACCTATTTACTTCTATTTGCACAAGAAACTGAAGTATGTTTGCAAAGCTGCTTATCTAGAGGTAATGTTTCCTTGGTTTTATGAAGTAGTCGTCTGTTACGTCTTTACATTGCTCCATTTTCTGTTTGTACTAAGAATGACCTGTCGTTAAAAACCTGAATAACCTTTGCTGGATTCCATAGTTTACCCATTTGGATCCTAACCGAATCATTAAGCTTGAGTTACGGTAACTGTCTAGTGGTCTTGTCAAAATAAACTTTTTGTTTAACCTTTGACTTGTTGATTTTCCTTTTCATTGTATTGGGGTTTACAGTCGCAGGTTTGAGCCTGTCTTTTGCTACCGGAAATATTGACCTGGTCTGTCTGCCCATTATTTATTGTGTAGGAGTATAACCACATTCAAGTGGAGTATTTCTATACTCTAGAATAGCAATGTATGGATTTGTCTTGCTGTCTTTTGATTTTTGAAAAAGATGTTTTACAGTCTGCACTCTCAGCAAGACCGTTAGACATAGCGTGTAAAGGGCTCGAAGTTCTATGCTCCAATCCCCACTCGCTGGCGAATTGTGAAAATAGTTCTGAAGAGAACTGAGGACCATTGTCACTGATACAAATGTCTGGGATTCCATTTCTAGAGAAATGAACTTTCAGTTTTCTAATTACAGTCGAGCTTTTCATGTCTGGCAACAAGTCAACTTCGAAAAATATGCTGTAATAGTCTACAGTGACAAAGTAGTCTTTACTGTCTAATGTAATTCTAATGTCTGCTCCTATTTTCTCATAGGGTCTATCAGGTGTGTCATGTGGAACTAATGGTTCTTTGGGATTTGAGTTATATTGCAAACAAGTCTCACACTGTAACACGTGGTCAATAATGTCTTTGGTCATGCCCTGCCAAAATATCGCATCTCTTGTGCGGGAAAGTATTTTCTCTACACCCATGTGACCTACACGAGCTGCTGATAAAATCTCTCCTCTCTGAGAGCTTGGGATAATCAGTTTCTGACCTCTGAAAATCAGATCAGCTTCAACTGATAACTTATCCCTGTGGTTCCACTACTCTAATATAGACTTGTTACATTTACTCCGCATGTCAGGCCAACCTTGGGGTATAGTCTGTTTCAACATTTGCATTTTCTATTTGTTTGTCCAGATAGCATGCCTAATTTTCTCCAAGCGCCTGTCAGTTACACACAATATTTGCAGAACTGTGTGTACATGCAAATAAATCTGGGCATGTATTGCTCAATAATTGTCTAGACAAACGAACACTGATCTGTACATCTTTGCCACATATATGTGTGACCTCTAGATCATAAATCTGCATCTGTAAGAGCATTCTCTGCAGTCTGGGAGGGGTGGCTGATAGAGGTTTCTTCATGATTGCCTCTAAGGGTTTGTGATCAGTACGGCCTTAGCCTTGTTTCGGTATGTATACTGGTGAATGCGTTTGCATGCAAATGCCATTGCCAAACATTCTTTCTCAATGACAGCACAATTCACCTCTGATTCTGCCAGACTTTTGGATGCATATGCTATGGGGTGTCCCTTTTGCATTAAGCAAGCACCAATTCTGTGCTTAGCTGCATCACACTCTATGGTCAAATTTTCATTTGGGTCAAAGTAACCGAGTACAGGTGTACTTATTATAATAGACTTGGCCTTTTGAAATGCTCTGGTTTGAGGATCGTCCCAAACAAATTCGTTTCCCTGCTTAAGGAGGTTCCTAAGAGGGGTCGTGAGCTCTGAGAGATTTGGCGCGAATTTGCACAAATAATTGATCATTCCCAGGAAGTTTTAAAGCTTCGGGCGGCTATCTGGGATGTCAATGTCAATTATGGCTTGGATTTTGCTTGGGTCTGCTTTTAAACCGTCGGCTGTGAGCAAATGACCGAAACGCCTCTTTAACACCTATGATGCATTTATTTGGATTGAGACCCATTCCTTTTGCACGTGCACGTTCTAATACGTTGTGCAAGCGTCCGTCATGCCCTTGTCGCGTACATCCAAATGTCATTAACAATGGCAGAAACGCCACTTAGCCCTTCAAAAGTTTCATTTACTTTCCTCTGGAATATATCTTGACTTGAAGAAATAACAAATGACAGTCGTAAGAACCGGTATCTACCAAATAGCGTGCTGAATGTAGTAAAATGAGAGGATTCCTCGTCTAGTTTGATACTCCAGTATGCATGCGTAATGTCTAAAATACTGACATATTTCGCACCTGCTAGCTGTGGCGTCACGTCGTCAAGCGTTGGCATTGGGTAGTGCGGTCGTCGTTTGCTTTGATTCAATGCTTTTGGATCCAGACATAGTCGTAATTGACCAGTTTTGGGGTTCTCTTCTACTACAAGAGAGTTCACCCAGCCTGTCGGTTCACCCAGTTTTGTGATTATGTCACATTCTTTCATACGCTCGGCTGAAGCTCATCCTTAAGTCGGACTTTCAATGCTTCAGGCACTCGTCTGGGTGGGTTTACCACAAGTGTAGCATTCGGTTTTAGGTGCAACTCTGCTGTTCCCGGAAGAACCCCAGTACCTTCAAACAATTCATGGTACTGTTGCATAACAGTCTGTTTGTCATTGCAACTGTATATTGCGTATGTCAGTTGCATCAGTCCTAGCTTGATTGATCAATGTCTCAAGGCTAATAGGTGGACTTACATTAGTGTCTACAACTTGTAATAATATCATGACTGATTTGTCTTTGTACCTGCATTGCAGACTTATCTGACCTAGCACAGGTATGTCGTTTCCCGTACATGACGTCAATTTTGCAGCTGGAGGGAGTAAATAGTCTTTTATCTTGAGATATCTAAAATGCTTCAGTGGAATTATGTTCGCTGAGCTACCAGTGTCAATTTTGAAAAAAAGGTACAAGGGCACGATCTGTAGATAAAGTGCTTACCCCGTCAATGTTTAAATCCCAGAAATCTATCTCCAAATTCACAATCATCATCACTAATACAGATCACATTATTGTTTGAATATCTAGCCCTACAGCAGCTAGAAAAATGGTTGAGTTTGTCACAATTGTAACATGTTTATCCTTTTTGCTGGGCACTGTCCAATTGTGTGGCTTCTCGTACAATTACCACATTGTTTGTAATGTTCTTGCCTACTTGTCTTCCCTCTGGGTTTCATCTCAGCCATGGAATGTCGTCACTTTTTGGTCAGGACTGTGCTGTTGACCCTGGGTAGGTCTGACTCTGCAGAAGTCTACATCCTTCCCCATGGATTTTAGTTGCTCCTGGCTGTATTTGTATGCATGTGCGGTCTGTATGACCTTCTTTAGCGTAAAATATTTGCCAATGCTAATCAACCTTTTTCGGACTTTTGAAGAATTAGTCCCAAAAACGATTCTGTCTCTCGTTAATTTGTTTTTCTCAGTTTCTGAGAAATCAGAGACTTTGGCGGATTGATTCTGGTCACAAACGCATCTATTGTGTCAGTCCCGTTGGATTACCGTTGGATTACATGGTTAAGAACTAAATTTCAATATGTAACGAGCAAAAATCGGGTTCAGTGTAGGCTGCACGTGCTCTTTAGACTTTAAATTTCTCGAAATGGAGATCAAGCACTTTATTTTCGTCCCCAGTCAATGTCATGTGGCATAAACGTCTCATTCTCTACCCCCAAATCCACAAAAGTAGATACGAGATTTTCTCTTCATCTGAATTCCCTTTTAAAGGACCGTCATAAATTAACTAAACATGTCTCTGGAATTTCTCCCATGCCTCTGGAAGGTTTGTATGGTTCCAGTGCATTTTAGGTGGTTTTATTCCAGCAAGTTCCATTGTTAACACGTACTCTTATTATATATAATATCCAAAGAAATCCAAGTCCTAAAACTCTGACACCATGTAATATTCTTGTGTTTGATGTCTATAGTTGTAGTAGTAGTCGCAATAGTTATAAGTATCAACTCAAATGAGAATTGTCAGGTGACAAATAAGTACGCAAGCATGTGAGTTCTACTACTATTTTAATGGTACTGACTGTCTTAGATCCAATGCACAACTGATAATATAGGCTACTATCACAGAGGATTAGAGTAGTAAAGGTATCTATAGTCTATTTCATATTTTAAGCAGAATACATTACATCCTCCATATCTAAAACAACACACGTTATACATGGGCAAACAACCGTACCATAACATGAGGTGAAATTTACTTGGACGAGGAAACACTTTCTACTGCAGTAGGAAAACATTCAGCTGATAAGAAGTTGCAGAATCAAACCAGAATGTCTCATATAAAGTAAAACCTCGATACTACGAACACTCAAATACGTACCATTATTAATTTTTAACATTGGTGACAGCTTAATGCAGGGTGAAAGTCATGCAGGAAGCTCCTCGTGGAGCTTTCTGCATGAATTTCACTCAGCATTAAGCAGCAACCTGCATACAAAGACGAATTCCCCTTACTAAAAGTTCGTACTATCGATTTTACTGCATAGATATGAATTTTTTGACATGGCAGCAACAGTAGAACCATATATTTATTATATCATACACAAACAGAGCAGATTCTGATCAGACGGCTGCTACAGGAGTAGTCCAGATCTGGGTCTACTCTGTTTGCAAAGGGATAGTAAGGCGTATTTATGGAGTAACGAGTTACTTATTTACTTTGGGTGTTAGTAAAATCATCAATTCCTGTCATGGAGATGGGAAGACATCTGAAGAATATATGATGAATAATGGCCGGCTGTGAAGATATAACTGTCCAAAAACAGTTTCCAACAGAAGATTTGGGTTTATGCAGAGAGACTATCGTCACACCAATGAATAGTTAGATGCACAGGGCACCGTCACAATGAACTATGAACCTCGACAGAAAAAAATGTATGAACACCTGATATATAGACTATATATCTAGTGTTCATACATTTTTTTCTGTCGATGTTCGTAATTCATTGTGACGGTGCCTTGTGGTTTAATGCTAGGAATCGAAATGAAAGTGGGACATTTGTTGCATAATCTAAATACAAAGTCTTCGTTCAATACATGTATATTTGAAAGCACGAACAAGCAATGGACAATATTTCAAAAGCTCTGAGAATGGCGTACATTTATGCAGAGTCTGACCACCCATTTATCGGATTCAGAAACATTGCCTTCATTTATCACAAAGGATCGTGCTTGTCGGTTCCTGTAAACATGCAGTAAACATGCAGGTCACAGTCATACTGATAGACATCCATGTATAAATAGTTTGCTGTAACGTAACATTTTGGACTTATTTTTACATTTGTCACACTTTCTTCAGCAGACCGCAAATGTCATGACAGATTGCAGACCATATCCTAACAATAAAGAAAAATAAAAAAGAAGTAGGGGATCCTTCATAAGCAAAAGCAGCAATACAAAATACAGAAAATTGCAGACTCGGCTTTATTGAGCCTGTTCATGAGCAGTTATTGAAAGTGCAACATTTCTTACGATAATAATATCGAAGTGTTCTTTTAATTACTACTCATGAACAGACTCAATAAAACCGAGTCTTCATTTTTTTTTTGCATTGCTACCTTTGCTTTTGAAGGATCTCCCACTTTCAGAATATTTGTGAAGATCAAACCCAGTTATTTCTGCCAGAATCTTTTTTTTTTCTTCAGAACATTTGTTGTCGAGTCTTTAGAGAAAATAAATGATTGCTCATGTGAAATTATACTTGTAAGTATGTTTAATAAATTTCTTAAATTAGGCTATGTACAATTAAATAGTAGGCCTGCAGTGTATGAGCACACCCTGTTTAAATATATTGATGTCGTTATGCTAGAAAAAAAAGAGCAGAATCATGTTTGCGCGAATGACCCGTTCAGAATAAAATCGAGATCTACACTGGGAGATCTGGCTGAAAACAACTATATTACGATTTTATACCACCTCTGCAACATTTATGCTCCTCTGTCCTATTTTTAATTTACTGACATTACATTGTCAAACTGGGTGATCTACTGTATTTCACTTTTGCGACTAATGCTACTGAATTATCTTTTTTTTTCACTCTTTCACGAATTAGCTTACTTAGGTTCGCTGAGTGCCGGGACTATAGTTTGTCAAAGTAACTACTACGACTACTTAGTGATTACGGATAACCGTTATGTTTCCCGCCAATATCCCCACACCTTTGCTGCAGCTGCTAAGGTGTGCAGCCGTGTTCGACCCTTTACCGTATTGCATTTGAATGGTAGGAACAAAATAGTTCCAAATATTTTATGTAGTTGTTCTTAGAATTGCGTTATGTTAATATCATTTTACTATGTCAGCATTGTCTCCCTTTATCTATTAAACTAAACGACCTCTTAACGTAGCATGGTCTCACCGTCTATCGAACCTATTAACCTTTGACCAGGAACAGCAAACGTTTACTGTGAATATTGAAGAAAAATATAAATCAGCAGTTCAAAATAATCTTTTATACATACCTTGAAACAATTAAGTAATTTTATTCTCATCTATTAATCCCCAAACGATCCAGTGCTCCCCACCACCCGCATAACAGAAACAAAAATGGCTGCCAGAAAAATATCACCTGCTTATCGAACCTTTATTTTAGAAACTGTTTACTGTAATACAATACTCAAAGTCACGTGATTTGATCATGGGCACATGACCTCTGCATAAGCTGAAGGGGTTAGAGCTGTCAAACATTTTCAATGTGGTACACTTTTCAATTTATGTTGATATTCTATAACATAAGAGTGTTCTCATGTTTATAGTTGAAGGAAAAATAAACTGTATTGACCTGTTTATGATGTATATTTCGTTTTTAAAGCTACGAGGCGTTGTTTACAGACACAGCAACGGTACTCATGATTTTATGACGTAGTATTCACTTGTACATGCGTAAAAACCCAAAAAATGAAAGTTTCGATAAACAGGTGAGGTTTGATAGAAGGTGAGTCTACGATACATGTAGGCATTAATTATTTTAAAGACATTAGGTCTATGAGATTTTAAATATTTCTATATATCTTACATGTATTGTTTCAACGTGCTAAACTTTATCCTATATCTATACCCCCGCAAACAAAGTTTGAGAGGGGGTATATATAGGAGTCTGTGTGTTGGTCGGTTGGTCTGTCTGTCCTTGGCACAACCAGGTTAAGTCCACTTATTTACATAACCCTTTGAGATAAACCTTTGAAACTTTACACACTTGTCTACATTCACAAGCTTCATCTGCAGGCAAGAGTACATAATGCTGTCAAGCATTATGACAGAGTTATGGCCCTTTTTATATTTTCTGTCTGTCTGTCTGTGGCACAATCTGGTTAAGTCCACTTATTTACATAACCCTTTGAGATAAAACTTTTAAACTTTTCACACTTGCTTACCATGACAAGCTTCATCTGTAGGCAAGAGACTACAAAACTCTGTCAAGCATTTTGACAGAATAATGGCCCTTTTTATCTTAAACATATGTCTGTCAGTGGCACGACCTGGTTAAGTTTTTGTTAAAGTCCACTTATTTACATAACCATTTGAGATAAAGCTTTGAAACTTTACACACTTGCTTACCATCACAAGATATATCTGTAGGCAAGAGTACATAACTATATCAAGCATTTTGACAGAATTATGGCCCTTTTTATCTTACTTTTTTGGGTTAAGGTTTTTGATAAAGTCTACTTATCTACATAGAATCAAACCCTTTGGGATAAAGCTTTGAAACCTTACACACTTGTTCACCATCACAAGCTTCATCTGTTGGCAAAGAAAGAGTACATAACTCTATCAAGCATTTTGGCAGAATTATGGCCCTTTTAACTTTGATTTTTGGTTAAGGTTTTTGTTAAAATTCACTTATTTATATAATCCTGTGAGATAAGCTTTGGAACTTGGAACACTTGTTCACCATCACTAGCTTCATCTGTAGGCAAGAGTATATAACTGTCAATCATTTTGGCAGAATTATGGCCCTTTTTAAAACAGAACATTTTGGTTAAGTAGAGGTTTTGTTTAATTTGCGACCAAGGCACCTTTAGTGATAGTTCTATAGTTACAGGCTGTTCAGTTTTAAAGTGTTATTGTTTTATTTATGTTACTATAGTCGGCAAATGGCTTCTGATACAGCTAATGTTATTTGTTGTAAACCCGACTGAAAATAAGACTTCTTGTATCTTGTATAGCTGCGTTCACCGCGGAATGAATTGGAATACCTTTGACATTGCCTCCGTTGGTATTTAAACAAAAACAAAACTATTCTTGATCTTTTAAACGATGAAAATAACATTTAATACGTTACCGTACATTACAGAATAGTACACTCAACCGCTTTAAAAACGCCGTACATTACAGAATAATACACTCAACCGCTTTAAAAACACATTTTCAAACCTAATTTTTATCATGTTCCTGAAAAGTATTCGAATTAGTAATTAATATCACCATATGCACGTGCATAGTTTTATTTCCCGCTAATGTGTTCAGAAAGCATTCAAGCAATAAGTGTCGCTGGAGCAATAGGTGATATTGAACGATTTCCAAATGCACCTTTTTCCACTTGGTACTTGGCAATACTTTAACACCAAATGAAATTTAGTATATGTCTCACAAGTGATAAAAACACAGCCTATTAAAAAATATATCTGTTTTGTCCATGGCACGCCTTTTTAAAAATGAGCGTCATCGCGCAATTGGCATGCTGATGGCTGGTATGGCGGCGCACGTGGTACCTAGGGCATTAAATTTTAATGTGTCTACAATTACGAGACTCCCTCAACGATGGCAAGCTACTGGTGAGGTTCGTGATCATCAACAAGGCAATAAATTGTTCCAGACAATATAACTGCTGTACTGTATGTGAGATGTTAAACCCAACACAAACATGCATAAAGGCTTACTTGTTAACCCTTTACTTCATGAATATTCATGTAAGAAATTATATAAAATTTAAAATATTAAAATAGCACATTTCCACAGAAAATATTTGCTATGGTCGAAATTGTAGAATCATATTAATATTATATCATAAGCAAGCAGAGCAGACCCTGATCAGACTGCTCCTACAGAAGCTGTCTGATCTTTGTCTACTCTGTTTGCAAAGGTGTATTTATGGAGTAAAGGTAGAGGTGTCATTGAGGGAAATTTCTGTATCGACATATCAATGGGAAAAATATCGACGAAATATCGATTTTTATACATGAACATGGTTTATGCTCTGTAGTTACATCCACCCTAGTGTAAAAAGTAAAAAATTTCAATAAAATTATATAAAAGTGTATATCCTCAAATTCTCATTTAAGAAGTTACCAACCTGTAAGAAATATTGTCCATGGAAAGGTATTTATTTGTCCTCCATTTGTATCGATATTTTGTAACCAGTATTAATATCTTATCGACCGACGTGAATCTATGATAAATCGATGGCATTTCTATCAATGACACCTAGAAGGAAAGGGTTAATATCTCCAGTATTTCACAATTGAAAGTAATATATATTTCTCTGTAATTTACATAGGTTTGGCAATATCTTTTGCAACGACAGTCTGCTGCAGAGGACAGGAGGACAATAGACCCTGTTGTAGTGTCTACAAATACATGTATAGTGTAGGAACCTTCTGTCATTTGTGTGACGATGCACGGTGACTGCATAGTGATAGTGCAGAAAGGGTATGACTGTATGGGGAAGCTTATTGGCAGTTCCACTCACAACACCACCCAGCTGAAGTTTGTAAACACTGAAACAGCATGTAGAAGCTCAGAGCTTTCACCAACAATACAATAACTTAACTACAACTGGAGTAAGATAACTCTTGAGAACTCATGGTCAGTCTCGCAGCAATATCGTTTAGATATGGCGTAAGGTAACATTGAAATAGCATCTACAAATGTAATATACCGGTATGCACTAACTGGCAGCCAAATTCACTAAAATTGACTAGAACTGGTGTAAGGTATTGAAGTAGCATCTAAAATTGTAGCTCTTCCACTAACAGGCAGTCAGAGTCACAAAAAACAGACTAGAAAATGTGAAAGTAAACATCATATCAACCAACTGAAGCACAGCATTTTCACCAATTGGTAGTCCAGCTCAAAGCCTCCATGAATTAGAACTGTGAAAAGTGTCCCTGAAGTAACATCTAGTAGCTGAACAACTTGAAACTCGCAGCAAGATGAACTAGAACTGATGGAAAATGACCCCTCATCCAAGGTTTAGTGAGGGATGAGGGGCATTATTGGAGTAAAGCCAGAGGCTCATGAGCAACTACAACGGCCTTAGTTAGCACAGATTGAAGGCTTAGAAGACTTAGCGTGCTCAATGTCTTCTGAATCGAACCCCGAAAAATCTGAGTCCAAACAGGACAAACTCAAAGTGTCACTCATACTCAACAGAAGTTGCTAGTGTATACATGTGAAAGCTGAAGGCTATACGGGAAATAATGACACTGAAATAACGTCTAAAAGTTCCAACAACTTCAATGACTTGCTGGTCAACTCGCAGCAAGGTAACTGGAACTGGTGGAAAATGAGACTGAAGCAACATCTACAAGTTCAACGCCGAACAGCTTCAGATTGCTAGCAGCTCAGTTAACAAACCTTGTGTAAGATAACATGGAAGCAGCCTAGCTTACAGCATTATAAACTAGTGCTGTGTTTAAGGTAACATTGAAGCAGTATTTGGAAGCTCTACAACTTCATTGTCTTAATAGTTCAGCTCACAACATTTATCATCTATAACTTGTGTAAGATAACATTGAAGCAGTATATGGAAGCTCGACAACTTCCATGATCTCACAGGACCAGAAAATATAACAACAGTGAGAATTAGATATGAGGCGACTTTTTACGGCCGCCACACAAGCACCTGCTGTTGTGAAGAACATAAATTCTAAAAGTAGGAGAACTTGTGTAAGGTAACATTGAAGCAGTCAGTACTTGGAAGCTAAACATTTATAACTATTTTAAGCTTAGCTCACAGCAACATGAGCTACAGCTGTGTAAGTTGTTGACATTGAAGCAATATCTAAATGCTCAGCACCTTCTACTGACTGACAATCCACCACACATCAATGAGAACTGGTGCAAGGTAACTTGTTAACAGTTAGATTTGTGTCAACAGTTAACCCTTTACTCCATAAATACGCCTTTGCAAACTGAGTAGACCTAGATCAGACGGCTCCTATATTAGCCGTCTGATCAAGGTCTGCTCTGTTTGCTTGTGATATAATATAGATATGATTCTACAGTTTCTGCCATTGCCAAAACTGCTTATGTCCATGTTCTATCATTACAAATTAATTTAAATAATATTCATGATGTCATTATTTCCTACATGTATAATTATGGTGGAAAGGGATAAATTTGGCAGAAATACTGCCTAGACATTGACTTGATTAGTGTAGCAGCTTTAACAGCAGCAGTTTTGTGCAGAGAAAAATGTACAGTATTCATTTTCAAATGTAGAAGTCTTGATTTTGCACAAGGCTGCTGATGTATGCATTACTTTATACATAATGAATATTCTTAGTATTAATGACATCATGCATATTTTAGCTGCCTTTTATATTGGCATTATCAACAAAAGAATGTTTGATTAGGGCACAACTTGTAGAAACAGATCTTTATTATTTTTTCATAGGCAAACAAAGTAGATTTTGATCAGACATCTCCTTCAGGCGTTGTCTGATCTGGATCTACTGGCGTTAAAAGAAGTATCTATTGGGTCGAGGGTCAACCCTTTCGTTCATATAAAAGTCTTCTCATGCATTTGCAAACAGAGTAGACACAGATCAGATGGCTCCTATAGGAGCCACCTGATGAGTGTCTGCTCTGTTTGCTTTTGATATGATAAAGATTTTATTCTACATTTGCAAAAGCAAAAAATTCCCTTGAAAAGTTTACATCATAAAAATTAAGCTAATGAAATTCATGGTGTCGTCATTTATTACATGAATACTGAACAGGTAAAGGGCTAAGAGATGTGTGAATTCTGATCAGACACCGTGTCTACCATAATTACCTGTACACATGAAAATTATTAGACACTAAATATCCCTTTCTGTGGGTTTGTAAACTACATTCGATAAATTAGACATAGTAGCAAATAGTGTATACCCTGATCAAATGGCTCCTTCAGGAGTCATTTGATCTGGGTCTACATTATTTGTTTAAGTTGCTAAAGTATTTGTCTGAATACTTTGGGTAATTAGTGTATTCATTGGAAGTTCTGGATCTAGACTTTAATGTGAATCAGAACTGACCTTTTCTCATAGAATACTGTAATGACCAGAGCTACAGATAAATGTGTGTACTCAAAATACTAAAATCGTCATTTCTCCACCAAACCCTATGTTGTGTCCACTCTTTAGAATCTTCACAACATAAGGTTTGGTGGAGAAATAAATAAGTTGTACTTGAAAACATTTTGGTTTACGCATCTTATCTAGAGCTCTGAATTACCTTAAATATTTCTTCACAGATTTAGGCAAATAGTTTAGATTCAGTTTTGATGAGGATTATAATTTTTTGCTACTCCATTGGTTTCATTTAACGCTTTCCCTCATGAATATTTATACAAATAATTTGAGACTTCATTAATATTCATTACCTAAACTCGTATTTTGGTCAGTGAAAAATTGATTTGTTTACTACTTCAGAAACTGTAGAATCATTTATTATTCAATAAGCAAATAGAGTAAACCTTGATCAGACAGCTCCTACAGGAGTCCGATCTCGGTCCACTCTGTTTGCATAGGCGTGAAAAAGTGTTGGTGTGCCAGGTATTGTGTGTGCCTCTGTAGAAGTAACTCTATGAAACCATTGTGATTAATTGTGCATTCGCTGCATAGGAGCACTTTTTATATCACAATGGTTTCAAAACTGCTTTGTCAGTCCAATTAATTTTATAGTTACAAAAAAGAAAAAAAAAACTTATTCAGCTATACAGACTGGTGGAGAGAAAAGATTGGGTGTATGAATGAATACCTGGAGTAATTTTAGGGTAGCCTAAACCTTTAGCCTGCTGAGCAAAATTTTGTTTGTAGAAAATGTTCATTTATCTTGCATTTCTTTTCAATAGCACAGTCAGAGTATCAGACAGTTTGGAACCTGATGAGACGCCGAGTTACTTGGCGTCTCATATGGATCCAAACTGTTTGCAAAGGTAATCACTCATCTGCCTGCAGCAGGCTAAAGGTTAAAAAATGGTTTTAGGAGAAGTTTTAGTGTGTATGAACTTAAACCCTTGTCCAGCTGTTAAACATTATCTCCTCAAGTTTGAATCTGCTGCAATTTTTTACTTGCTATTTATTCAAACTTTTGAGAAACTATTGACCCAAGTTCCACACCCTGAACCCTGATCAAATAACCGAGTCTCTTGGTGCCTGATCTGGATCCAAATTCATTGCAAATACAAGTAATTAGCTGGATGAGGGTTAAAAAGTATTGGCTCATGTGAATGAGCAAAGTTAGAATAGAGACAAGTCTTGAGGAACTGTTTTAGGTAAGAAAATGTTTGTTACCAGCATTATTGTGCTGGTACATCCTTAACCCTTTCCTTCATATAGACTATGACCTTTTCATGCTTTTGCAAATACAGTAGATCCAGATCAAAAGGCTCCTGTAGGAGCTGTCTGATCAGGGTCTGCTCTGCTTGCTTGTGATATGATATAGATCTGATTCTACAGCTTTCATCAAATCAAAAAAATCCCTTGAAAGCTAACATATCTAATACAGTAAAACCCCTCTAAACCGGACGTTAAATTTAGTATAATTATCAGTCTTGTAGACAGGTGGCAGCTTAATGCAGGGTGACAGTCATGCAGAAAGCTCCTCTAGGAGCTTCCTGCATGACTTTCACCCTGCATTAAGCAGCCACCTGCCGAAAAGTATCGGATTTATTTTCTACTAGAATTCCGGTTTAGAGGGGTTTTACTGTAATTAATAATGGTCATAATTTGTTACATGAATATTCAACAGTGAAAGGGTGAACCCTTTCCCTCTTGAATATTTATGTAACAAATGATCACATCATAAATAATAACAATATTGAATAATGTTAACCCTTACAATGCTGAGCTTTCAAATGGAATATTGCAACATTCAAATAGGTCAAGCTTATGGTGAATATTTAGGGATTTCTAAAGAAAAGTGTAACATTACAAGCAGCGCAGATCCTGATGAGAGGGCTCCTCTAGGAGCCCTCTCATCTGGGTCTACACTGTTTGCAAAGGACAGTAGTGACTCTTGTCCTGCACCGTAAGGGTTAAAATGCGATATATATACCGTATTTCCTCTTATAGAAGCTCCTGGGCGCAATGCAGACAGGGAGCTCTTATTTCATACCAAAAATTCGGAGTTTTTATTATGTCCGTCACGGTAAAGACTGTATAGGCTAAAGAATGATACATTACTTACTCAGAAATTTAATCATATTTGCACCGATATAAGACTTGAAATGACCCGCAGACATCCTACTTGGTTCATTTGTTGACCGAAATCATTTATGACTTTTAAAGTGAAAGTAAGAATCGTATTTACCTTTCAAGGCTCAACTTCCGCTAGACTGCTCTGCAGTAAAATTATCAACGGAAGTTATGGCTGTGTAGGTACGGTCTAAACGGAAATGTTTGAAGACCCTTCCGCTTTACCGTAATACTTGTAAAATACTACTGTAGAATATGCACTATACAGTTCTCTAAATGGGGCAAACTGGACGAAAACAGAAGTTGAGAACGAACAAACATTCGTTTAATCTGTTCGGCAAGTGGAAAACAGAATCACCTTTCCATTAGGTATGGGAAATAGTGACAGTTTTAAAATTACAATTAGATTTAAAGAGTGATATGCAGGTGTGTCGGTGTTAAATGGAAACCCGAATTGCTTGCAGAAGTGACATGTATCGTTACAGCACTGAATAATGAGATACCAACGCTTTTTGCCAACATAGCAAGTCGAAGAGAAACAAAATAACCTACTGGTATGCAACATTAGTATAAAATAGTCTCAGTGTAATTTGCTTTCCCTAATTATTACTAGTAATGATGCATTGAGTTTTCTTTTTCTTGGCAAACTTTTTGACTTCGAGGTAAGGTGAGGTGGGTGGGGTAAGTTGACCCCTGATGGCTTTCCAGCGCGTATATTATAGGGAGGGAGCTTCTATTAGGTAGGGCGCTATAGAAAGGGGAAATACGGTATGCTATTGCAGAACTGTAGAATTGGATAAATAATTCCATAATTGAATAGAGCAGGAGCAAACCAAGCAGACACTGATCTGACAGCTCTACAGCTCCATCAGCTGTCTGATCTGCATCTACTCTGTTTGCAAAGATGCCAAAAGGCTTCATTATATGACAGAAAGGTTAAGCACAAAGGTGCATGCTAAGTTGTTAGAACTGTCATGGCAAAGTTTTCTTACCATTTATTGTGTAAAACATAACCAAAGAGTGTTCAAACAATTGGGTTCTAATGAGTGTTTCAAACAATTGGATTCTAATGAGTGTTTGAAACAGTTAACCCTTTCCCTCATATAAATGTGTTTTCACGCATTTGCAAACAGAATAGACCCAGATCAGACGGCTCCTATAGGAGCCGTCTGATCAGGGTCTGCTCTGTTTGCTAATAGAATTTGATCGATTTGTTTCTTTGCTTTCTAAAATGTGTACAATGTTCCACCTTCAATATTTCTTTATAATTATATTATTAATTAATGTTCAGTAGGTATTGAAATTTGGCCTCCATACAGAACAGGGAAACAGTTAATAGAATCAGAGACTGCAAGTTATTGGGTGCTCCATCTGGATCCCAAACTGTTTGCAGATGTCACCAACTTGCCAGTAGGTTACTGAAGGTAGATTAACATCTGTACACTGGATGTGTCTCACAGTTTGGAGCAAAATGGGTCATTAGGCCTAAAAAATCCTGTGTTTCTGGCAACCTGACACTACATGCCGACCCTAGAGGTTTTTTTTCACCAATTAAAGATTTTTTGTTAATGACGATCTGTAGGGGTGTAACAATACATCGAACTATCGATGTATCGTGATAGTTCTTTATCCCAGTTACTCTATCGATAGTTATTCCCAATTGACGATAGACTATTGCGATAGTTGCTCTGACTATCGATAGTTTCGATAGTTCTTTCTTATAATTGGCAAACTCGAAGTAATACACCAGCAATGAGTCTTAATCGCAGCATTCTATTCCAAAAACGTAAACATCGTTAAAGAGTACTTTCCCCTGTCACGGGCTATGTATAAAACTAGAGCTCAGGTAGATTCAACCCCTAGCTAGAGTGCAGTTGACGACGGTCAATGCGGGACCGTTACTTTCATATATGTTAAAGCGACGAAAAGTATATCTACTGTTGTTTTTAGCTCACCAAAGCACAAAGTGCTCAGGGTGAGCTTTTGTGATTGTCTGATGTCCGTCGGCGTGCGTCGTCCGTCGTCAGTCGTCAACAATTTGAACCTTTAAAAATCTTCTCCTCTGAATCTACAGGGTTCTCAGCTTTCATCTTTGGCACATAGCATCATCTGTTGGTCCTCTACAAAAGTTATATAAATTATACCCCTGGGGTCAAAATTGGACTTGCCCCAGGGGTTTTCAGTTTTCAATAGAAACATATAGTGAAAACTTTGAACATCATCTCCTCTAAAACTAGAAGGTCCTCAGCTTTCATATTTGGCACATAGCTTCAACTTCAGAGCTTCTACAAAAGTTATATAAATTATGCCCCTAGGGTAAAAATTGGTCCCACCCCAGGGATTGCCAGTTTTTTTAAGCTGACTACTTAAACAGCCCATAGGATCACTAGTTATTCATAGGAAAAACTTTAAAAGTATTCTTGTCAGAAACTACATGTCCCAGAGCTTAGATATTTGGTGTATAGATTTACTTAGCATAACTTTATGGGTTTTATAAGTATCATAGTGCTTGGGTTAAAATTGGCCCTGCCCTGTGTGTACAGACAAAAACGACAGTCTAAAGGTTTCTCCTTAATATATCAGCCTGCAGAGCTGAGACCAGTCAGTGTGTGTTCTTATATAATCACCCTTAGCCTGATCTGTAGAGTAGAAATTGTGTTTAGACAAATAACACGCACTCATTTAAGATTGAGAAAACTGTGGATAGTTCTTAATATGCAGAACACTCTTAAAGCTTTTTTTCATACCTATGCCCTGCATTAAGCTATCAGATATCAATATAGAGCATATCTGTTGTGAATTTCAGCTTAACTCTTTGCATGCTGGGTAATTTTGTCATCTGCTAAATGGTTGTCTGCAGCATATTCATAAGTTATCCATACTACACAATTTCTTTCTAAGTTTTTCAGAAGTTCAGTCTCATTGACAAACAGTTTGGATATCAGATCAGGCCCCACATTATATTGGCCCTGATCTGGATCCAAACTGTTTGCATAGGTCATTAGTGGTGGGAGAATCCCACTACACTCTTTCTAAGTTTTTCAGAAGTTCAGTCTCATTTACAAACAATTTGGATATCAGATCAGGCCCCACATTATGTGGGCCCTGATCTGGATCCAAACTGTTTGCATAGGTCATTAGTGGTGGGAGAATCCGCCTCTAGATCCAAAGAATTAATACAAGTTCCAGTGGTCTATGCTCTATCCATTCTTTCAGCATCATGTTCAGGTCCTTTACAAAAGTTACTTAAATTGTGTCCCTGGGGTCAAAATTGGCACCGCCCCTGGGGTGTTAAGTTTTCAATAGAAACATATGTGAAAACTTTGAAAATCTTCTCCTCTGATTGTCTGGTGAGCGATGTCAGGGCCATTCTGGCCCTCTTGTTTTTAAGAATATCAAATTCATTACAATCTCCTAAAGATAAGTATTCCAACGAGTACGTTACAAAAATGGTTTTAAATTGTAAAATTTGTAGTATTCGGTCTCTTCATGCTCACGTTTTAGTCAAACCGTTGTGTTTTCAAGATGGCGTCAACCACAGCGGAGATCGAGTTTGTTAAAAACAAAAGCGGTAAAACACAAGTGGCAAAGCGAGTATTTGGAAATACTAGTACTTTGGACTTTTATTTTGTTAATCTATTTCTGCCCAATTCATTTTAAATAATTTCCACAAACATTTTAGTAAGTATTTACAGCAAAGTTATATCTTACACTGTGCAAATTTGCATTTTACAAGTTTTCAAATCTTGGCAATAACTATTGCAATAGTGTTGCAATAGTTTCCAGCAATAGTAATAGTATCGCAATAGTACTTTCAGCAATAGCAATAGTATTGCAATAGTCAAAATTGGCCCCAATAGTCAGCCCTAACGATCTGCTAAGGCCGAATAGTAAACATTTAAGTCAATGGGAGGTAAGGAACTGAACTTATTCGGGCAGGCAATCCAAAGTAGCAGCAAGGGTGTAAAATTCCACTCGCCAATGATAGTAGGTTTTGAAGATGGTTGAGTGCTTTAAAACATGCTCGCCCTTTAGGGCGAGTGGATTTTTGTTTCTGGTATTTTCCCAATTTATAAAAAGGGCCATAATGTTATCTAAATGCTTGACAGAGTTATTTACTCATGTCTACAGATAAAGCATTATCTAAAAGGATTATATGTAAATAAGTGGACTTTAACAACAACCTTTACCAAACAGTCTAAGTTAAAAAGGGTCATTACTCTGTCAAAATGCTTGACAGACTTATGTACTCTTGCCTACAGGTGAAGCTTGTGGTGGTGAACAAGTGTTCCAAGTTTCAAAGCTTTATCTCAAAGGGTTTTAAATGTAAATAAGTGGACTTACAAAAATGTGTTCCACATAAATTGAGGTTAACATCTATTTGCTTAACGCAAATTCTTAGTCCAAATGTGCGACCTTGACTTTGGATATACGTACCAGGACACACCCAGCATGTCCAGATAAACATTGTGGTTAAATTTGAGAAGGATCCACCAAGCAGAACTTGAGTTAGAGATGTTATAGACAGACGGACGGACGTACAGACTAGAGCTACATTGTGCAAAAAAAAATTTGAGGGGTTATTTTTTTGTACAAGGGGGCTTTAAGGGGTGCACATTAACTGTACAGACGAGAGATACATTGTGCAAAAATAATGTTGTGGGGTTATTTGTTTTCATCACGTACCAAATTTTGTTGAAGATAGCCTTTTATTGCAATTTTTGTATATACATGTACATGGTGAGAGATCTTGTGAAAACAAGATGTGTTTGTGAAACACTATGCCCCTCCAATATGACCTTTGACCCTGAAGAATGACCTTGACCATGACATGTCACCCCGCAAACTGTGCAGGTTCATGAGATACACAAGCATACCAAATATCAAGTCTGTATCTCTACTGGTTCAAAAGTTATGGCCAATGTTAAAGTCGAAAGTTTTGCTGCCAATCTCATTACACTTGATGTATAGTACTTTCTCATCACTTTATTCCCGATGTTTCTTTTGATCCATTGGTTTCCAAGCTTGATTATCAGCTCATCTTCTTTTGCAGCCATGGAAACTTCGTCTGGTTTCATTATTGGTGAAACCTCCTTGACAAGCATAGAACAGCCTTTTTGGGAAATTCTTCCAGAAATGATGTCTGATTGAACCATCAAAAATGTGATGCTGTTATTCAAGTTTTCATCTCTGGCCAGGCAAAATGTTGCATGTCTTTTCATATTTTATTTTAATATCCACCCAAGACAGCAGGGACAGGGTCCATAATCACGCAGATGGAAGAACTCTTCATTTTCCAGTGTTCCCTTTCTTCGGAAAAGACGAATCTGTCCCCTCTTTTTTTCCAGAACAAATTCTGCATGTTATTGCCTTTAAGGCGCAATAGATCAATTTCCCTTTTTCCAAGTTTTTTTATCTATGTTTTGTATTTCTTGTACACATGTTTCATTAGCATGTTGTTTTGAGAATAAATGGTAGAAAAAATTCGTCTATACCTTCATTCAGAAAGGACACACACTTGTGGAGTTGTACACTCTGATTTCTTTATGTTCCCCAATTTTGTTGATTTTCTCATCACAATCTTTGCCAAATATATTGTTTTATGTGTAATATCTACAACTTTGTCTTTCAAATCGTTTTGACTCACTTTCTTCATCATCGGAAACAATAAGATGTTTGGCAAGATATTTCGTCATGTTCACAGTATCATCATTCTCAGATTCAGAATGACTATTCTCACATAGATCATCCATAGGAACTACATCACTCTCTGCCTCTGAACCCAAATTGTTATCCGAAGCACCAATCTCACATGGTTTGTACACGCAGGCTTCATCATTCTCTGCCTCTGAATCATTCTCAGAATCACTTTCCTCATTTGGTTCATATACAGAGGCTTCATCATCGTAAACAGAACTTTCATCAGAGTTCGTTTCGTAACTTCCCACATCTCCTTTCTTAAATTTTTCATTTTATTTTCTGATCTGATCGAACAGCTGATACTTCGTAATTCTGCAAAATTTAAACAACATTCACCGTCAGGTTTGCCAGCTACAAGTAATTCTCTATAATCGTTTTCCCTATTTTAGAGTGAACCGGCCGATACCGGAATCTTCAAATCTCCCAAATTTTACACTATTCCCGGACGAAGTGGAACTTGGCATCATTTGAAAGCATAGAGAAAATTAACAACACGCGACTGAATGTGTCTATGTTTTCATTAATCACTAACAATGAATGTTTAACTACACATAATATGAATAATAGACAAAGTCTACGGACGGGAAAGCAATATCAGCGCCTTTTTGACGTCGCCCTCAAAGAACGTTGTTGAGCCCTAAACGTCACGTTATGAATGACGTCATTTAAATCAACAACTGTAAAGCACCGTTTGCGCATGCACAGATCTAGCTATCTTAGGCTCAGATAAAACGCGAGACATAAGGGGAGCGAGTGACCTTAAACACAGTTTCATGTAATCAACCAATGCATTTTTTTGCTGGTTATACATGACCAAGACTTAATCTTAACCTAAATACATGTAAAACATGGACAAAAAATACTAACTTTCATGAAGACTGGATCAAATCTGTGATCAACAATCCGAAAAGCTTGATATGAGAATTTTGTGCTAAATTGAGCTAGAAATTCACAGAAAATATAAACTTAATACCTTAGGGCCTGCACCTCGTGACATCCCCTCCTATTGTACAGTGTAACTCTAGCCAACGACAAGATTGCTGCCTTTCTGAAGTTGTTGTTTGTAGCATCTTGTAAGTCAATACAAGATACTTCTTTCTGAAGGTGGTCAGCCAGTCTCTTCACATCTTGAGGAAGTGGAAGTTCATTTACTTGATTAAAAGAGTGTTCTACTAGGATACACCTAGCCAACTTTGACACCCTTAAACCCCATTGCATCTCAGTAAGTTTGATGAAGTCTTGAGCCTCTTTTTGCTGTACATCATCTTCATGTATAATGGCATACATTTGCAAGTTTAGTATCAACCATTCGTCTTATGTCATAACCTAACTTTATGGCATTGCTTGGGGCTTTCAAATCCTCTTCATCTTCTACATGGCAGCACACTAAGGCTGCCTTTATTACTGTCTCAAAATGTTTTGGTACCAAATACTGATTCATATCTAAACTTGTGTTGGTAAGTTTCTGTGTAGCCAGTTTAAACCTTGCTGCGAGACGCATGACTGAGCTAGTGTAATACCTCCTCATAATCTCATTTCCTCTATTACGCATCATCCACTGATTTCCTAAACTTATTATCAGTGTGTCCTCACACGCAACTTTAGATATCTCATCCATTTTCATAATAGGAAAGACTTCATTTGTTAGAGCTGAAGATGCCTCTGCCGGTATTCTTCCCATGATTATATTAGACTGCACCTTCAAAGAATTCAAAGATGTTTTGTTTGTTGAGGAGCACACATTCATATGTCTTTTGAGGGAGCTTAGAAGGATCCATCCAAAACAAGCAGGACATGGACCATAGTATGTTATATCAAATTTTCCTCTATCCCTGACTTCAGGAAAAGTATCTTCATCGTCAGAATCTTCATCCATGTGTTTGGCTCTCCTTAATACATATATCTCCCCACTTTTTTCCTCAACAACTTTCTTGTTGTGCTCATGAGCTGCTCTTAGACGTAGTTTTGAAATTTTCCCTTTTCTTTCTTTTTCATCTTTGATATTTTGAATTTCTTTTACTTCTTCTTCATTTTCGTGTTGTTTTGTAAAAATATGATGGGAGAAGTTTTTGGGCTTCTTTGAACAGAATGGGCATGGGTGTGTCATGTCATACACTCTGTCTGTTCTTTTTCGCTTCCCAGCGTGTGGGCAGTAACTTTTTTTAACTGCAGCAATGTAAATATTTGGATTGTTTACATCTCTTAGCACATCTTCAGTTTCATCACTATCTGAGGAAGATTGAATTGGCTTAATCTTCTTTTCCTTGATATAAGGAAATTGTTCTGAGACATCAGAGTTTGTATCACTTTCTTCAGTTTCTTGCACTATATCAGAATCGGGTAGAACTCTTTTTCTTTTTAAACCATGGTGACTGGGCTTCTCTGGACTTGAATGGTCTTCAAGAATAATAGTGTATTTTGGCGAGGCTTGCTCCGTTGTCTTCTCAGGTGAGAAAGGGGCTGCATCATTGTCAGATAAGGCTTGCTCTATTATCTTCTCAGACGAGGCTTGCTCCGGTATCATCTCAGGTGAAATAGGGGCTGTAGTATTGTCAGACGAGGCTTGCTCCGGTATCTTCTCAGGTGAGATAGGGGCTGTATCATCGTCAGACGAGGCTTGCTCCAGTATCTTCTCAGGTGAGATAGGGGCTGTAGTATTGTCAGACGAGGCTTGCTCCAGTATCTTCTCAGGTGAGATAGGGGCTGTATCATCGTCAGACGAGGCTTGCTCCGGTATCTTCTCAGGTGAGATAAGGGCTGTATCATCGTCAGACGAGGCTTGCTCCGGTATCTTCTCAGGTGAGATAGGGGCTGTAGTATTGTCAGACGAGGCTTGCTCCGGTATCTTCTCAGGTGAGATAGGGGCTGTAGTATTGTCAGACGAGGCTTGCTCCGGTATCTTCTCAGGTGAGATAGGGGCTGTATCATCGTCAGACGAGGCTTGCTCCGGTATCTTCTCAGGTGAGATAAGGGCTGTTTCATCGTCAGACGAGGCTTGTTCCGGTATCTTCTCAGGTGAGATCAGTGTTGCAGCCAGGACGCGCGATCGCGCGATTCTCCCCTTTTTCTGAAAAATCCCCCCTTTTTCACTGGAGGGGGCGCCTAGTCGCGCACTAAAGTTTCAATATTACTTTGCTAAAAAATTCCCTCCCTTAGGCTGTCGAAACAGTTTGTAGCGAGTACCGGTAAAGCTTTCAATTCATATCGAATCTGAACCGGATGTTTGTCAACTGTCATGTATAGGTAAGGCTAAAACGCGGTTTGGTACAGTAACTTGGCTATCATATTCTATGGGACCTCGGCAATTCCAGATACATGAACAGTTGTCTGTCCAAGATCTACAGTTTTTTGTGACTACTTTGTTAATTAATTGTGCTTATGATAAAACAATAAAACATCACTCACAACTGATAATTTATTACTCGTTGAGTAAAGTAATTTTTACCTGTCTCGGTCCGACTTTTAGTCTATGCCCGTAACCTATATAATCAAATGAAAACAGTAAAAACGTGTTTGCTGTAAAAATCGTCAAAAAACATTATCTTGAAGAAAAATCAGCGACTACTTTGGGGTAGGTACCCTTCCTATAACCAAATTTAGCCCAAATTCAATTGTCAAAGATACGTAACCGAGTTATTCATCTTCTACGAGTCACAGACAGATTAGTCCTGTAGAATGCGACGAAATCGACCGTGTCGAACCCATTGCGCTAGATTTGCATTGATATTGTTGTGAAATAAAAATCCGCCCCCCTATTTTGAACAAATCGCCCCTAATTTTCAAAGGGAGGGGGGAAAATCGCCCCTCTTTTTAAAATCCTGGCTGCAACACTGTGAGATAGGGGTTGTAGTATTGTCAGACGAGGCTTGCTCCGGTATCTTCTCAGGTGAGATAGGGGCTGTAGTATCGTCAGACGAGGCTTGCTCCGGTATCTTCTCAGGTGAGATAGGGGCTGTAGTATTGTCAGACGAGGCTTGCTCCGGTATCATCTCAGGTGAGATAGGGGCTGTAGTATCGTCAGACGAGGCTTGCTCCGGTATCTTCTCAGGTGAGATAGGGGCTGTAGTATTGGGCTTGCTCCGGTATCTTCTCAGGTGAGATAGGGACTGTAGTATTGTCAGACGAGGCTTGCTCCGGTATCTTCTCAGGTGAGATAGGGGCTGTAGTATTGTCAGACGAGGCTTGCTCCGGTATCTTCTCAGGTGAGATAGGGGCTGTAGTATCGTCAGACGAGGCTTGCTCCGGTATCTTCTCAGATGAGATAGGGGCTGTAGTATTGTCAGACGAGGCTTGCTCGGTTGTCTTCTCATGTGAGATAGGGGCTGTAGTATCGTCAGATGATGAGACTTGCACTGTTATCTTCTCAGGTGAGACGGTGGCTGTACTATTGTCTGGTGAGGCATCATCTTGATTGGAAAGAAAAGTGTCTTATGAATACAGGAATTACAGAAGTTTTATTAATCATTTAAAAAAACAAAGTTCAATTGCAGTCAAATTAGAAGGATTAGTATGATAATCTTTTTTCCTTTTTTGTTTCACTACTTTGTTCATATAATATTTATGCCATTTTTCTATTTCTTCTTTGATGATGAAAGTATCTTGAAAACACCCATCAGTACCATAATTGTTTTATGCTTTTCTCCCAACGAAATATAAACATTGATATCAACGCAGCTGCTTCAAAGCATGCAATTTAAAGTATAGGTCCTATATATGCTTGTTTTTGTTTAACACCAATATTCATTACATTCTTACTTTTAAAACGGGTCACCGCATATGGATACAAGCGCTCAACTACTGCTCTTTGTAAAAAATCGGCACATTTCCAAAAGGAGGAGATAATTCGCACAAAATACAAGTTTTTTATGTTCATTGATCTAATCGTTAAAGACATGAATACATCTTTAATAATGCAATATTGATGCATTCAACATTGAAATAGAGTAAACACTCACATGATCTCTGTTTTTCGATAGCCCATTGCACATCTTCAAGAAAGGCTGCATGTGTAGCTGGTTTCTTCCTCAATGCCCCTGAAGTCGAAGCAAATAAAAACTCATAAACTAGTCAAAATTCTTCATTTATATGAAAGAAGTTAATAGTATTTAAACAAATTTGCAGAACCTGCACAGATAAAGGGTTTACACATGTTTATATATTAAAACAAATAGCACTAGAAAAAGTCATAAGGACATGACCTTCATCATATGTTTCATAAATACTAAGAAATTCACATGCTTGTTTTGTTTTTCTCCTGACAACACAGCTGGAGGATTTGCTGCTTTGTGAAAGCAACTAAATATACTTCACTTGTGTTGAATAATGTGCAAGTTTAATGTTCTCTGTCTTCTGCTGAAATCCCACAAACCTATAGAATCTGTGATGCGACATGCGAAAATGGACCTTAATTAATGACATTTTTATCGATTTCAAGTTTTTAACATTTCTAAATAGACCATTCTTTTTCCTACTCAAAATGAAACAAATTATGAATCGGTCAATGAAAAGCGGAACTATGAGCTTTTTAAATCATAAACTGTATTGTGTCTGCAAAAAGAGTGTTTACTTTTGAAGGAATATCACTTTTAACATCAGATAAAAAAATAATCTTCTAAAGCAATTTGTATAATATAGTATTAGATATAAACATGAAATTAACCATAATGGGTAATGAAAATATAAAACAATAAGAAACTGTTGCAATTAATACATTTTCCTCATTGGGAAATTTGTATTGTGCGTTCAAAAATGTAGAAACAAAACTCAGCTTCAACTAGCTTTCCCGCTTTTAAATAATGACGTTATAAAATTACATAATTTACACGCGTTTCTGTTCAATGTCGTTGAGGTCCATTTTTGTGCGTCACATCACACATATTTTTTTTTTATCTAACCCCATAAAAATATGGACAAACTACCCCACAAAAAAGGTCAAAAAGTAAAATTCTTCTCTGCAGATATGTCTGCATCTTTCGTTGAAGCCCCACAATGCCTATGGAAAATATATTCATTGAACCCCATAAAAATGGACATACTACCCCACAAAAATGTTCAAAAAGTAAAATTCTTCTCTTCTGATATTTCTGCATATTTCATTGAAGCCCCACAATGCCTACGGACAATATCTTAATTCAACCCCATAAAAAATGGACAAACTACCCCACTAAAAAGGTCAAAAAGTAAAATTCTTCTCTTCTGATATTTCTGCATTTTTCATTGAAGCCCCACAATCCCTACGGACAATATCTTAATTCAACCCCATAAAAAATGGACATACTACCCCACAAAAAAGTTCAAAAAGTAAAATTCTTCTCTTCTGATATTTCTGCATATTTCATTGAAGCCCCACAATGCCTACGGACAATATCTTAATTCAACCCCATAAAAAATGGACAAACTACCCCACTAAAAAGGTCAAAAAGTAAAACTCTTCTCTTCTGATATTTCTGCATTTTTCATTGATTCCCCACAATCCCTACGGACAATATCTTAATTCAACCCCATAAAAAATGGACATACTACCCCACAAAAAAGGTCAAAAAGTAAAAAAAATCTCTTCTGATATTTCTGCATTTTTCATTGAAGCCCCACAATCCCTACGGACAATATCTTAATTCAACCCCATAAAAAATGGACATACTACCCCACAAAAAAGGTCAAAAAGTAAAATTCTTCTCTTCTGATATTTCTGCATTTTTCGTTGAAGCCACACAATGCCTATGCACAACATCTTCATTCAACCACATAAAAATGGACATACTACCCCACAAAAAATGGTCAAAAAGTAAAAAAAAAAATACTTTTATGCATCTTGTGTTGAAACCCCACAATGCCTGCCGCCTATATCTTTATTTAACCCCATAAAATATGGACATACTACCTCAGAAACAAATCATGTTATAAGAATGTCTTAATTCCTTTTTTCTCACATACATACTAATCAGAAATGTGTCCATGTGTTTATGTTTATTTAGATGAAGGCAAGACAACCAACAACAAAGATGCTGGATTTTCAACAATAACTCGAAAAAACGACAAGCTAAAATGAACATTAAACAATCAAACATGAACCGTTTTGAGGTTTCCAGTTTCATTTTTACTACATTTTCATATAGTTTTGTCAGATTTCTTTTAATCAATTGCAAAACAATTGAAAATATGCAAAGCCTAGACTCTGATTGTGAAAACCAACAGGAAAATGAGCTCTTTTCACAGTTTAATAAAAAGAGCCCAGTGCCGAAATCTAAATTCTCCCAACATAAATATTGGAGATGTTGGGAGAATTTAGATTTCGGCACTTGTTTTCTACAGTTTTCCATGTCCGCAACATCATTCAGGCTAACATTCTGAGTAAGTTTAAGCATCATTGGGCCAATATTATGAACTCTAAAGTGTAATCAAGGTTTTAATCATATTTGGCATTGTGACCTTGTGTTTGATCTGAACCCAACTACTTTCAAATGTGTCCGAAATATTATCAAGACAAACATAATGAGTAAGCTTAAGTATCATTTGGTCAATAGTGTGACCTCAAGAGTGTAAGCAAAAGTTTACTCAGACTCAGAAAGTTTTATAAGCACGGGTCCAACAGATTGAAACCCTATGTTGTAACTACATGTATTCATTACAACAATTTCAGACGATTCTAATGAATTGTCATAACATAGGGTTTGGCTAAGAAATAAGTTATTTAGCATTTGAAATTGTTCCTTGTCTACCCCAGTCTGTAATACAGAATATAAGGGCGCTCTATCCCTTTACTCCACGAATAATCATGTAAAAGTCTTTGACCTTATGAATAAATATTATTATTATACTGCAAAGAAAATTCCTCACTTCTGATTGGTTAACTAGCCGTAGACATGAGTCCATATACCCTGTGAACAGACAGGGTGCATAGAAATTCCCCATGACGACAATGACGTCATATCTGCATCGTTCATTTTAAACTAAAAGTTATTGAGAAAGATCGGATTTATCTCAAATAATATAGATCTATTCACATCGAGTATATGTATTGGACAGAACAGACCTGGTGTGAATTGAATATATTGTTAAAACACTTACGATTATTGCTTTATAGCTTAAGTATCCAATCCTCTTGAATAACGTTTAATTTCAAAATTACGCGGGTGTTTCTACTGAACGTTCTAAGAAATAATGTTAAAGATATGACGTCACGTCAACTGAGGCGCCTAGGAGAGGAGTTAGTCTGTCGCTCAGGAACATTACCAGATGAGTTGAAATGAATCGAAACTGTAAAAACTTTGCAGTATAATAAATTCGTTATACAGTTCGTTCCCATGGTACATGACGATTTATTCCCGGCTGGTAAAACCATGTAACCCTCGCCTAACAGCTCGGGCAACATGATTTTCCTCAGCTGGGAATAAATCGTCATGTACCCTGGGAACGAACTGTATAACTAATAATAGCCTTTTAAAACAGCATGAAAAGCGGTGAATTTACTGCAGTAGAGAGTGTATAATCAGATCTATGACATTCAACAAGCAAACACAGAGAAGACCCTGATCAGACAGCTCCTAAAGGAGCTATCTGATCTGGGTCTACTATTGTTTGCAAAGGTGTATATATAGACCATTCTATGGACTAAAGGGTTAAGATGAACAAGAGGGTCATGATGACCCTTTATCGCTCCCCTGAGTATAATGAACAAAATAGTTTTACCTTTGGATTTCACCAATAACCCAAATCATCTGAGGACTTAAAGTCATAAATAAATATATAGTTTGTCATATTTTCACTGATTCTAGACGCTAGAGTGTAAACACTGTGGCATCTAGTGTGTTCACTAGGTTTTGCTATGATCTGACCTAGTGACCTGTTTTGACACCACATGACCCACATTTAAACTTGACCTAGATTGTGTCAAGAACAACATTTGGAGCAAGTTTGATGAATATTGGCTCAAAATTGTGGCCTATAGAGTGTTCACAAGGTTTTTCTATCATTTGACCTAGTGACCTACTTTTTGACCTCATATGACCCACTTTCAAACTTGACCTAGATTTTGTCAAGAACAATAATGGGAGCAAGTTTGATGAAGATTGGCTGAAAATTGTGGTCACTAGAGTGTTCACAAGGTTTTTCTATGATTTGACCTAGTGACATACTTTTTGACCCCACATGACCCACTTTCGAAATTGACCTAGATTTTGTTTATTACAACATTTAGAGCAAGTTTGATGAAGTTTGGTCCAAAATTGTAGTCTCCAAAGTGTTCACAAGGTTTTTCTATGATTTGACCTAGTGACCTACTTTTTGACCCCACATGACCCACTTTCGAACTTGACCTAGATTTTGTCAAGAACAACATTTGGAGCAAGTTTGATGAAGTTCGGGCCAAAATTGTGGTCTCTAGAGTGTTCACAAGGTTTTTCTATGATTTGACCTAGTGACCTACTTTTTGACCCCACATGACCCACTTTCAAACTTGACCTAGATTTTGTCAATTACAACATTTAGAGCAAGTTTGATGAAGTTTGGTCCAAAATTGTAGTCTCCAGAGTGTTCACAAGGTTTTTCTATGATTTGACCTAGTGACCTACTTTTTGACCCCACATGACCCACTCTCAAACTTGACCTAGATTTTGTCAAGAACAACATTTGGAGCAAGTTTGATGAAGTTTGGCCCAAAATTGTGGTCTCTATAGTGTTCACAAGGTTTTTCTATGATTTGACCTAGTGACCTACTTTTTGATCCCACATGACCCACTTTCGAACTTGACCTAGATTTGGTCAAGAACAACATATGGAGCAAGTTTGATGAAGTTCGGGCCAACATTGTGGTCTCTAGAGTGTTCACAAGGTTTTTCTATGATTTGACCTAGTGACCTACTTTTTGACCTCACATGACCCACTTTCAAACTTGACCTAGATTTTGTCAAGAACAACATTTGGAGCAAGTTTGATGAAGTTTGGCCCAAAATTGTGGTCTCTATAGTGTTCACAAGGTTTTTCTAAGATTTGACCTAGTGACCTACTTTTTGACCCCACATGACCCACTTTCGAACTTGACCTAGATTTTGTCAAGAACAACATATGGAGCAAGTTTGATGAAGTTCGGGCCAAAATTGTGGTCTCTAGAGTGTTCACAAAGTTTTTCTATGATTTGACCTAGTGACCTACTTTTTGACCCCACATGAATCACTTTCGAACTTGACCTAGATTTTGTCAAGAACAACATTTGGACCAAGTTTAATGAAGTTTGGCTCAAAATTGTGACCTCTAGAGTGTTCACAAGGAAAAGTTGACGCACGACGCACGACGCAGCCGGACACAGCACGGTCACAATAGTATGGCGTACGAAACGGTTCATAACTTTCCAAAAGCGCATCATGCGGTTTAGAAAGCGCATGATGCGGTTTAGAAAGCGCATCATGCGGTTTATAAACCGCATCATGCGCTTTACAAAGCGCATCATGCGCTTTCTAAACCGCATCATGCGCTTTTTGAGAGTTTTGAGCCGTTCGTACGCTAAGTGCCGAACCGCGACGCCGAACCGCGGCCCTTTAACCAATCAGAATTACCCTTACATAAAAAGGTACGGTATAATAAATGAGCAACCGCGCATTAGTTGTGCATTGCGTCGATTTTGAGAATATCTTTCTCTCTGTATGTATTTGTATTATTATGAACCTCAAACAACGGAACTATAATTGTTCTAATATTGATTTATGACTTAGATTTAGAAGTTTTACGATATTGATCTAGATCCAGCCTCAAAATAACCGGAGTACCTAAAACAGGGTAGCGTTAGGTAACGTATAAGTAAAGATGCTGTATCTTTTTATCTAGAGCATGTAATCTGTAAATATTTAGTGGGATTTATTCTGTGGTACAATATCACATGTTAGTAACATAAAATTGGAGTTTACTGCTTATATTTTATTGTTTTTGTTGTTTTGATTGGTAAGTCGGCCTTCGGTCCATCGAGGCTCCCAATCCAAAACAAAAGTCATGTAAATATCGGGGTGCGGAAGATCGAGGCAACGCACCGAACAGAAAAGATGCTGCACTTATTTCTATAGTTCTTTATTTATATTTATTTTTATATGAATTAATTCAAGCAATACTGTTTTACATCTGTATCAAATTAAAATAAAGTAAAGCACCTAGTTATAGTCTACTTTCAGTCCGAAGGACCGCTCAGCCGACTGTACAGCCGATAGTTATATTTTGTTACGCATATGTAGTGTTTTTGCTATTCATGTTGACTAAGCTATCCGGTTAGCTGTACATTTTTTAAGAACGGCTTTCCGGCTATTGCAACGCAACTTCTTGGTTTAAACATATTTTATTACTGGAATATGCAACTTTTTGTTGACTATCGAAGCGGCCAGCATTTACATCGCCTTTACATAGAACGGAATAGTGGTTTGTTTTAATTCATTTTGCCACGTCATTGACTAGACAGTTCTCAACGAATATGAATAAAGAGGTGACAACTACTTTATTCTATTTATGTAGTTCTGTTATTACAAAGTTTGGTCATTCCTCGAAATATTGAAGCATAATTTTTATAACACATTGAAGCGAATACTGTAATGTTCGATCCAAACATGGGGCTGGAAAATAAATGAAGATAATGTAAATCATGAATTACCTTTGTGTGAGAGTGTCATATTCCAAATAGAATGGAGCACAAACTGCTTTTTACACACTCTGCCAGCTTTATGGCTAACCTGATTTCAAGTCCACCTGTTCTAAGGCATTTCACTTACAAAGGGGATCAATTAAAAACTTCACAAGTTTGTGGCAAACAGTTTGTAATGAAGAAAATTGAAAGAAACTGTGACAAACAAACAACGTATTAAACCCTCGAAAAAGGTGATAAATGACACCAGGTACTTCTGTATGTAGCTTGTGACCAGAAGGAATAGGTAGAAGGAAAACACACTGTATGTCCGTCCGTCCGCTCACACGGATTGATAGTTATGTGACACTGAGAACAAAATACCTTTTGTGTTTTTCTTTTTATGTGACTTCATTTTCACTTTATGTGCCTATTTTGAACAAAAGAATAATCATATACATGTAAGATTCATTCCGTGAGAACATCCGTCCGTTCGTACGTCCGTTTGTTCAAACGTACGTATGCCCGCCCCTCCGCATTTACCACCTATTTTTTTCGGGTTAATACTGGTGAGACACCCACATCTCTTTATAAATGGCATTAACACATGTTTAATGCTCACTGTTGCAAAATGACATATAATTCGTAGGAATTTTAGTTGTTTGCACTCTTATTCAAACCTTATTAACCCATCATATGTTTAATATGTCACACCGCTGACTATTTGGATCCAGTTTTGTTTCCAGTTACAGTAGGGCCTGTCTTAAGCAGCTGTCAAAAAGAGGTATAATTAATTGGATTTCTGTATTATTTTTGCCCTGCATTAGGCAAACACTTGCGTTTTAACACTCTTATGTACAATAAATGAATGGCCGCTTCAGGCATGTTCTACTGTATATTTGGTGTTTGACCCACCCCCATCCCCACCCTCCGTAAACCGGAAATCGGAAATTTGATAATGAATAATTTAGGTCTATTTAGGAAGGTGTCTACTTAATACAGGGTGAAATCTGCCAAAGAAGCTTTCTGCATGACTTTCAACCTGTATTAAGCATACCTGTCTGAAATACCAGTACTGATACTTAAAGATTTCTATACTCCAATAAATAAATACAGTGTATGAATGTTTCAGCATGTGATACGATATACAAAAGTAATCACTTCATTCAAGAATGTCCAGCAAAGCACTGTTTCGTTCCAGTTTGTTTGCTAAAAAAATATTTTGCTTAACATAATCTTTTTTTCTTCAAAGTGCTAGATTACTCCTAAATTGACACAAATTGAAACTCTAGTGTGTCAAATTGTCTTGATCTTGATCATCCGTTGAAGTACTCAACGGATAAGCAGTCATTCGGACTGAAAGTAGACTATAACTAGGTACTTTACTTTTTTTTTAACCGGGATACCTGTTTTTGGATATGTATTTATGCCATGAATATTAATTACATGATTTTTATTATGACATATCAACATTGAAATTCATGCCATGGTAGTAAATATTGAATCAGGTCTACAGTAAATCCCCTCTTAAGCGACCACCAAAAATGGTGTAATTTGGGATTAAAGCAAGGCTCACACTCTGTCTCTCTCCCATCTATCTCGATCTTTCTATGTCCGTCTATATCTCTATGTCGCTCTGTCCCTGGCCCACTTACTCGCCATTCACCCTATGTTTCTAAGTTACCATTCACTCTCTCTTTTCTGTCACTATCTTTCTCTCCCCTCTCTCTCTCTCTCTTTCTTTTCCCTCTTTATCTCTCCCATCTCTCTCTATCGCACTATCCCCAACCTACTTGCCACCATTCCATCCATCTATCCATCAGCCTATCTGTCTTTCTCTATCTCCTCTTTCTTTCTATCCCGACCATCCTCTCTATATCCTCGACCAACCTTCCCATCAATCTATCAAACCATTGTCTTTTTATCCCCTCTCTCACTTTTTTCTCTCTCTCTTTCTCCTCTCTTACACTCCAGCACTCTCTTCCGCTTTCCTCTCTGTGTCTCCCTGTCCGTGTCTATCTGTTTCTGTGTGTATTGAATCAAATCTACAGTGATTTCCCTCTAAAGTTACCACCAAAACGGATGTAATTTTGGACTAAAGCGAGACGAGAGGTAAACAGAAAGTTTCTGCAGGACCTTTCTGTATTCCTGTTTTTCTGGCATAAGCATCCATCTGCATTTAAAGAAGATTCATGTGGTCGCCTTAGACGGAGTTTAGTGTATAATATTCCATAAGTAAACGGAGCAGATTTTGATAAGACGATTCTTGTAAGTCCCCAGTCTATCATGTTTGTAATTGCGTTAGAAATGGTATGGAGATTTAAGTAAGTCTAGTGTTTTATATTCCTATAGGCATTTTAAGTGCATTTTTGTATTTGAGGATTATTATGTCTCCCCCATTTATGGGGAGATATATTGTTATTGCCAGAGTTGTCTGTCTGTCCGTCCGTCCGTCCGTCCGTCCGTCCGTCCGTCCGTCCGTCCGTCTGTCTGTCTGTCTGTCTGTCTGTCTGTCTGTCCGTCCGCACTCACCAAAGGGTAGTTGTGTGACTTTTTCTAACTAGTCGCACAAGTAAAATCATTAACCTGGCCATCTCTTGTGACATTAACCTGGCCATTTCTTGTGACATTAACCTGGCCAGTTGTGGGACATAGGGTTAGGGTTAGGGTTAGCTTCCAGATCATTCTTTTCCAAAGTTAGAGCCAAAAATAGTTTTTCTTGTGGGACTAGTCCCACAAGAAAAGATCAAAGGAAAAAGTCACACAACTACCCATTTGTTAGTACGTCCGTCTGTCCGTCACAAACTTGTGTCGCGCGTATCTCTGAAACCAGTTGGGCTAGAGTCACCAAACTTCACAGGAATGTTCACCAGCATGAGTTGTTGTGCACCTGGGGTTTTTGAATTGTCTCCCCCTGATAACTTTGGAGTTATTGCCCCTGATGACTTAAAATTAGAAAAACTTTGTGTCGCGCGTGTCTCTGAAACCACTAGTACTAGAGTCACCAAACTTCACAGGAATGTTCACCAGCATGAGTTGTTGTGCACCTATGGTTTTTGAATTGTCTCCCCTGATAATTCTTGAGTTATTGCCCTTGATATGAATACTTAAATTATACAAACTTTGTGTCACGCGTATCTCTTAAACCAGTAGGGCTAGAGTCACCAAACTTCACAGGATTGTTCACAAACATGAGTTGTTTTGCTCTTGGGTGTTTTGAATTGTCTCCCCCTGTTAACTTTGGAGTTACTGCCCCTGATGACTTAAAATTAGACAAACTTTACTTAGTGTCGTGCATATCTCTGAAACCACTAGGGCTAGAGTCACCAAACTTCACAGGAATGTTGACCAGCATGAGTTGTTGTGCACCTGGGATTTATGAATTGTCTCCCCTTGATGACTTTGGAGTTATTGCCCCTGATATGATTACTTAAAATTAGAGAAACGTTGTTTCATGCATATCTTTAAAACCACTAGGGTTAGAGTCACCAAACTTCACAGGAATGTTCACCAGCATGAGTTGTTGTGCACTTGGGTTTTTTAATTATCTCCCCTGATAATTCTTGAGTTACTGCCCCTGATATGTTAACTTAAAATTAGAGAAACTTCGTGCTGCACGTATCTCTGAAACCAGTAGGGCTAGAGTCACCAAACTTCACAGGAATGTTCACCAGCATGAGTTGTTGTGCATCTGGGGGTTTTAATTGTCTCCCCCTGATAACTTTGGAGTTACTGCCCCTTATGACTTAAAATAAGACAAACTTTACTTTGTGTCACATGTATCTCTGAAACCACTAGCACTAGAGTCACCAAACTTCACAAGAATGTTGACTAGCATGTGTTTTTGTGTACCCGTGGCTTTTGAATTGTCTCCCCCTGACAATGTTGGAGTTATTGCCCCTGATGACGTAAAAATTAGACCCTGATAAGTTTGGAGTTACAGACATTACACTTGTGTAAAAAATGTATTGGAAAGAGGATGGGAAGGGGAGACATCTGTTTTTGTGACAAAAACAAACCTCTAGTTTAGATTTATTATCGTGGAAATTAAGCGGTTTTATTACGAGGCTGCGGCTGTCGTCCCACCCATTGAAAATTGAATCTGGTCGATATGGTAGAGCACGAATAGATAGAAATGAGAGATACTGTATGTTTTGTAGTAAGTATGATTTGGAAGATGAGTACCACTTTGTTTGTATTTGTACTTTATACAGCGACTGTAGAAAGAAATACTTGAGACAAAAATATTATCTAAGACCAAGTTATGTTAAATTTTGTGAATTAATGAGTTCCTCATCAAAGACGGAATTAGTAAATTTGGCTATATTTATAAAGGAATCCTTAGAAATTAGAAAGAACGCGTTAAATGCTCAGTGAGTCTGAGTTCATCCTAAACATCGATTTTTGATAATCATATGTGTATCACTTTTAGGCTATATTTTGATCCTATATATGACATTGATGTGTTAAGAAATTCTGATTATACGTATATAGGATGTATAGTTAGCGTGTAAATTGCGATATACTGCGAGAGAAGTTGTGTGTTTGTGTATGAGTGAGAGAGTGTGTGGTTGGTGGATGAGAGGGGCGAGGTTGGAATGAGTGGTGTTGTGACCAAAATGACATTATTGAATTGTGTTGCAACAAGGTACTCATGTACACGTTGAAACGAATAAAGTATATATGTCTGTCTGTCTGTCTGTTAAAAGCCATACGTATGTAGCAAATGGCTGTGGCAAAAGTAGCCCTAATTCAGAACTGGGTTATGCTAGAGTCTTACGTAGGTGCTTCCTGTTCTTTCGTTCTGAATTGTAAAGAAGTATATATGTTTATTTATTACCTTTTTGCTTGACAACTCTAGGAGCATTTTCACGCATTTGCAAACAGACTAAACCGATGACAGACAAGCCCTGTAGGAGCTGTCTGATCAGGGTCTGTTTTGTTAGCTGATGACTCAATATAGATATGGCTCTACAGTTTTTGTAATAACCACAAATACCACTGTTTAGTTGGGCATCCAACTGAGGAAAATGTGTCAAGCCATGGCATTAAATAGTAGAATTTGGCATGCACTGGATATGTAATGTTTGATGTCTGAGTAATCAGAAACTGCCCCATGCCACCTGAAAATTTGCCCTTGTTTCTCTTAATTGGGTCAAAGGTCAACTAAGTGCATATTTTATATACGTTATTTGATAAACCATTATATCTTTACCAATTTTAGGTGTAAAATAACAAACATGGTACCAAAATGAAGGTTAAACATTGGCCTTTAATTTGCACTTACTTTGTGTAAAATATATTATTTGAATATTCATGAATATTAATGAGAACATCAAAAAAACAGTAAAAAATCATTAAAACCAACACATAACGATGATACATGATGTCATGTCTTCGTCATTATTGCTATTTAACAAAAATAAATTACGTTAAAATAAAGGTTAGACAGACTGCTACTGAAAATAAACTGTATACAGTAATACCAGCTATATATTATGCACACATACTTCTTAACGTAAAGTGGGTGGGGGTAAATAAACACCTAAACAAAACTTTCAGTTCTGTTTAAAGTAGCTAATTAATTCATTATATTTTTATGGATATTTTCTTGGTTGGTACAATTAACACCATCGCAAAGGATATATAATGTTTGATGTCTGAGTAATCAGAAACTGCCCCATGCCACCTGAAACGTTGCCCTTGTTTCTCTTAATTAGGTCAAAGGTCAACTAGGTGCATATTTATATACGTTATTTGCGAAATTAATATATCTTTATCAATTTTAGGTGTAAAATAACAAACATGGTATCAAAATGAAGGTTAAACATCGGCCTTTAATTTGCACTAACGTTTTGTAAAATATATTGTTTGAATAATAATGAGAACATCAAACAAGAGGGCCATGAGGCCCTGAAACGCTCACCTGAGATACCCCAGGGACGGGGCCATCATTTGTACAACCTTGGTAGAGAACCACAAGGCAAAGCAGTATGCCTTTAATTAAGGTCTAAGCCTTATGGTTTCAGAGAAAAATGATATAGTTTTCCCATGAAAACTGATAAGCCAGGGCCAAGTTTCGCCCAGAGGTCATGGTCGTAAGTTGAACAATCTTGGCAGAGGACCACAAGCCAAAGCTACATGCCAAATATCAAAGGTCTAGGCCTTACAGTTTCAGAGAAGAAGATTTTTAAAGATTTTCCTATGAAAACTGATAAGCCCTTGGGCGGGGCCATTTTTGGCCCGGGGGTCATAATGTGAACAACGTTTCGTTCCCCCTAGCCACTGATGCTTCTGACAAAATTTGGTTAAAATCGGGTCAGCAGTTTCAGAGGAGATGTCGTTTGAAAATGTGGACGGACACCGGACGCCGGACGGACGCCGGACAAATAGCGGTCACAATAGCTCATCGTGAGCCTTCGGCTCAGGTGAGCTAAAAACCAGTAAAAATCATTAAAACCAAAATATAACGATGATACATGTCACGTCTTCATCATTATTTCTATTTAACAAATATAAATTACGTTAAAATAAAGGTTAGACAGACCGCTACTGAAAAATACTGTATGCAGTCATACCGGCTATATATTAGGCACACATACTTCTTAATTGGGTGGGGTAAATGAACACCTAAACAAACTGCTCAGTTCTGTTTAGAGTAACTAATTAATTTACTATATTTTTATGGATATTTTCTTGGTTGGTACAATTAACACCATCGCAAACACATGTTAGTGTGTTTTGAAACTACTTTGAAGCATTTACAGCGAATAGATTTGCACCTGGTTTTGCACCCATAACTTGTTCAATGCAAGCATCAAGTGCAGTTGGTACATTTCCAAACCACTTATAAAGGTTCAACACCATCGGGATATGTGTTAGTATCAATAACATTAATGTCTGTATATATGCTCAGATCCATATAGCAGCTTAACAGTTTGCTCTTGAAAGTTTCAGTTCTAGTACATCCTTTGTTGGTGGAACCAGTTCAAGTGTTTTCTCTACCTTAACAATATTGTGAAAGTCTTCTATGGGTTCTCCGTTCAGACACCATACATCAAACATCAAACGTTTGTGCCTTGTCTGACCGTGCATCTCTTAAAATATCTGAAAGCAGATCGGACATGTAAAATATTTCTTCCAACAGGTCTTCTGTCCGATTCTAGTGAAAGCAAGGGTTATGTTACATCGACTTATTTCATGATACCCTGGCATGTTCCGGCAGACATCTTGAGATAACTTGCGGGACATACAATTTTGTTTTTCCCAGCCATTATTCAGACTTCAGTGCCTAAAGGTCAAAGTTGGTATACATGTATCAGTACAAGCAGTACATCAAATTCTTGGCATTTGACAACTATCCAGCATTGGCCCCTTTCAAGAAGGCATCCAAATCATGTATCCACCTCGTCATGATTTGATGGCAGATGGGACAATTCATGTCTGCACTTGTCTTGAATGACGATATTCAAGCGTATCTGTTGAATACTGCAATACTAGTATACTACATCAACTCTGTGTTTGTGTCTTCTGCTTCTTATTTTGTCATGCTTTGCCGCTTTAAAGCAGGCATACTCGCACCATTGTGATATGCACATAGGCGAGGGAGGGTCCAACGTGCAAGTTAAAATAACAGGTTAAAACATTGCAAACAGAAGAAGAGTACATGACATCTAAAATCTTAACCTGGACAGTTGGGAGCTATCACTTGATGTTATGGTAGCTTATTCCAGATGATGTTGACAGCAGAGTGGAAGAAACATTCCCTCAGGAAAATGGTCCTGCAAACCCTTTGAACGAATCATAAGGAATGACATCTTGTAGGTGCACCGTAAGGGAGTCAGAAGGTGGGGCGTCAGCTGCAACAAAATCATTTACAAACCTATAGAACATCACAGCCTTTACTTGTTTCTGCCTCTGTTTGAGCAAATCGTGTTGAACATGGCACCAATGCTGAGCACTTGTTTTGCAATAATGCAAAATTACAAATATGGTAGCTCTACGTTGGATCATCTCCACATGCGTTGTCATGGCCTTGGTGTGTTGATCCAAAACAAAAGATGTGCACTCAACCTGTAGACTGATCAGGAGTTTGTAACATGCCTCCTTGGTTGACTTTTGGGAGGCTCCAAGGTTCCTGTTTAGAACGGGTGTGGATCAATTTGCCTCCTTTATGACCATATCAACTCGGGATGTTCAAAACAATTTCAAAGACAGTTATGTCCCAGTTATTTTGCCCTCTTTGTAGTGCTCCGTTTCATGCTATGGACAGTATAACTAGGCTCTATGTTGTTGGTGATAAGCAGGACCTAGCACTTCTCTGCATTGAACCCAGTCTCTTCCCTTTTCTACGTCATTTCTAAGTCATTCTGGAAGACTTCTGCATCTTCTATTGACTCGGCACAAAATTGAGGTATCAGCAAAGAGTCGACATGAAGAGTGTGGTCATCATTGTATTCAAGGGAAAAGATTTTGGACTGAGAACAGCACATTGATGAACACTTGATGCTATCGGTACTGACTCGGAGGAAACACCCTCCAGCGTGATTTGTTGGCTGTTGGATACAATCAAGCATTTTGCATTACACATCATAGTGTTGGAGCTTAAGAAGAAGGTATCTATAAGACACTTTGTAAAACATTTGCGTCAATCTGATAGGATTGGTCCAGACCTGAACCAAGGTCATTGAGCATATCGATTGACTAGATGTGTCTCACAGACGCGCTGCTTCTGGAGTCAATGCAGGTATGGGTTGATGATGTAATGGTAAAACTAGGTTACTGTGTATGATGTATTCTAGAATCTTACATGTGACAGAATTTAGGGACACAGGCCAATAGTTTGAAGGGGTTATTCTTGACCATTGTCTTGTATATATGATTAACACGAAAGGTCGTAAGGCCTGGAAGATCAGAACAAGAGCAGGAGCCAGTGAATGTGCCATCTCTTTCAAGAACCTTGATAAGATGGTGTCTGGACAGGTAGCTTTTGTGGAGATTAAGGTCATTAAGAAACTTGCAGACATGAATAGGAAGGGCATTCGAATAAGGATACTCTCAAACGACACAAATGAGAGATAGGACCTCATGTGAAAAGACAGAAAATTACTGGTTCAGTATTTTAACTTTGATTTGTGTATCAACATTGTTAATGGCACCATTTTTCAGTGGTGCTATTCCCGAGCTGTCATATTTCTTGCCTTGCTCCTAACAAAAGCGTAAAGAATCTTACAGCTGGTATCTGTCACTAAAGTCAATCACATACTCATCATGAGCTTGAGCTTCCTTGCACTTCTATGCAAGTTTTCTGTAGCCCCTTGGTCCTCAGCACTATTTGTACGCACATTTCTTCTTTCTTGAGAAACGGCGGGTGAATGGCTGGCTGAACCTGGTGGATGTCAACTCAGAAGGGACCATTGAATATATCACATAGTGTACAGATTCGTAAAGGGACTGATTTTCCAAGTGTGCTGCAAACTCAGCCATTTTGATGGCCATAGTACATGTATTAGCCTCTTTCGAAGTGTGGACAAGATGTGGGGTACGCTTCTTTGGTGAAGGAAAGATATGTTTGTCAGAACTCTGACATACTCACTTATTCCAGGTATTGAGGTATATCTGATAACTAGTGATTGCTTGTGGCAATAACATATAGATTGTTGTCATCACGGATAGGGAAGGTTACTCATAGCTAGCGGCACTGAATATGCCTATGAGTTCATTGTTGAGTTAGAGTGGGTACCTATGGCCAGTAACTGTTAAAATGGCCAATCAATATCCGGGATATTCATGTCCCCACAAATGTAGAAAGGGTTTTGTCATGGGTACTGCTGGTGTAGGTAAAATATTTAAATTCATTATGTAAAAACATCGCCATACTCACCAGGAGCTATGGTGTTTCAATCGCTAATGATACAAACAGCAAATATTAGACATAGTGTACAATAAAACATACCAATATTACACTGAGATTATTGCAATAAGAGACTAATCTTCTGGCGTTTCATTATCATCTCTAAATGATATATCTGCGTGAAGAGGTACTATAACTTGCACAGATTTGCATCAAAGTTTATATTGTATGATAATGTACCGTACATGTATTTAAAACGATATTTTCCGAACTTGCAATCATCACAGGTCACTCAAAACTTTCTGAAATGCGCCATAAATAGTTCTATACTTACTGTGGAGACATTGCTAAGAAGTTAAATGCAAAAAAAGTATTGAAATTGTCAAAATTACGGCTATGTTATACTATATAGAGATTTTATTACATTTTTGCACTCATTTGACCTTTGACCTAGTTTCTGACCTTCAAAGAGGGTTTTGGCAGTGGCATGGGCCAAAACCATAAATGATTAGTATCTGGCAACACAATTATGGTATTCAAACATTTCTACTAAAAAATGCCATGGACCTCGAAAAATAAGCGACTTTTTGCACATCGGATTGCCAACTAGTTAATATGCCATTATAAACTTTCAACTAATCGATATTCATAAAGTCAATATTGCTTAAACCTTTCTTCACATAAACGTATTTTCACGCCTATACAAACAGAGCAGACCAAGATCAGACGTCTGAACAGGGTCTGCTCTCTTTGCTGATGCCTCTGCCTGCCTGTGTATCTGTGTGTATGTCTGTGTGTGTTTGTCTGTCTGACTGGCTGGCAGACTGATTAGCTGTCTGTCTCTGTCTTTGTCTCTTTGTCTCTCTGTCTCTCTCTCTCTCTGTCTCTCGCCGCCCTCTCTCTGTGTCTCTGTTCTGTCTCTCTCTGTTTCCCTCTGTCTCTCCCTCTCTGTATATCTCTCTGTCTCTCTCTCTATCTCTCGCTGTCTCTCTCTGTCTCTCTCATCTCTGTCCCCCTCTCTCTCTATCTCTCACTTCACCCTCCCTCACTTCTCCATCCCTCTATCTCTCTATCCCTGACCCACTTACACAGTAAGCCATCTTTCTCTCTTTTCTGTTATTCGTTCTGTTTTTCTCTCGCTCTTTCCTTTCTCTTTCTACATCGTTGTGTTCGTGTGCGTATCGTCGATAACTGTGTAACAGTCGTTCATGTGCAATATGGGGACGCGTCAAGGGGACATAAGTAGTCTGACATTTGTTTTTAAATCTCTTTAGCAATGACCTTTGTTCATAAATACGTGAAAAATGCAACACTGGCATCTTTATAACTAGTGAAATACCTGATATCCAATGTATACCTTTTGCCGATGACGTTGCAAACTGTGCTGATACAACAAATTGATGCTATCTCAGATTCCTGCACTGATACGGGAATGGAAGTCAATTTAAACAGACATCATAGTATTTAGAAACAGCGGACCGCTACGATATTATGAAAATTGGAAATTTAATAATACAATAATCCATACAACATGTCTATAAATACACGGGTTTTCTTTTTACTCCTAAACTTTCATGGACAACAGAGAAAAGAAATTTTCTGCACAAGCTAAAAAGGCAATTTATTCATTGAAGAATTATGAGAGACCTATATTAACTTTTGGATCCGAAATACGGGGATTTGAGTACTCAGCAACCATTGAGCAGGTGCAAAATCAGGTATGCAAACAGTTTCTTGGTGTAAACTATACGATTAACACTAGCACGACTCTTGGAGAATGTGGTAGACTTTCAATGTGTGTTATTTATCATACAAAGTGCATCAAATATTGGTGTGAACTCTTAAATATGCCAAGTCATAGATATCCAAAAACTGCTATAAAATGCTCAAGGCTCAAGATGACTTAGGTAGAGTAAACTTGGCGACTAAGGTAAAAGAACTTTTGTTTAGATATGGTTTTGGTTTTGCCTGGCTGTCGCAACAAATTGGTGATGTTAACTTGTTTGTGTTACAATTTAGAAGAAGGTTAGAAGACTGTATAACACAAAACTGGCATAATGATGTAAATAATTCCTCTAGGCGCGATATGTATAAAATATCAAATCCATTTTAAATCCTGAAAAATATCTGTGCTTGAACATACATTTCAAATTAAAAAAGAGGGTCAGAATGGCCCTGGCATCGCTCACCAGACAATCAGAGGAGAAGTTTTCAAAGTTTTCACTATATGTTTCTATAGAAAACTAGCCGGTCCTCCTGGGGCAGGGCCAATTTTGACCCCAGGGGCACAATTTATACAACTTTTATAGAGGAGCTTTACATGATGCTATGTGCCGAATATGAAAGCTGAGAGTCTTCCAGTTTCAGAGGAGAGGAATTTTAGAGGAGAAAAGTTTTACTATATGTTTCAATAGAAAACAAGGAACCCCGGGGGGCAATTTTGACCACAGGGGCATAATTTATATAACTTTTTTAGAGGACCTGAACATGAAGCTATGTGCCAAAGATGAAAGCTGAGAACCCTGTAGATTCAGATGACAGGAGTTTAAATGTTCAAGTTGTTGACGACGAACGACGCACGCCGACGGACAACGGACATCGGGCGATCACAAAAGCTCACCCTGAGCACTTTGTGCTCTGGTGAGCTAAAAGAGTTTAGCCCGTTTTAGGTATTCAAGTCATAAACTAAACATTGAAACTGGGAGACATCTAGGCATCGACAGAGAGTACAGAACTTGTGTGTATGCTCTGTAAAGTAGTGCCAAGGCAATCTTGGTCGAAGATGAGCACCATGCTTTCTTTAAATGTTGTAGATATAATGATTTACGTCAAGAGCTCTTGTTTAGACGGTAAAATGGCAGCATTAAGTTGGCTGTCAGCTCGCAGTTCGTTATTCAAAAAACGAACAGCGAAATATTACGCAGTTCGTTATTCGCATGCGAATAACGAAATTGTTTGCAATTGGACTTACGAATAACGAAATGGTCATTAAAAGCTATAATTAGCAGTAATTATTATGTGTATTGTAGACATTGTAATTTTGCGGTTTGTCTGTCATTCGAGCAGCGAAATAGTTCGCACTTCAATACCACAATATATTTAAGACACTGTAAACACACATCATAGTTTGATCAAATCTTATACAGTAGAACCCTTCTAGTGCGATCACTTAATGAATAAACATGGGTGTCTTTTATAAGCAGGTGGTTGCTAAATGCAGGACGAAGGTAATACAGAAAGCTACTCTAGGAGCTTTCTGCATTACATTTGTCCTACATTAAGCTATCACCTGCCTCTAACATCTAGAATTATACCTCTTTTAGGTGGTTACATTAGATGGGTGTGACTGTATATAAAATCCGGAGCCATTTTTTAAGTCGTCATTTGAATAACAAACAATTTCGCAATTCAACCAGCTAATAACGAAACTGTCACAATAATTTATAAACGCGTAGTGATGATGCTATTCTAGACACTGTAGACCCAAATCAGTATGGATTCAAAGCTTCTATATAAAATCTTGGGTCATTTCGCAGTTCGACAATCGAATAACGATAGATTTCGCAATTCGCCATTTGAATAACAAGAGTGTTCGGAGGAACACATGTGTCACCTGCTCGCAACTGACACAAAAACTGCTAATATGCTAGAGTGCGAAAATCAGAACAAAGGGGAATAACATGAAAGTATTGCATGCAGAGTGATGGACCTTAGTTAAATCAATGGTATTCGATAAGAGGAAGACACATGTGAAATATGAAAGCTCTATTATGATTCGTTTTGAAATGACAGCCAAAAAAGGAAAATGTGACGGACGGACGTACTCATGAGAGTGTACTTGTGCAGATTCTGACTAGTGTGGTGCAATTTCGTACAGACTTGACTTCTGTGTAGCACCTTATTGTCCGTCTTTTACAAGCTCTTTATGTCCATATTTAGTGATGTTTTACTGTCCAAATTTTTTGAGCTCTTATTGTCCAATTTTGTAGAGTTAACTCATTATCTCCTAGGCTATTTTTAGACGCAAACTTTTTTAATTAATCTACCGAAAAGGAGCATTAACATAGAAAAGTAGAGTTTTAGAATTGTGTAGTATTGAAACCATTGTGATTAATAGAGCATTTGCTCCTATGGAGCAAATGCTCTATTTATCACAATGGTTTCACAATGTGAATTTTATAGAGGCGCAAAAATGTGTCACTAGGGGGTAATGTGTTAAGGCGTGCAATGTGTTGTAGATCAGATTCTACTGTTTGCAATAGTAAACTGTTCCTCCTTTCAGATCGCACTTGGGCATTTAAATTCAGATTTGAAGATTCTATATCTGTTTAATGTTTGGTAAAGAATTAAAAATATTGCTGGAAAGTTAACATCCAAACTAAAAAGTTCAAGCTTCAAGATGCATGTATACTTGATTGGCCTTGGGAACCAAATAAAAAGCTGGGTAAAGTCAGTAAAATAATGCATCATAGACTGACTTTTCCGTTGTCTAAAGTAGGTTCAAGGTCAAGGCAAGGTCACAAGATTCACTGCATATGAAGAGAACCATCCACTTAAGCAAGTCCAAAAATGTCAAAGACCTATCCATGGCTGTACTCCCATCTTTCCCCTAATATATGTTTTGGTGCGTCTCCTCAATTTACTTTCAAACTACATACCACTGGGCGTTATCAATACTTTTCATAAATGAATTTATGAAATTTTCTATTTATCATAGCGACTTCATATACAACATTCAGGTCTGTTGTATATACATTTGTACATACAAAATTAACCAAGCCATACCAGCAGTGAGACACAACTTAATATCATATGTACCAGTGGACCAATAGACCCATATAGAACTTTGCATTTTTTTTTTCATTTTGCAACTCACAATATTGGGATGCAAAACGCACCCCTTAAATATGGATATAAATCTTTGATCCAAAAGCTACTGAGGTGCACCTTACTAGTTTCAATATACCTATGTTTTTGATTCGGTTTTTATGTGATGCAACTCACAGGTTCTGCACATCCCTGAGGTGTTGGGGGAGAAGGGGGAACCTTTCAGCTGCATCATAACCCAACTTTGGGACTTGTAAACCAGAACAATAATCAGCTAACTAATACATGTAAATTTATTCGTAAATCTAGAACCAAAAGAATATCTAACAAAATAATTAGGGATGGCAACGAATACCTAATTTGGTATTCCACTAATCGTTCAAAAACATATTCGATCAGTACAACTAAATTTAACTTTTAACTTCTATCGTTCAGCACTTTTACAATACACTGCCGTATATTATACTTCACTTATAACATTACGATCGATTTATGGCACATTAGCGGTAATTATATTCATAACTTTGACGATAAACACACGATAAGTATCTATTGAAACTTTTAACCTGTATTTTTCAGTGCTGACAGGATCAAAATGTGGCCTGGAAAATTGTTTATAACGTGTGTTAAAAACACGATTTTCCGGGCAAAAGTCAACTAATGCGCGAGCCGAATATATGTTTTTTTTAATTATCGTAGATCAGTAAAAAGTACATATTTGAAGAAACTGACTAAGATCTAACTACAGATGTATGGTGCAAACCCTTCGTCAAAAAATACAAACTACAGTCGACGAGAATTTATTTAGTTTCTGCAAACAGACAACATTGTGCGCACTAGTCCATCTCAACACACCTGTCATCCAACTTTAGAATAGTTTCTTCAAAAAAACAAGAGGGCCATAAGGCCCTGAAGCGCTCACCTGAGATAACCCAAGGGGCAAGGCCATTTTTGACCAAGAAGTCATCATTTGTACAACATTGGTAGAGAACCACAAGGCAAAGCAGTATGCCACTAATTAAAGGTCTTAGCCTAATGGTTTCAGAGAAAAATAATATTTCATATTTTTCCCATGAAAAACTGATAAGCCCCAAGGCAGGGCCAAGTTTTGCCCAGAGGCCAGGTTCGTAAGTTGAACATTCTTGGCAGAGGACCACAAGCCAAGCTACATATTTGTATAGGACCATTACATCATGTTACGTACCAAACATCAAAAGTCTAGGCCTTACAGTTTCAGAGAAGAAGATTTTTAAAGATTTTCCTATGAAAAACTGATAAGCCCTTGGGCGGGGCCATTTTTGGTCCGGGGGTCATATTTTGATTAATCTTAGTAGACGACGATTAAATAATGCTACATACCAAATATCAAAGGTCTATACCTTATAATTTTAGAGAAGAATATATTTAAAGATTTTCCTATGAAAAACTGATAAGCCCTGGGGCAGGGCCATATTTGGCCCAGGGGTCATAATTTGAACAATCTTAGTAGAGGACCATTAGATCATGCCACATACCAAATATCAAAGGTCTATGCCATACAGTTTCAGAGAAGATGATTTCTTCAAGATTTTCCTATGAAAAACTGATAAGCCCTGGGGCGGGGCCATTTTTGTCCTGGGGGTCATAATTTGAACAATCTTAGTAGAGGACCATTAGATGATGCTACATACCATCTAATGGTATGACAGTTTCAGAGAAGAAGATTTTTAACCATTTTCCTATGAAAAACTGATAAGCCCCCGGGCGGGGCCATTTTTGGCCCAGGGGTCATAATTTGAACAAATTTAGTAGAGGACCATTAGATGATTCTACATACCAAATATCAAAGGTCTATGCCTTACAGTTTCAGAGAAGATTTTTTAAGATTTTCCTATGAAATAAATTTTCCTATTTGTAGAGGACCATTACATCATACTACATACCAAATATCAAAGCTCTTGGCTTTGTAGTTCCAGAGAAGAAGATGTTTAAGTAAATTGTTGACGCCCGCACGTACGCACGACGACGGACATAGGATCATCCCAATAGCTCACCTTGGCACTTTGTGCCAGGTGAGCTAAAAATTGCACACAAGTTTTCAAAATCTCTAGGAATCTCATTCGGCTATAGGTACATTTCTAGACCACATGTCTTTGTCAACCTAGTTTTCTTCAATAGTATTTTAATACCATTTAAAAAGACGCCTCGATTATCAAATCAGTTCACAAATAAAGTTGTTTGCAAAAATAACAGAAGCAGTCTATATCCTTAGCATGCTTTCATAACAGAAGGGTCTAAAAACTGAAAGCTTTGAAATCTAAATGCACTGTAAAGTAAAGGAATCAGAGCCTCCAAGTGTGAGTAAATAGTCCAGAACTAATCTTGTGTGAAAGTGGTCCATGTCACTGTAGGCCGTACCAATTGCTGATCTCGTTAGTATAGATCTTTGTTAATACAAAGGTAACATCCCTGGTCAACAGGTTAAAACAGTAGACAGCGGACCGACAGTGCAGTCAAGTGACATCTACCGATAAATCGTTACCTGATTGAGATGCATATCAACATAATTAAAAAACTGTCTGAACAATGTAACCATTGAAACATAATATCACTATGAAAAATCAGAAACACATTATGGACGGATTTTTTCATGGTCAAAATTAGGTCAAATTTAAAGGGGATCAGTGCATACATTTTTATATATGAAAAAGACTAGCCATTAATCATCTGTCCAAAATTGGATAAAGAAATAATAACACCTTAACCAAAAGGTAAACCAAAAAGGTCAACCTGTGCAGACACCCATCCAGTCTGTCATTTTAAATAGACTATTTTTTAGTTGAAAAATCCGTCCATAAATGGAGCATCAATTTGGTCCTGGTATCAAATGCTCCATTCTTCATATTTTCACAAACAATCTTTATTTGGAAATCAAAGGTTCTAAATGAAGCAACTGATAGGAACTAGAAATGCTTTCTAGTTCAAAACCAAAAATAGACACACATTGTCCATCTAAACAAAACAAGTTTTATACAGAACCATCATACACAATTATGACAACATCTGGCAATCTTAGGCCAAATACCTGCTGGACATGACCTGTAATGTACCTCTTTTGATCTGGTCCTTCGCAAGTACGTCTGGTTGCAGAGACCATCGGTTTTTTTAAAACAAGAGGGCCATGAGGCCCTGAAGCGCTCACCTGAGATACCCCAGGGATGGGGCCATCATTTGTACAACCTTAGTAGAGAACCACAAGGCAAAGCAGTATGCCTTTAATTAAAGGTCTAAGCCCAGAGTTCTGCCAAGCTTTTTGTCACTGTGGGCTGATGGCCCACTCAGAGCTAAAATAGTGGGCCAATTCAAAAATATCCTGGGCACAGTTTAAAAACACATACAAAATGCTTACCTTTAAAGGCTTTAATGCTGTTCTATGAAATTCTGTTCTGTATTATTCATTGGAATGATGAAAGGTCAACTATTTCAACTTGCTATTAACATAGAATTAACTGTCTGTAACACTTGAAATGAACTGTATTCTCAAATCTAAGACATCAGGACACTCCAGTGTTTCTAACAGAGACAATAAACTATGGAACTTTGTAATCGAAATATCTTCTTTACACATCCAAAATACAACTTTCATAGCTTTTATCACTGCCATTTCTTTATGGTCAAATATATTGTCAACAGCTTTTTCAAGCGTACCGCTCATTTGATCTGCAAGTACTGATGATTTGTGGTCGTTGCTATCGGCGTGTCGGGTCAATGTAGAAGTTTTAAAATTGCTACACTTACCCGATGTCAGCGTGTTTATTTTCTTATGCTTCGAACACAATGTACAAGACATAGTATTGGCTTTTTCATTATAAGATAACCAAGGGAATGTCCCCAACCAACTGCTGTGAAAAGATCGAGAATCGGTCTTTTTACCCTCGGACGTTTTCTTGTTTTTTTCAACTTTCGATTGATCGGTCGTTTCGCCGGTTTCACCTTGCATTTCGCCGATAGATATACTAGTACTGCATTGGGGATTTTGAGTTTTCTCTCCATCTCCCGAGTTTTTACGCTCTGGTGACTTTTTTTGTGCAGCAGACGAAAAATAATCTGTCAAAATACGTTTTTCTTCGCTGAGCTGGCCATGTTTGTTCAACAACCAATCAAATGCGAGTAGTGTACTAAATTAACGAGGGTAGCACCGGCAGGTGCGCGGGCCGGTGAATCGTTAGGGAAGCGATGGGATAAGCTAAATTATCCACATTACGATCAATATTCAGCGGATTTTCGGCTGCGCCGAATGCGCACCGCCGTATTTCTCCCTGCGCCATTTGTATTTTTGTTGCGCCTATGGCGCTGAAACGCAGCCTCGGCAGAACTCTGTAAGCCTTATGGTTTCAGAGAAAAATGATATAGTTTTCCCATGAAAACTGATAAGCCATGGTCGTAAGTTGAACAATCTTGGCAGAGGACCACAAGCCAAAGCTACATGCCAAATATCAAAGGTCTAGGCCTTACAGTTTCAGAGAAGAAGATTTTTAAAGATTTTCCTATGAAAAACTGATATGCCCTTTGGCGGGGCCATTTTTTGGCCCGTGGTCATAATATGAACAATCTTTGTAGAGGACCATTAGATCATGCTACATACCAACTATCAAAGGTCTAGGCCTTACAGTTTCAGAGAAGAAGAATGTTAAAGATTTTCCTATGAAAAACTGATAAGCCCTTGGGCGGGGCCATTTTTGGCCCGGGGGTCATAATTTGAACAATATTTGTAGAGGACAATTAGATCATGCTACATGCCAAATATCAAAGGTCTAGGCCTTACAGTTTCAGAGAAGAAGATTTTTAAAGATGTTCCTATGAAAAACTGATAAGCCCTTGGGCGGGGCCATTTTTGGCCCGGGGGTCATAATTTGAACAGTCTTTGTAGAGGACCACCGGATCATGCCACATGCCAAATATCAAAGGTCTAGGCCTTACAGTTTCAGAGAAGAAGATTTTTAAAGATTTTCCAATGAAAAACTGATAAGCCCTTGGGCTGGGCCATTTTTGGCCCGGGGGTCATAATTTGAACAATCTTTGTAGAGGACCATTAGATCATGCTACATGCCAAATATCAAAGGTCTAGGCCTTACAGTTTCAGAGAAGAAGATTTTTAAAGATTTTCCTATGAAAAACTGATAAGCCATTGGGCGGGGCCATTTTTGGCCCGGGGGTCATAATTTGAACAATCTTTGTAGAGAACCATAAGATCATGCTACATGCCAAATATCAAAGATCTAGGCCTTACAGTTTCAGAGAAGAAGATTTTTAAAGATTTTCCTATGAAAAACTGATAAGCCCTTGGGCGGGGCCATTTTTGGCCCGGGAGTCATAATTTGAACAATTTTTGTAGAGGACCATTAGATCATGCTACATGCAAAATATCAAAGGTCTAGGCCTTACAGTTTCAGAGAAGAAGATTTTTAAAGATTTTCCTATGAAAAACTGATAAGCCCTTGGGCGGGGCCATTTTTGGCCCGGGGGTCATAATGTGAACAACGTTTCGTTCCCCCTAGCCACTGATGCTTCTGACAAAATTTGGTTAAAATCGGGTCAGCAGTTTCAGAGGAGATGTCGTTTGAAAATGTGGACGGACACCAGACGCCGGACAAATAGCGGTCACAATAGCTCATCCTGAGCCTTCGGCTCAGGTGAGCTAAAAATATGCTTCAATATATATTCATAGTGGGCAGTTTTTCATGAATACTAAAAATTTTGTTCACACTTTAACAAAGGCAGTATAAACAAGATGTGTTTGTGAAACACTATGCCCAACCCCTGATATGACATTTGACCCTGAAGGATGAACTTGCCCTTGACCCGTCACCCCTCAAACAGTGCAGCTTCATGAGACACACATGCATACCAAATATGTATCTCTACAGGTTCAAAAGTTATGGCTAATGTTAAAGTATGTGACCTTTGACCCTGAAGGATGACCTTGCCCTTGACATGTCACCCCTCAAAATGTGCAGCTTCACGAGATACACATGCATACATGCATACCAAATATCAAGTCTCTATCTCTACTGGTTCAAAAGTTATGGCCAATATTAAATTCGGTGATTTGACATATATTTGACCGCTGATCATGAAGGATGACCTTGACATGTCACCCCTCAAAACGTGCAGCTTTATGAGATACATATGCATGCCAAATATCAAGTCTCTAACTGCACTGGCTCAAAAGTTATGACAAATGTTAATGCTGGTGAAAAACAAACATACAAACAGACAGGGCAAAAACAATATGCCCCCGATCTGCTCTGGAGGGCATAAAAATGATGCAGAGATGAAAGTCAATACCTTTTCTGAATAAGCTGTTGGACATTAAGCTATGACAGTATCGAAATACTTACAGCCCATTTTATAAATCAATATTGTTACATACTGCTGTGTATATAATAATACTGGTTAATTCTAGAAATGCATTTACACTTCTTTGTTTCAAACAAACTTTCAAAACTGAATAGATAAGTATATTAACACTGTTTTCAGCAAGAAGTACTCATAGAAACATGCTCACTATTGACAGGTAGTCATTAAATGCAAACTGAAAGTTTTGCAGAAAACTCTGGTAAGAAATTTCAGCATTACTTTAAACCTGCATTTAGCATCCACCTGTATGAAAGGCCATCAAATCATTATTTATCATGACTCGTGATAAACGTTTGACTGTACGTCTATAATTTGACATGAAGTCTGCAAAACATGTTTACAAAGTCCTCACAAAATGGCCATTTCCCAAAGGTATGTCAATGTTGATAAAAAGATGAAAAATTGGTTGTTGGATGTATGAATAGTAATCGGCACTCAGTTTTTAGCTCACCTGAGCCAAAGGCTCAAGGTGAGCTATTGTGACCGCCTGTCGTCCGTCGTCCGTCTGTCCGTCTGTCCGTCTGTCCGTCTGTCCGTCTGTCCGTCCGTCTGTCCGTTCACTTTTATTTCAAATGACTTCTTCTCCTAAACCACTGGGAGGATTTCAACCAAATTTCACAGAAATGTACCTTAGGGTGTCCTCTATCAGTTTTGTTAAAATCATGACCCCCGGGCAAAAAATGGCCCCGCCCCACTACTTTTACAGGTTGTTTTTTTAAATCTTTAAAAATCTTCTTCTCTGAAACCACAATTTCTAGAGCTTTGATATTTGGTATATAGCATCATCTAATGGTCCTTTACCAAGTTTGTTAAAATGATGACCCCCGGGCCAAAAATGGCCCTGCCCTTGGGCTTGTAGTTTTTACATAGACTTATATAGGGAAACCTTTAAAAATCTTTTTGTCTGAAACCACATAATCTAGAGCTAAGATATTTGGTATGAAGCATCACCTAATATACCACTATCAGGTGTGTTCAAATAATGACCCCTGGGCCAAAAATGGTCTCACCCTGGGGTTTTATGCTACTTAACATCTGAATCTGTAACACTTAAAAGGTAATTTCCTCACAGTTATTTCCCTTGTCCCATCAGCATAGCCATAAGGGACAAAGGGAGATAACTGCATTGGAGTTCCAGTGTCATTCTATTTATATCTATTTATGATAAAATGTTGAAGGTGAATCAGTGTAGCTGTTTTAGAAGGCATAGAAACAGATCTGTCAAATTCCATTAGCGAATAACAGACACTGATCCTACAGGAGCCACCTTATCTGGGTCTACTCTGTTTGCAGATGCATGAAAACAAGTTTATATGAGGGAAATTAAGGGTTAAATGAACAACTCCAGATCCTTCAGTTCAAAGGTTACAGCGCTCGGCAGTAAAATCTCTCCAGGTCAATGCATGACTCTTAACTCTTTGCATGCTAGTGGTGAAACTGTGATTACCTATGCAAACAGTTTGGATCCAGATGAGAGGCCGCATACTGCAGCGTCTCATCAGGATCCAAACTGTTTGTCATCTTAACCATATTTTTGCAATAAAAAGAAAGTAAGTTTAATTTAAGAATTGAAGCAGATGACAATAACTTTTTGTTGCAGACGAAACATTAAAGGCATTTTGACCTATTAACCCCAGTGTGTAGTGTTAGTGATAGCTAGATGTTACATGGTGTCTTCCAATGTCTCTCAAATTAGATGTGAGAGATATTGGAAAGTAACAATTCAGCCAATCAAGGAAAATGATCACCATCTAGACTTTTGATCTGGGTCCAAACCCAACTGATGTAAGTCATGGTAATGTTTAAGAAAACTGTGAAAACATGATTATGCAATGGCCCAACTGATATAAGTCATGGTAATTCTTAAGAAAACATGATAATGCATTTGCCCCCCTAACAATGATAGGTGTTAAAATTACTACTGCTGCCCAAAAAAGCATCTTAAATATAACATTTTTATATAAAATTTGATGACAACACATTAAAAAGTCCTAAAATGTCTGAATTTTGTATGATATTAATGAAATAACTGAGTAAATATAACTTAATTATAACAATAGACGTAACTCTTCTCAATTTCAATTGTTAAAAATACTAATGACCCGTTTAATTGAATTATCATGAGATATTCACACCTAGATCTAGAATTATTTCTAAACACCTATTAACCCTTAACCTATTTGCTTTGACAAAAATTGATCTGGGACTACTCTTGTTTGCTAATGCTTAAAAAATTGTTATTGCCATAAATAGAAGTTTTAGCTTTGAAAAAAACTGTAAAATCAAATCTATATCTTGTCAAATGTAAACAGAGCAGACCCTGATCAGACAGCTTCTATAGCAGCCTTCTGATCTAGTCTACTCTTATTTTTAATGTGTAAAACACATTATTTCTCTGAAGAGAAGTTTTTGCTTTGACAAAAACTGTAGAATCCGATCTATATTGTGTCAAAAGAAACAGAGAAGACCCAGATCAGACAGCTTCCGTAGGAGTCGTCTGATCTGAGTCTACTCTGTTTGCTAATGCATGAAAACAGCTTTATATGAGGGAAAGGGTTAAACGATTTTTAAAGATATTCTTATTGGTCATTTCACACAAAAACTGGCATTATGTACTGCCTAGCACTTTATTTGCCTATATACCTGGGTCAAGGTATAATTGCATTAATTGCATAGCTTTATTGAAGTCATTTGAATTTCTCAAAGACCAGTTTTAGGCATTTTGAGCTAAGGCAAAAATGGCACAAGTTGTAAACAGTTTAGATCTTGGTCAACCATTCACTTGGTATTAGTTCTGAATCCAGTTCAAGTTTATTCAGCAGTGAAAGGGTGAAAGCAGTGCACTAAGCTTATTTCATCTGCTAGATTGTTTTCCACTGAAAAATTAACATGTCAATATACATGTATTACTGTAACTCAGGTGAGCGATATAGGGCCAATGGCCCTCTTGTTTTAGACCAGTTTGGTTTGCAAATGATTGTCCATATTGATAACCTGTCCATACGATATTGGTAACCTCCAAGCCACATAAACCAGTTGCTAATCACAAGCAATTCTTTGCAGACTTGCAAAAACTTGACAGCAATTTTTAGAAACGATGACATGATAGATAGTTATCAAACATGTTACACCTCAAGAAATTATTAACTGACAGGCCTCGAAAATATCACTCGTCCACTCGTAATTACGAGTGGGAAGTGGTGTAGGACGAGTAGAAATTTGGAAGTACGCGTCCGACAGGACGAGTAGCTTTTTGGGGGAGAAATGATAATGTATTTGTAGATCCAGGCCAACTCACGTTTCAAACAGTTGATTCATGTACAATCGACATTCAAACCTCGCGGTCCGATAAACGCTTGATTTCCTACATGTATAACAGGTGCTCGTTGCTGAGTGAGAGAATTGACTGGGACTCGGTTTTCTTTAATTTAACAGCCGATTATTTTTGTTTCGGAAGCGAACTGATTTTATCATTAAATGGAGTATAAGGCTTTACTTGATGAAAACACACTAAAAGAAAGAAAAATAGAAATAGTTTTGATCTATTATAAACGGAAATTAGTTCGTTATGTTAGCGAATCAAAATACAGCGTCACGATAGTCACTGTTACAATCACTCCTAAACCAGTCTGGTAAGGTGGGTAAATGTTTATATCAACACCGTTTGGTTTCGCGCTCCGATGTCAAAATAAAATACAGAATGGCCTCAGGCTCTTGTCAACAACATATTACGAAGTTTTTGGGTGGTGGCGGAGATGACGAGAGGAGGGAAATAGAGAGAGAAAAAAAGAAAAGACCAGCAAACAAGGCATAAATCCCCATCTATGCCAGTCCCATAATTTGTGATATCGTTGAACGGTTCTAACTTTTACTTTCGGTTTACTTCGACAAGCAGTACGAAAAATAGCATGTCGGGCCGAGAGCGGCACATTGATAGGACTACATCTTTGTTGAAAAACGTGACCATGGCGTTCAATATGAGTGATGGTTTTCTTCATGCTCGAGTACAAATTAGTTTACACCTGATTTCAAATTTTGAGTTGCTCAAATATTCATGTCTACTCTTTTTGCATACAGTGAAGACCTAAATCAGTCAAATTCCTAGTTGGAGATTACAGAATAAACTGTTTTTAAAACAAAAAAGCAAATTAATCATGATAATTTTACATACTTCAACTCAATGAATGTTTTGAAATAATTCTGACTAATTAATGATTATGTTAATAGTGGATAGAGTTTTACATGGATATAATGTCGAAGGTAATATCAATCTACAGTGTAAACAAAACATATAATATAACTAACAAACTCAATCAGATCAAAATTATTTTCAAGTATTTGCCTAAGATATGTAGGACGAGTAACTTTTTAGGAGGACGAGTAAGAATTCCAAGTCACTCGTCCTAAAGGACGAGTGGCTTCCAAAGAAATTTTCGAGGCCTGTATAATAACTGTTTTGAATTGTCCAGATTGTTCAGATTTAGGCATTCAGTTTGTCTATCATACGAAAAACTTTCTTTTTGAGAACATCCTTCTTTCTTTCATGAATGAGCCCATTTTCCCTCTTACTTCTCTTTTTTGCTTTGAGACAGTCTTTTGGGGTTGGTCTTTTCTTTAAGTCGAAGAACTTTTTGAACAGAGCTTTTATCTCTTCCTCCTCATCTGTAGACCAAGTTTTTCGTGTGTCTTCGGCCTTCTGTTTTCTCCGTTTTCCTTCTAACTCACTAAAAAAAGTTTGCGACTCATCTAGCGCTTCCTCCAAATGAGAATCCTCTTCTATGTCTACCTGTCCCTGGTCTGGATCTGTGTCTTCTGTGTCTTCCTGAACAACATCTGAAGCAAAACAAACGATATGACCAATTTGTTTCCCATCCAGTACATGCATTGTAAACATTGTCTGATTTTAACTCTCGATATCCACTCCGCACAAGTTAAAGTAGATTGTAACAAGAGCACTGCAAGGGGGTGCAACACTCGTCTGTCTTCATTGTCAAGATGAACATGCGTACCAAAAATGAAGATTGTAAATGAAAAACTGAAGTTATGGTCAATGTTCAGATTTCGGACAACAACAAAGACGCAGACGCCGGAGTTAAATAGCTCGCAATTTCTTCGAAACAGACGAGCTAAAACTATTCCTGCTAGAAAACCAGGAAGACACTAATGATTGTATATGTATTGTAATCATCCATGATTTGATTAATTTAAAACCTTATATTAACACTTAGAAAAATTTCGGACTGGTTGGACACACAACACTAATATATCTCCCTCCTGCAAGGAGGTGGGGGATAAGAGAAATAACCTGAACAGTACAAACCTTCGAAGTGTATTTCTTCAAGAGATTGGTTTTGAAATTCGCCAATTCGCCCCTGGTCTTGCAACATTAGCAGCTTGGCAACCTGGGTTCTTTCTAGTATGTCACTTGTTGCTCTGAAATACATACATAGGCCTTATGTCAACACTTCGTAAGTCAACATTATTGACCTGTTTACAGACACTAATGATATTTGCAAACAATACAGATCCAATGGTTCTTATAGGAGCCCTCTGATCAGGGTCTGCACTGTTTGCACAGAACTTTCTACAAATATCGAGTCGGTCTGATTATTGAGATCTTTAAATAATACAAGAGGGCCAGAATGGCCCTGAACCGCTCACCAGACAATCAGGAGAAGATTTTCAAAGTTTTAACTATATGTTTCTATAGAAAACTAGCTTGCCCTGGGGCAGGGCTAATTTTGACCCAAGAGGCACAATTTATATAACTTTTGTAGAGGACCTGAACATGATGCTATGTGCCAAATATGAAAGCTGAGAACCTTCCAGTTTCAGACGAGTAGATTTTCAAAGTTTTCACTAAATGTTTCTATTAAAAACTGGCTACCCCTGGGGCGGGCCAATCTTTACTCCAGGGCCATAATTTATATAACTTTTTTAGAAGACCGGAACATGATGTTATGTGCCAAATATGAAAGCTGAGAACCTTCCAGTTTCAGAGAAGAAGATATTCAATGATTTCATTATCTGTTTCTATTGAAAACTGCCCACCCCTGGGGCGGAGCCAATTTTGTCCCTGGGGCCATAATTTATACAAATTTTGTATAGGACCTGAACATGATGCTATGTGCCAAATATGAAAGCTTAAAACCTTCAAGTTTCAGATAAGAATGTTTTCAAAGTTTTCACTACATGTATTTGTTTCCATTGAAAACTGCCCACCCCTGGGGCGGGGCCAATTTTGACCCCAAGGCCATAATTTATATAACTTTTGTAGAAGACCTGAACATGATGCTATGTGCCAAATATGAAAGCTGAGAGCCTTCCAGTTTCAGAGAAGAAGATTTTCAAAGATTTCACTATATATTTGTTTCTATTGAAAACTGCCCACCCCTGGGGCGGGGCCAATTTTGACCCTAGGGCCATAATTTATAAACATTTTGTAGAGGACCGGAACATGGTGCTATGTGTCAAATATGAAAGCTCAGAGCCTTCCAGTTTCAGAGAAGAAGATTTTCAAAGATTTCACTATTTGTTTCTATTGAAAACTGCCCAACCCTGGGGCGGGGCCAATTTTGACCCCAGGGCCATAATTTATATAACTTGTAGAGGACCTGAACATGATGCTATGTGCCAAATATGAAAGCTGAGAACCTTCTGGTTTAAGAGGAGAAGATTTTCAAAGTTTTACTATATGTTTCTATTGAAAACAAGGCACCCCTGGGGCGGGGCCAATTTTGACCCATGGGGCATAATCTATATAACTTTTGTAGAGGACCTAAAGATGATACTATGTGCCAAAGATGAAAGGTGAGAACCCTGTAGATTCACAGGAGAAGACTTTTAAAGGTTCAAATTGTTGACGACGGACGACAAACGACGCACGCCGACGGACAACAGGTGATCACAAAAGCTCACCCTGAGCACAAAGTGCTCTGGTGAGCTAAAAAACATTCCATTCTTTCTAAAACTGCCCGTATTATCAGAATAGTCTCATTATTGGATAAGTAACTAACGGGAACTTTATTTTATTAATATTGATTTTTGTCAAATAAAACAGCATGTACTTTGCAATGGAGATGTTATTTAAAGAAAAGTTCACATACAACAAACTACAAACATTGGACACCGCCATAGCACTATCACAATACCTCGCCTTGAGCACTCCGTGCTCAGGTGAGCTAACAAGTACAGAGGCAAACAGGTACAATGCTCATCTGTGATTTCAAGTCTATAAAGGGGTAAAACTTTGTCAAAAAATCCATAGAGTTATGGCCCTTGGTCAGATTGTAGCCCTTGTGACGTGAATAAGTGTGTGAAGATTGACAGAGATATGCTGCAAGATGACAAATGTATTATCATTATTTGCTTTTTTGTCGACTAATGACAATACCTTGATTTCTTTGAAAAACGAATGAGCTAAAAATGTAGACTAAGTTTGAAGCAGAAGTACCAGTTAGTGCTACAAAATACCCACAAGAGTTATTTAGTGTGGAAATTTCTCAATGCATACCAAGATATTATTTTTACCCATTTCTTAATATACTACTTTCAGCGGCAACGATGCGCTATTTTTAGCAGCAGTGACTCGTACAAGATATTATTAAATGTCTTTCTTCTATGTCCAAGGCACCCATAGGCGGAGGTTTGAAATCTTTGATTGCTCTTGTTGCATTATATGACCCATAAATTAACAAACGATTGGCACAGAGATAAATGGTTTTGATATACAGTAAAATCTCGATTATTCGAACACTCAAATACGTATTATTATCGATCTTTAAGACAGGTGGCAGCTTAATGCATGGTGAAAGTCATGCAGAAAGCTCCTCTATGAGCTTTCTGCATGACATTCACCATGCATTAAGCAGCCAACTGCCTAAAACTATCTTAAATTCTTTTATACATAAAATTCGAATAACCGAGGTTTTACTGTATGTTGCATTATCTCTACATTCTCCTTCTCTTCGTGTCAAAATATTGTTTTACTCCAAATACGAGTTGAAAGCTTTTGACTATGCAGTGAAGAAATGCTCCATTTCTTTTGATGCCTTCAAATGGTTTTGTTTGTTTTTCTGTATTTGTTTTATAAAGAAGTTTACCATTTCAAACTATAACAAACATAACATGCACAGATTTTAATATGTAGCATATCAAGTCATTCATTAAAAACAAACCTATAATGAAGCTTGTGCACGTCCATAGTATGGCCTAGATGGTTAAGAACCCACTCAAACTCGTTCGATTTCAGGTCGAGCACTTGCGTCATTGTTGCCATGTATTTGCGCAGGTTTGTACTAGTGATGAGCTGTGGTGCTTTGAGACTGGCCTCCTCCCCTGCTTTCTTCAGACTGTCGTAAGCCCATGCAATGCTTTCTTCTGAAACAGAGAAGCAGATATTTTAAGTTTATATTAAACAAGATATGTTTGTAAAACATGTATACCCCCAGACCTTTGATCTAGTGACCTCAACTATAGAGGTCATCTAGTGGTCATGACTAATCAACACGACAACTTTGAAGATCCTAAGCCAAACCACTGATCATTTATTGATCTAAAAACATTTCACAAGTTAAGGTCATGGATTGGTGACCTTGACCTTTGACCTAAACAACTATAGGGGTCATCTAGTGGTCACGACCAACCACAACAGCAAGTTTGAAGAATCCGAACCAAACCATTGAGCAGTTATTAATCTGAAACCATTTCATTAGTTAAGGTCATGGTGACCTTGACCTTTGACCTAGTGACCTAAAAAACAATAGGGGTCATCTAGTTGTCATGACTAACCACCACAGCAAGTTTGAATTTTGATTGGTTAATTTCATTTCCCATTACAACCCACAAATTGACATTATCTGCAACCCACAATGCAAAAAATAGTAAACACATTATAGACATATTCTCATTTAAATCACATATAACAAAAAGTGTAGGAATGGAAAGTTCTTGTCACAAGGAACCTACATACCAAATATAAAGGCTCTTTCTCAAATCAATTAATGGTTCAAAAGTTGAGCTGTTAACCCTTTACCTGTTCAGTATTTATGTAAAACTCTGCCTACTATGGATAATCATTAATGCATAATTTTTAATATTTAGATCAATAAAATATGGGCTTTTACTGCTTTAACCTGTAGTGTAAAGGGCAGTCTATAATATTCTTATAGGCAAACTGAGTAGACCCTGATCAGGCAGCTCTAATAGGAGATGCCTGATCTGGGTCTACTCTGTAGAGGCGAGAAAAGTCGTTTCTATCAGGTAAAGGGTTAAAAAAATTAACCAACAGAGCAAAGTATTCAACCAATCAACAGAGCAAATACTACATGTATGTGCTAAATGTCCGTGAGCAATTACTAACTGGGACATAAATATAGACTATAAAGGTAATCTGTAAACTTTCCAGTTGAAACCCAAATCGCGTTAGTTTTTCCCAATTCTAACCAAAAATTGACTGTTTTCCAAATTTCATAGGTACAGGTACCTTTCTCAAAATGGTGAGAAAAATCCCAGAAAGAAGATGAAAGGTCAAGATCATGGCATAAATGATACAATTGAAGGATAAAGAAATTAAATTCATTGAAGGATAAAGAAATTATAGCACTTTAACTAAAAGGTCAATCTGTCTAGACTAACCCCCCCCCCTCCCCAAATACCCCCCTATACCCATAAATTTTGGATTCACTGAGACATGTCATCTGCCAAATGATGTGGCTAACCATGGTTGATAATGCAGTTTGAACACAACGCACACACAACGTACTGGGCACATTAGGCTTAACGTCAAAATGACTTTTTATTTCAGGTGCATTCTTAATTTCTTACTCAAAGTAATGAACTGGGTTTAGTTTTCTATGTGAAATGGATATCACACTTTAGGGATGCTTACACAAATCCAATAAATCTTGGATACAAATATTTGACCCCAAAACCAGTGGGGTCAACTCACTAGTTCAGAACACAAATACCATGAATTTTGGATCTTCACTTTTTATTTGCAACTGAAATTATAGGGATAATAAAGAGAACCCCATAAATCTTGGATATAAAGATTTATGGGGTTCGCTTAAACATCCAGAAAGGGTAACTTTCATTGCATATAAAGTGGAGATCGAACATTTGTGGGTTTATTTGTCTTTTAAAATAGTGAGTTGCATTACACTGGTCTGGGATAAAATATCTTTATCCAAGATTTATGGGGTTTCGCTTAAGCCTCACTAACTAATTTCAGTTGCAAATAAAAAAAAAATAAGATCCAAAATTTGCGGGTTTATTTGTTGTCTAAAACAGCGAGTTGCATCAAACTGGTTTATTTAGCTATTGCATTACACTGGTTTTGGGATAAAGTATTTATATCCAAGATTTATGGGGTTTCGCTTAAGCCTCCAGGGCTTTTTTTCATCAAGTGGGGAAGGGGCCTGGCCTCTACTTTTGGGGAAAAATAGTAAAATATTTTGATATAGGGGAAACAAATTTCCAATGTAAAGTCATTGTTTGGGGAAAAGTGCATGATTTTAAAGAAATTTTCTGAGGGGAAGGGGCCTTTAAACGGCCCCTACTATAGAAGGGAAAAAAGTCCTGGCCTCACTGATTGTAATTTCAGTTGCAAATAAAAATTTAAGATCCAAAATTTGTGGATTTATTTGTCATCTAAAATAGTGAGTTGCATCCCACTGGTTTGGGGGTCAAATATTTTTATCCAAAATTTATGGGGTTCTTTTCAGCATCCCTAAAGTGCAATACCCATCACACATAGATACTGAATCCAATATTTGTGGGTTTAAATGTCATCCTAAATCGAGAGTTGCACTCCACTAATTTTCGGAAAACACAGTTCTATTTGATCAACAAAATCAATGGGTTGCAACACACTATTTTAATGACAAATAACCCCACAAATAAAGCATTTATGGGGTTTCGCTTAAGCCTCACTAATTGTAATTTCCGTTGCAAATGAAAATTTAAGATCCAAAATTTGTGGGTTTATTTGTCATCTAAAATAGTGAGTTGCATCCCACTGGTTTGGGGGTAAAATATTTTTATCCAAAATTTATGGGGTTCTTTTCAGCATCCCTAAAGTGCAATATCCATCACACATAGATACTGAATCCAATATTTGTGGGTTTAAATGTCATCCTAAATCGAGAGTTGCACTCCACTAATTTTCGGAAAACACAGTTCTATTTGATCAACAAAATCAATGGGTTGCAACACACTATTTTAATGACAAATAAACCCATAAATATAGCATAAATGGGGTTTCGCTTTAGCCTCACTAATTGTTATTTCCGTTGCAAATGAAAATTTAAGATCCAAAATTTGTGGGTTTATTTGTCATCTAAAATAGTGAGTTGCATCCCACTGGTTTGGGGGTCAAATATTTTTATCCGAAATTTATGGGGTTCCTTTCAGCATCCCCAAAGTGCAATATCCATCACATAGATACTGAATCCAATCAGGGGTGGCGAAATCGTCTGTATTGTCCGTGTTGTCCCAAAGCCATAACAGACAAGTGAAATTCATCATACAGACAAGTAGGAAATAGCTTTTAACAAAAACGGACAAGTCATCCAAAATTAGATTTCGCCACCCTGCCAATATTTGTGGGTTTAAATGTCATTCTAAATCGAGAGTTGCACCCCACTAATTTTCGGAAAACACAGTTCTATTTGATCAACAAAATCAATGGGTTGCAACACACTATTTTAAAGACAAATAAACCCACAAATATAACATTTATATAAACAAAAATATAACAAACAAAATGTAACAATAAAATACAACATAAACAACATGCAACAAGAAACATTTGAAGTATCAGGGACCAATTTCGTTAAACAAAAATATCATAAATGCACTTATCATAGTAATGATTATCACAAATTATGAGAACTAATGCGGTTTGATTGGACTGGACACAAGATCTACATGTATTGTTTCCAAATGTATAAATAGGCACTTCCTGCCTCACACACAAGACAAATTTCTTAGGCAGCAATCAACTGTCAGAGAATATGTTTGCTTTAAAGTTGTTTTTCCATAATTTCTTACCCTAGAATCCTGGATTGCGATACTTATGCAGACCCTAAGTTCAAGGTCAAAAGTCACTGAGGTCAAAATCTTTGCAGGCATGGAAAGGTATTTCCTTTATTATGTTCAATACCAATTATGAAACCAATACCACAAGGCATAAAGAAATTATGAGTGTTTTTCAAAACTCCAATGTCAACCAGAGTGATGACAATGCCAGATAGTTTAACTCTTTGCATGCTAGTGGTTGATTTTCCCACCCTAAGATGACCTAAGCAAACAGTTTAAATCCATGATCAGGTCCCACAATCTTAGACCCGAACTGTTTCACACTGAAGACTTTTATTTTTGCAAAATATTGGGACAAAAATAATGATTTAACCAAGGTGGACAAATTAAGATAATGAAAGAATCTTCCAATGATAGTTTATACTATTAATTTAATCAGTAACATCCCCGATACTTCAATTTCAATTATCAAAGCAGCATTATAAATGCATGTAACAATGTTATACCAATTGCTGTTTTCTTGATAACCTCCAGGTCACCGGGAAATAAACTATCCACATTCTTTTTCTCAATTGTAACTCTGGAGATAATGAAGAATGAATAAGGATATTTCAAGTACAAATAAATGTAGAGTTCGACTTCTGTGTCCAGAGAAGTGGGGGCTCTGCTGTCTGATGGTACAAGTGCTTCTGATCGAAGATTAGCTCGAAACAATTGGTTTCTGCTTTAGACAAGAGGTATGTTAAACATAAAGCACCGTCTTTGTTTTCCTGTTTAACCAAAAGCTCTTATTGTTCAAGAGCAAAAACATAAAAATGCTGACTTATATTGATTTTAGTCCCAAATATCTAGATTCTCTAAGTATGTATGAAAGTGAGTATCATGTGAATACACTGCTTGTTTTTCAGAAAAAATATTGCCTCTAGAGTGTAAACAAGATTTTACTAAGATTTGACCTGGTGACAATGTTTTACTTCATCCCACCTATGTTTGAATTTGACCAAGATATCAAAATAATCATTCTGAACAAATTTGAGCCCAATTGTTTCTGAGAAGATGATTGTTTAAAAGATTTTCTAAGTTTTAAGTGTTTGGTTGTCATGGCAATTGGAGTTTTTCATGGAAAGCCATAAAAATTCAAAATCTGAAAGAGAATCACACAAGCAGAGCTCCAGATAAGATGAGTAAACTAAAACATTTTCAAGAATAACTCCTTTTTTTCTCTACCATTCCTTTATACCCTGTACTGTGACCACTCTTTAGAATCGTCTGTTCAAGACGGTTCTAAAGAGTGGTCACAGTATAGGGTTTGGTGGAGAAATGACGATTTTAATATTTGGGTACGCATCGTTATCTGTAGCTCTCCACAAGGAACATTTCGTTTAAATTTGATAGAAATTGGCTAAGGGATGTTCCATAGTACCATTTTTACAGCGAAACATATCCATGCATAGCTGTTTTTTTAAAGTGCTTTACTGCCCCCAATACACATTAAAATGGAACAGCCTAAAGTAGTTTCTGAGAAGAACATCTTTTTTTTTTTTTTAAAGATTTTACAAATTTCAAGTTTTTTGGTTGCCATTGCAACCAAGGTTCTTCATTTAAGACCATAAGAATTAAGAATCTAAAAGAGGACCACACAACGAACATTTCTATGAAATTGGCCCAAGTAGTTTCTGAAAAGAAGATTTTTTAAAGATTTTACAAGTTTTTAGTGTTTGGTTGCCATGGCAACCTGGGGTTCTTTATGCAAACCCATAAAAATTAGGAACTATCACCAGGCTTATGTAAGTATCATTCAAGTTAAAATTGGTGAAGATCTATCAGGTGTTTTCAGAGGAGAAGATGGTAAATAAATTCATGATGCGTGACAGACAGTCAAGGTATCACAAAAGCTCATTCTGAGCTGCGCTAAAGTGAGCTAAACATCTAATTCTACAGACTTCTTTGGGAAGTAGGGCTCAAGATAAGATGCATAAATACAACTTAAATTGGCGCTACTCTTGCTATTTCTTCACAAAACCCAATGTTTGACCACTTGTTAGCATCGTCTCAATAATACTTTTCTAACAAGTCTTAACATTAGATTTAGCAACTTAGGAATTCAAAATACACCTATTATTTGGAGCCCTTGGGCAGGTTCTACGTTCTGTATCTGAACTTACTCAGCATTGTCGCATTTGATATAGACCAGGACTTTCACGTCTACTGCCAGGATCTGCACTGGCCAAAGTACCTCGGCTCCCTTCACCTTTGCCCACACATATTCTCCAACATGTGCCTGTCAATAAGAAATGTGAGAAAGTTTTGGTAAAATCCAAACATGAATTCATCTAATATCACACAAAATAATCTAAGACTTTAAGGCATATCATATTAGAAACAAGAGTCCAAAATGTCACATAATACGCCCGTCAAATGAAGACATCTGGTATTTACTTTTTGGTAACATGTAGTGGAATGGATAAATTTGTGCAATAAAATGCCCCAAATTCAATGATAACAGTCTACAAATTACACAATTTAGTAATTGAAGGAAACCCATATCTCCATGAGTGATCCCAAGTTTTAAAAGCAGGGCTCCCTGTGGGATCCTAGACAAAATTAGCAAGTGTCAAACCCTGCAGGTTCGAATTAGTACACTCACAAAATACTGCTGTTATTAAATGAAACAATTCACAGGCCTGAAGAGACAGAAAGAGTAATAAAAACATTTTAAAACTGAATTTCTTTCAACAGTTTATTACCTTTCTTTTATATATGCATTAACCTTAGCCTGCCAAATAAATTGCCGTCTGCTAAATTTCTTGCCTGCTTTAATATCTAAAAAGCTTAGAAATAGGTAATAGGTGAAATTGTCAAACAGTTTGGATCAAGAAAAGTCATGAGTAGCAGGCTAAGGGTTAAACAATAAAAACAAATATAGGCACTTACATCTGTTACAAATGAGCACTTCTGCTTTTTCCTTATCTGTTCCCGTGTTTGGCGTTTTCGTTTCCCCATTACCTGAAAATAGTTGATGAATCAATGTTACAATATGAGTAATTCACGATTAGGAAATCTTAGTTAACCTGCACACTGGTCCTGAGTGCACACAAGTGTATAGTGGGCTGATTAATCAAGCCAAGAGTGACACCATTGAAATATATATCTTGTAACATGTCCAACATTAAGGAAGGAGGCGGGACTTGGCTGAGCAGCTGGTTCTCAATAAGTGACCCCGAAAGGAAACCAGTCAATGAAACTACATTCACATTTCAGTGCATTCTCTCCAGATGTGCAAATTGCCATTGAGCCCAGGAAGGGTATGTTTTTAATTTTATGCCGATACACTATAGGTTTCGCAGTTTACATTGAATTTGAATTTCAGTGTAACTTAATAATCAAAATCTAATTTACTAATCAATTAGAAGCCAATCTGACGAGTGGACCTTCACTGTGTGTTGATGGAGAAATAAGTGTGACTTTGACAAAACTGACAATTTAAAGGGGATGTCCCTACATTTGAAGCGTTTCATAAACACTTAAAATATACAAAACTCCTTTGTGTATATGCTGAAAAGTAGTATATCACAAAAAGCCCCATTCAATTACCGTTTATAATGACAAAACAACCATATGTTTGATATCACCGATCCCGGTTTTACTCCCCGATGTTTCAGTTTTATTCGGGTTGAGTTTTAGTTTCGTAACTGTTCGCCCTATTCGCGATTATCCGACCACTTCCGAGAAAGCTATTACGTAAACAATGGAGGAATCGGTTGAGCATCAGCAAAACGCGGAAGAATTTACGGAAAAGGCCGATAATATTGTGTTGTAGAACACAAATTACCAGTTATTGATGAAATCGGTTTATTTGTATCACATGGGCATTTTTCGATATAAGTTCAAATTGGGAACCTTCATAATAATGATTGAGCATAACAAATACCAAGTTTTATGATATTTTTGAAAATATTTGATCATTGTAGGGACCTCCTCTTTAAAATAAGCATCTTCACTGAAACTCTTATACCAGACCAATGTAGATTCAGATCCAATGTTTCTAAACAGATTTATAAATTAAATTGGATTATATCATATCTGTACCTAGCTTCCCAACAGCGTAATTGGAGTGTGGTGCCCAGTCACTCGGCATCCCATTCCGACCCGACAACTTAATTTTCAGGTTAACCTAATCTATCTGGGGGAAGAATTTTTTTGAGTGATCAAAAGATCTTGGTTTATGTTTTACTGTAAATTACTGTCGAGCAGTGCTGAAATTGATCTGCAATGTCAAGTGTCAACAAACATTGATTTGAATGGTACAAGTTTTATTTATAGTCGGGCGACATTTAACAGATAACATCAGCTACGTATCGTCATCGGAGGTATTTTCGTACACCACCTGTTTTTGAACATCTCACGTTTTCGCGAAAAATTCCTTGTATGCACGCGCTGTGATGTCATACGCTTGCCTAATACACTAAAGTGTTGACAAGCATATGGACAGCTATCAAAATCAACAATGCGCAATGAAACATGTAATTTTTACACGGTTACAGTTTTTGAGAGAGAAAATGACGATTTCTACTATTACCAGTATTGCCCCCAGTTGAGAACCCTATTATGGTGTCTAATATTTAAATGTCAGGAAAATGCCACCAGCACTTCCCTTCAGAGTTTGTTGTGGAAATCCCAATATAGAATTATGACGTAGTTGTCTTTTTGATGCCTATTGGGAAGTTCAAAAAGTCTATCCCCTTAACGTGTATGTAACATACCCCGGTAACAGAACACGTGACCTTTCCCCATTCAGAAACTTACTAGCCATGGTAGATCTATCTTTTAAGGCCAATCCATTAAAGTATATGGGCAAATACAGATTGTATTCTCCAACAACACTCACAAATGCCTACAAAGCTGTCAATGGCCTAAAAGCATTGAAACTGACGATCCTCATAATTTAGTTCAGGAAAAATAGCCACCCTGCTAAATTTCGAATGGGATATAGCCACTAATTACTATCAATATTTTTATACTTTTATTTATATTCAGTTAAAAAAAAATTGTAACCAACTTGTTTATGATTTTATACGAAAGTGGCATGATACACACCATCTTGCTATTTAAGAAGGTAAACAAAACACGTCATTATTTGTGTATTCTAAATAGTAAATGTTTGAATTATACATGAATGTATGTAGTAATAGCTGATAACAATTAAAAAAGTTGTGCAAATCACATCCGCTGATTTTTCTCGGTTGAAAAAAATAATAATAAAGTGCTAGGTGTTCGAAAACTGGTGGGACCACGCTAGCCTATAGCTTTTGACAGACTTGAAATCAGCCCCGGGTCGTTTCGGACCATATCCGTTTCGGCCATAATTAGGACCGAAACGACCCGTGGACTATATCAGCAATAGACATCAAATTTTATTTAAACAAAATTTGTTCTCTGTTTCAGAAAATTGATCATTGACAAGAAATAAAGAAAGCGAATTTCAAGAAATCCAGTCAGATTGGATAATTCCTATAATTATGTCAAAAATGTTTTTTGTAGTACTATAGCACTTAGTTGTTCCTCAACAAGACCCATCTGTTTCCACCTTATATGAAGCAAATAAACCCATGAGAATAAAGTGTTTAATATTAGCTGAAAAAAATGCTGCAAATAGCTTAAATTTGTAATTATATAATGTTTTGTAAACTCTTATTGAAATAATTTATTGAATCCACAAAATAGACAGTGATAATGTTTTAATTGTAATTAAAATAACGTTTCTCATTATCAAGCAACAAAAATCAATTGTTTGATTCATGTAATATAATAACAAATTAAGTGTTAATGTACTTGTTTGAGCTAATCTCATCAATGAGATGTTTATAGCCGCTACAGTTTGTACTAATTATTTGTTTATTTCTTTAATCATGTATCACCCAATAACAGCATGTATGATCGGATTAATTTTAAATATGATCGATTCTCATTTTAAGTTTTTATATAGTAGTATTTTCAAGGGAATTATTGTCGTCTGATCTGGATCTACTCTGTTTTCAATTTCTTTTAAAAAATTTATATGAGTGGAATAATTAATACAGGTGTCAGTTTTCAAGGGAATTATTGTCGTCTGATCTTGGTATACTGTTTGCAATTTCTTGACATATATTGTTGAATGCTTATTTAACTTGCTGAGCAAATTATTTGTTTACAGAAAGTTTCAACTGCTATAGTTTCACAGTGCAAGCTATATTTGATCCGTCTTCAAACATGGAAGCAGGATGTTAAACATCTAATCTGGATCCAAATTGTTTGCAGAAATAATCATTCATCAGCATGCTTAAGGTTAACATCTAACAACAATTCAATTCTGTGTATTCCTCTGAATACAAATTTTATAATGTGGCCGAAACGACCGAGGCCGAAACGTATTGGGTCCGAAACGACCCGACACCCTTGAAATCCTGTAGAAAACGATGCATTGACAAGGAGTGATTAACCTTTCACATATTCATAAAACAATATAAAGAATCCATTTGGACGAAATCACCGTCGATTTACTATATAATGCTTGACGAAATCACTATCGCCAATCAATTTCCCCACCCACTTCCACATCAGTGAAATTCGATGGCGATAAAACCAGCGAGACATAAGTAAATCATGGCAAAGTTGCGATAACACACACAACAGAAATGCATTATGATATTATATTAAACTTTTCGACGTACCTTTGTAGAAATTATGTGTAAAACTAACCTTTGGTGTTTTTTTGTCCCACGTGGATTAGCCTTTCCATTTCCGGCGTAAAGTGCGCGAAAATCCCACTCGGAAAACCTTGGCTATTTCAATCGAAATAGACAATCCAAGGGAGATCACTCGCCAAGATCTTCCGTTTTAATCGCACCGGCGCAACGAAGAATACAGCCGAGATATTCCGAACTGCTATGTTTTATAATCTTGGCCGAAAAAAACGGACAGACAGTTATGTCTGAAAATCTGTGGGCTGCAATATTTTCGTAAACCTACGAGGTGTTCTTGTCCAAATTCAAATTTTCTACGCTTGGTTTATGGGGTGCAACTCAAAAGTAGACTTTCTCCCCATAAGTTTATTCTGTACCTACCAGACACCCCAAAAGTACTCTCTCATGGGAGCGGACGGACGGACGGACAGACAGCAGCTACGTTGTGGGTATTTTTGTCCAAAAACAGTGTGGGGTATGCAATTGTCTGCCTAGATGGTTGTTGTAGGGATGGCATTAGCTGTGCATACAAGAGCAACATTATGGGGTATTTTACCAATAAATCATTCTGGGGTATAGATTTTCCATTCTAATTTCATAAAACATGTCTCAAAGGTCATATATATATCACTTATTCTGGCTGAAGCTATAGGCTAGTTAGTTTGAGATCTATCAAATTTCATTCCCTTCATCAATTTAAGGTAATAAAATATAAAAAAAAAAAAATTCATTATCTATTGATGTCAAACCATTACCTTACTAGCAGTGCCCCTTGACAACCTTTGAAAATCATCAATTATACAAAATTTTACAAACCAATTATAAAGGTTGTATCTCAAGTGGTTCAAAAGTTCAGACCAACATTTCATTTGTGACTGACAGACATGGCAAAAAACAATGTTCTCCCTTTTGCTAATGGAGACCAAAAAGAAGCAGCAGACGATATTTAAAAATATTGTAACAAAGAGCTCACTTTGGAGCCATTTCTCTCATTCTGTAGAGAGCAAATCTTTTTTTTTTTTGTAATTTCAGTTGCAAAGCAACCAATTTATTGTCCCATTCATGGGTCAGTTCGGGTCTGGGATCCATCCGCAAACTAACCTCACAAAAAGATGACAAAATGCATGAATAGAAAGAAAGAAAAATTTAATCAAACGTTTAACCCATTGCCTCACTGACATGACCTGATGTGTTTTAAGAGTGCCTGCGACCTCATTTCAATATAGTTTATGAAAATTTCAAAACCTCGTAAAGAAAAAGGTCCACTGAATCTTGATGAAGCCAATTAATTTCAGCTAAATCAAAAATGAATTAGATCTTATTGTTGTACATCATCTGTTTTATGTATATTGATGGGGAAAAACTTGCGTGGTTTACATCATAAATAGACGATGTTCAATGTTCCATCTTCTTTTATTTTTTTCTTCCTACCAAACTCCCACAATGCCTTGCGATCCTCAACATGAAGAAAGTCAGTCAATAACAATGACAAAGCTTAAACTAAAGATGATACAGTCATACACAGACACATAATAATCCTAGCTGGCCAGGCAGAGACAACTTTTACACAACCATTCACTCAATATAAAGAATATACCTTTACAAAGCTATTAAACTGCCAACTTTGAGCCGATCCATAGCCAAACTATGTTAAAGAGAGTTTCATATGCCAAAACCCTTTCCCGTACTTGCAGTTGAACATCATTATTTTATTGAAACTTGTAACTTGAAACAAATGTACCGGTACTCAACTTGAAAAAAGAAGAACATGTATAGATAATATTGTAAGCCCATGCTCAGACCTCAAAACTGGATAAATAAATCCGAAATGGCAAAGTCAATCTGTAATGCATGTACACACCTATCTTTTGTTTCATTCTTACAGATAACCCATATGCTTCCTGTAGAGGAGAAGTGCATTCTATGAAATACAATTCTGTCACAAAAAACATGGGCATCGAGGAAAATGAGGCTCAAAGGGCAACTTATGCAAAGTACAAATACTGCCAAATACAAAGGTTTACAGCTTGAGGAACAAATCTTGCAGGCAACTACAAAACATATCTATACTAAACATAAGATACATGTATACAAATCTCTATACTGTAGCTACATATACAAATTTTAAAGTCTCCAAATGTGTCCACAGACATGGCACAAGTAATATCCTTAAACCATTGTATGCTGGTAATATTGGCGGCCATTTTAAAATCTTGTCTGCTGCATTAATGGCTCAAAATTGTGCAAATATCTTGTCATAGTTTGAAGAAATATTGATCTTGCTGCAAACAGTTTGGCTCTCAGACCAGGCCCCACAATGTGGGGCCTGATCTGAGAGTCAAACTGTTTGCCTAGAGGTACACCTAAAAGTGTATCCCGCATAAAATGGTTTAAGTTCCATTCAAAGTAATGCACACAGACACATAACTGTTAAAACATAATCTTAACTATAAACAATGTCTCAAATAACCAACTTATCTCAAATCTCAAACATCATCTCAGTGACATCTCAAACTATCTCATATTTGTAATCTCAAACATGTGATCTCATAAAATCTCAAGCATATAATCTTAAGCTTCTAATCTCAGTATTATCTCAAATATAGAATCTGAAACATCTTAAACATAATGTTTCAATGCAGACAGGATCTCGGATCTAAAACATGTAATCCCAAAGCTAACAGTGGAAAAGATTACAATTATATTGGTATGCAAAACATCTTATCTAGAGTTGGAAACAATGATTTAAATGAACACGTCGCAGCCTATGAGAATAAAATACTAAATTACAAGTGTAAGTTCTGATAAATATTGAGTTGCAAACATCACAGGAACTTAAGAATCATGGATATTGCTATAATTAATTTATGCAAACATCACTGTCAGTTGAGTAAGCATTAATGTGGAAAGTGCAACGTAATATTATACAATGAAAACTTCACATGCAATTAAACCAAATTATTGTGGAAATTGCAATCAAATACATGTTATCATGTATGCAAACGTCACTCTTTGGTTAATAAACAAGGATCGAAATAGTTCAACCCAAGCTTTACTAAGGTTACCTAATAATACTGTGGAAATTGCAGAAATAATACATGTATGCAAACTTCACTTTTAGGTTAATAAATAATACTGTGGAAATTGCAATAATAATACATGTATGCAAACTTCACTGTCGCAAAAATTAAAATGAGTGATTAAACGTCAATGAAACGTCAGGTGTCTACATAGGCAAATCAGTGTTAATATGGCAATCTGGAGAACATACAATGATATAAACTTGGTATTTTATTCTAGTGACTTGCATAGGAAACAGTATTTGGTTGTCTGTATCGACTCATGCAGTCCTGAGAAGTTAAAGAAAATTTAATACCTCATGAATATTAATTAGCTTTAATGTTGAAAATAATAATTCAATTTGCATAATTTTTGATTTGGCACAAAGGAAAATGTTTATTCTTGATTCCTGCATAGGTAAATAAAGTATACCCTGATCAGACAGCTCCTACAGGAGCTGTCTGATCAGGGTATACTTTTTTTGCAAAGCCCCTAAAAGTGGCGCTAGGGCTGAATGAGTTAATAAATACAAACAGCACATTTGATACAATAACTTTGTGACACAATGATGTAGGTCACTTACAAATGTCCAGTCAAAATTAAACTCCCATTATGTACAACAAGGACTATGTACAAGGTTTTGATTAGACCTCATTGTAGTTTAAATAATTACTTAACTCATCAGTCCTGAAAACGTTAAGAAAATTTTAATACCTCATGAATATTAATTAGCTTAAATGTTGAAAATAATCAGTCAATTTGTATAATTTTTGGTTTGGCACAAAGAAAAATGTTTATTCTTGGTTCCTGCATAGGCAAATAAAGTATACCCTGATCAGACAGCTCCTGTAGGAGCTGTCTGATCAGGGTATACTTTTTGCAAAGCCCCCAAAAAGTGGCGCTGGGACTGAATGAGCTGAAATTTGGAAAATGTAGACATAGAAATGAGTGGTAAACTGTGAAGATCTAGACTAGGTGACAATTTGAATTGTCAACTCTTCAATATCTGCCCATTTTATAGCAAAGCAAAGATACAAGAAACGATACAATCACATTACATTGACATGGCTGACTATTCTAGCCAAGTTCTACAGCACAATTGCAAATTTACAAGAATGATCAACTCTCTGATATTCACAATATCCTGTAGGGTTCAGTTCCTACTTGTCTAATCCTTTACAAAGTCGTTCAGATACATTGGGTAATCACGTACATGTATAGCAAATTATAGCACTTTTTAATTAACATCGACCCGGTGCAGACAGCTCCTATCAGAGGCACCTGCTCAAGATGTACTTGGCTGTATATTGGACAAACATATGTTGAGTGAATTGAAATTTCTATCCTAATACTTCCTCACTTATCCTACCAAGAAAAGAGTCACTTTTTATACGCCCACCTAATAAAGGTGGTCGTATATTGTCGTGGCCCTGTCCGTCCGTTCGTTCGTTCGTTCGTCCGTCAACATTTTGTTTGTCTGCTGTTTTCTGGGAAAACTATTTGAGAGATATTAATGAAACTTCACACAAATGTTAAATGCATCAAGATCTGAAGCTGAGTTGATTCTGAGGTTCATTTGATTTTTCATTTCAGAGTTATGGCCCTTGTCCTTAAAAAATATGCAAATAGTTGTCCGCTGTTTTCTGGGAAAACCATTTGTGAGATATTAATGAAACTTCACACAAATGTTTAATACATCAAGATCTGAAGCTGAGTCAATTCTGAGGTTCATTTGATTTGTCATTTCGGAGTTATGGCCCTTTTACTTAAAAAATAATGCAAATACATGCAAATAGTTTGTCCGCTGTTTTCTGGGAAAACTATTTGAGAGATATTAATGAAACTTCACACAAATGTTTAATGCATCAAGATCTGAAGTTGACTTGATTCTGAGGTTCATTTGATTTTTCATTTCAGAGTTATGGCCCTTGTCCTTAAAAAATATACAAATAGTTTGTCCGCTGTTTTCTGGGAAAACTATTTGAGAGATATTAATGAAACTTCACACAAATGTTTAATGCATGAAGATCTGAAGCTGAGTTGATTCTGAGGTTCATTTGATTTTTCATTTCAGAGTTATGGCCCTTGTCCTTAAAAAATATGCAAATAGTTTGTCCGCTGTTTTCTGGGAAAACTATTTGAGAGATATTAATGAAACTTCACACAAATGTTTAATGCATCAAGATCTGAAGCTGAGTCGATACTGAGGTTCATTTGATTTGTCGTTTCAGAGTTATGGCCTTTTTACTTAAAAAATTATGCGAATACATGCAAATAGTTTGTCCGCTGTTTTCTGGGAAAACTATTTGACAGATATAGCTGAGTTGATTCTGAGGTTCATTTGATTTTTTCATTTCAGAGTTATGGCCCTTGTCCTTAAAAAATATGCAAATAGTTTGTCCGCTGTTTTCTGGGAAAACTATTTGAGAGATATTAATGAAACTTCACACAAATATTTAATGCATCAAGATCTCAAACTGAATTGATTCCGAGGATCATTTGATTTTTCGTTTCAGAGTTATGGCCCTTTTACTTAAAAAATAATGCAAATAGTTTGTCCGCTGTTTTCTGGGAAAACTATTTGAGAGATATTAATGAAACTTCACACAAATGTTTAATGCATCAAGATCTAAAGCTGAGTCGATTCTGAGGTTCATTTGATTTTGTCGTTTCGGAGTTATTGCCCTTTTACTTAAAAAAATAATGCCAATCTATGCAAATATGAGGATGGCCATAACTTTTTCAAAATTTTGAAATGATATTTACTTCAATTTTTAGCTCACCAGAGCACAAAGTGCTCAAGGTGAGCTTTTGTGATACCCCTGTGTCCGTCGTCCGTCTGTCCGTCAACAATTTCAAACCACTTCTTCTCTGAAACCGACTGCCCAATTGTAACCAATCTTGGTCAGATACACACTGTGGTTGGGGGCTTCAAAAGTTGTTAAAAGATAGTGGGCGGGGCCATCGGTCTTGTTGCCATGGCAACCAGACGCAATATCTAGAAAAATCTTCTTCTCCAGAATGACTTGTTGGATTTGAATATAGTTTTCACCAAAATGTTTCTCAGTTGATAGACTTCAAAAGTTAAAAGAATTTTGATCGGGCAAAAAACATGGCCGCCAGAGGGCGTGGTCATTTTTTCCAAATATGGTAATATGGAATTTTCATTGGAAAATCTTTAAAAATCTTCTTCTCTGAAACTGTAAAGCCTAGACCTTTGATATTTGGTATGTAGCATGATTTTATGGTCCTCTACAAAGATTGTTCAAATTATGGCCCCCGGGCCAAAAATGGCCCCGCCCAAGGGCTTATCAGTTTTTCATAGGAAAATCTTTAAAAATCTTCTTCTCTGAAACTGTAAGGCCTAGACCTTTGATATTCGGTATGTAGCATGATCTTATGGTCCTCTACAAATAATGTTCAAATTATGACCCCTGGGCCAAAAATGGCCCCGCCCAAGGGCTTATCAGTTTTTCATAGGAAAATCTTTAAAAATCTTCTTCTCTGAAACTGTAAGGCTTAAACCTTTGATATTAGGTATGTAGCATGATCTTATGGTCCTCTACAAATAATGTTCAAATTATGACCCCCTGGCCAAAAATGGCCCCGCCCATGGGCTTATAAGTTTTTCATAGGAAAATCTTTAAAAATCTTCTTCTCTGAAACTGTAAGGCCTAGATCTTTGATATTTGGTATGAAGCATGATCTTATGGTCCTCTACAAATATTGTTCAAATTATGACCCCTGGGCCAAAAATGGCCCCGCCCAAGGGCTTATCAGTTTGTCATAGGAAAATCTTTAAAAATCTTCTTCTCTGAAACTGTAAGGCCTAGACCTTTGATATTCGGTATGTAGCATGATCTTATGGTCCTCTACAAATATTGTTCAAATTATGACCCCCGGGCCAAAAATGGCCCCGCCCAAGGGCTTATCAGTTTTTCATTGGAATTTTTTTAAAAATCTTCTTCTCTAAAGCTGTAAGGCCTAGACGCTTGATATTTAATATGTAGCATGATCTTATGGTCCTCTACAAATATTGTTCAAATTATGACCCCCAGGCCAAAAATGGCCCCGCCCAAGGGCTTATCAGTTTTTCATACGAAAATCTTTAAAAATCTTCTTCTCTCAAACTGTAAGGCCTAAACCTTTGATATTTGGTATGTAGCATGATCTAATGGTCCTCTACAAAAGTTGTTCGAATTATGACCCCCGGGCCAAAAATGGCCCCGCCCAAGGGCTTATCAGTTTTTAGCTCACCAGAGCACAAAGTGCTCAAGGTGAGCTATTGTGATACCCCTGTGTCCGGCGTCCGTCTGTTCATAGGAAATTCTTTAAAAATCTTCTTCTCTGAAACTGTATGGCCTAGACCTTTGATATTTGGTATGTAGCATGAACTTATGATCCTCGACAAATATTGTTCAAATTATGACCCCCAGGCCAAAAATGGCCCCGCCCAAGGGCTTATCAATTTTTCATTGGAAAATCTACTGAAACTGTAAGGCCTAGACCATTGATATTTGGTATGACTAACATGATCTACTGGTCCTCTATAAATAAGTAGCTGTGGCTTGTGGTCCTCTGCCAAGAATGTTTAACTTACGACCCTGACCACTGGGCGAAACTTGGCCCTGCCTCAGGGCTTATCAGTTTTTCATGGGAAAAATATGAAATATTATTTTTCTCTGAAATCATAAGGCTTAGACCTTTAATTAATTGCATACTGCTTTGCCTTGTGGTTCTCTACCAAGGTTGTCCACATGATTTCTTGTGGTCAAAAAAGGCCCCGCCCTTGGGGTTATCTCAGGTGAGCGCTTCAGGGCCTCATGGCCCTCTTGTTTTATATGGTTAAACCTTTATGTGAATTTTCACATTTATTGCGGGGGTTTTGATATGTCATTTTATTCTAAAGTTATGGTCCTTGAACTTCGTGTGTTCGTTGCTTTGTTAGTCGGTCAGCTTTTAGTTTGTCTGTTGTTTTCCGGGAAAACTATTAAAATGATATAAATGAAACTTAACACAAATGTTTTAAGCAATAAAATTTGAAGCTGAGTTTATTTTGAGGTTCATTCAGTTTGTCTTTACAGAGTTATGGCCGTTGCACTTTACAAAAATCTGCAAAAATGAGGATTAGCTGTAACTTTTTTATTTAATAAGATATTCACTTCATTTTTTAAAAAAATAGTATCACCTTAATATGGAAATCAAGATCTGAAGCACAGATTAAAAAATGTCAACACTTATAAGGCATGTTGAATCAGAGAAAGTTTGCAAGTGGGCGTATTATGTACCGTATGCGGTACTCTTGTTTAAATTTATGACCTGGGCAAACCATAGAAATTCCCATCAAAAGGCTCCTGGTGGACCCCTCTGATCTGGATCTATAGTCGGTTAGTGTCATTTTTATACCAGACTCTTGGCCAGTAGAGAGCAAATCTTAATTTCCTCTTATTTTTAGCTCACCTGGCACAAAGTGCCAAGGTGAGCTATTGGGATGATCCTATGTCCGGCGTCCGTCGTCGTGCGTCGTGCGTATGTGCGTCGTGCGTACGTGCGGGCGTCAACAATTTACTTAAACATCTTCTTCTCTGGAACTACAAAGCCAAGAGCTTTGATATTTGGTATGTAGTATGATGTAATGGTCCTCTACAAAGATTGTTCAAATTATGTCCCCCGGGCCAAAAATGGCCCCGCCCCAGGGCTTATCAGTTTTTCATAGGAAAATCTTTAAAAATCTTCTTCTCTGAAACTGTAAGGCATAGACCTTTGATATTTGGTATGTAGCATGATCTAATGGTCCTCTACTAAGATTGTTCAAATTATGACCCCTGGGCCAAAAATGGCCCCGCCCCGGGGCTTATCAGTTTTTCATAGGAAAATCTTTAAAAATCTTCTTCTCTGAAACTGTCAGGCATAGACCTTTGGTATTTGGTATGTAGCATGATCTAATGGTCCTCTACTAAGATTGTTCAAATTATGACCCCTGGGCCAAAAATGGCCCCGCCCCAGGGCTTATCAGTTTTTCATAGGAAAATCTTTAAAAATCTTCTTCTCCGAGACCGTAAGGCCTAGACCTTTGATATTTGGTATGTAGCATCATCTAATGGTCCTCTAAAAAGATTATTCAAATTATGACCCCTGGGCCAAAAATGGCCCCGCCCCGGGGCTTATCAGTTTTTCATAGGAAAATCTTTAAAAATCTTCTTCTCTGAAACTGTAAGGCATAGACCTTTGATATTTGGTATGTAGCATCAACTTATGGTCCTCTACTAAGATTGTTCAAATTATGACCCCCAGGACAAAAATGGCCCCACCCCAGGGCTTATCAGTTTTTCATAGGAAAATCTTTAAAAATCTTCTTCTCTGAAACTGTAAGGCATAGACCTTTGGTATTTGGTATGTAGCATCATCTAATGGTCCTCTACTAAGATTGTTCAAATTATGACCCCCAGGACAAAAATGGCCCCGCCCCAGGGCTTATCAGTTTTTCATAGGAAAATCTTGAAGAAATCATATTCTCTGAAACTGTAAGGCATAGACCTTTGATATTTGGTATGTAGCATGATCTAATGGTCCTCTACTAAGATTGTTCAAATTATGACCCCTGGGCCAAATATGGCCCGCCCCGGGGCTTATCAGTTTTTCATAGGAAAATCTTTAAATATATTCTTCTCTAAAATTATAAGGTATAGACCTTTAATATTTGGTATGTAGCATTATTTAATCGTCCTCTACTAAGATTAATCAAAATATGACACCCGGACCAAAAATGGCCCCGCCCAAGGGCTTATCAGTTTTTCATAGGAAAATCTTTAAAAATCTTCTCCTCCAGAACTGTAAGGTCTAGGCCCTTGATATTTGGTATGTAGCATCATCTAATAGTTTTCTACCAAGTTTATTCAAATTATTACACCTGGGTCAAAAATGGCCCCGCCCTGGGGCTTATCAGTTTTTCATATGAAAAGCTTTAAGAATCTTTTTCTCCAAAACTGTAAGGCATAGACCTTTTATATTTGGTATGTAGCGCTATCTACTAGTTTTCTACCAAGATTGTTCAAATTATGTCCCCTGGGTTGAAAACTTCCCCGCCCAGGGGCATATCAGTTTTTTATAGGAAAGTTTTTAAAAATCTTCTCTTAAAAATCTTTAAAAGTCTTCTCTGAACTTGTAAGGCATAGACCTTAGATATTTGGTATGTTGCATTATCTAATAGTCCTCTACCAAGATTTTCAAATTATGAACCCCGGATCAAAATTGACCCCACCCTGGGGCTGAACAGTTTTTCATAGGAAAATCTTTAAAATATCTCCTCCTCCAAATCTGTAAGAACTAGACTCTTTATATTTAGTATGTAGCATCATCTGATGGTTTTCTACCAAGATTTTTCAAATTATGCAATCTGTCATTGAAATCATTAATCTGTTACGAACAGGTGAGCGATTAAGGGCCATCATGGCCCTCTTGTTTTCATCATGTTGCTGAGTTTTTTCTTGATAGTGTCTCTCTGTCTCTTGTGTATTACACCATTGTTTTCAAGGCTCAATGCCATCACTCTTTCAATTCTTTTCTGACCTGGCAACTTCAGTGTTTTAAAATCCTCTTTAAATAGGTCTTTCAATTCTTCCTCTTCAAAATTACTCCACCTCTTTCGCTCGTAGGGCTTCACTCGCTTTTTTGGTCTTCGTTTGTCACCTTCACTTCCATCTTCATCTGCCTCCTCTTCAATGTCCGTCATGTCTGGGATGTATTCATCCACGTCATCAGGTATAGCAACATTGGTAATCTGCCCACTCTCAAGATCTATGGATGACTCTGCACTGCCTTCTCCAGATTCAGGTGTTAGTTCTTGAAATAGGTCTGAAATATACAGTCGAACTTCGAAACCTCGAACACCCTGGGGACATTAAAATTTGTTCGAGAAAAGCGTTGTTCGAGTTTCAGGTTGTTTGAAGTTCGAAGTTTCAAGTTCGACTTTGTACTGTGGTGCAAAAACACAACTGATGTGTTGGGCGAAGCGGATTTATTTGTACGTGTTATACACGGGAATTGAATAGATAACTAATTCGATCTTCTAAACATTATTTTTTATTTACATCTACATATACGTAATGTTTATTGTCAAATTGTGTGTTTTATACACTTGTAACATACATGAATATCTAATATACACATGCAAGAAATTACCTTTGTTGTCATTTTCACCATATACCTAATGCACAAGTAACATATAAATCAATGATTATCTACACATGAATAAAACATAAATAATAAATCCTTGCTTATTTCACTAAAGCAGATGATCACATGTATTCACGATGTTTAGAATTCGTAATGCACGCATTGTTTTCGCTTGAAAATAAACTTTTATGAAAATTTAGATATTTCAACATTGTGCATTACAATTTCTGAACACAGTTATCTCTCGTTATCTGGGCTATGTGCACGTACACCAACAAGTTTCTACTTCTTAAGATAATCGTCTATGGTGGACTGCACTGCCGTTCTTCTCTTAATGTCACATTTCACTAATAATTTGTACACGTTGCACATTATATTCAGTTCATTGTCGGCACCGGACTGTGTTACCAAATATCGTCTGACTGCGTCGAATCCCTTAATTGGTAATAGACAGGTAACACCAGTGCTAATCTGACGAGGTGTGAAAATACCGCGCGCCGCCGGTGTAATTATAACATGAAGCCATGCCGACTGACCGTGTTGACAGTTCGAACATAAGGTGTGAAATATAGAACAAACTGCTTCACGGGGACCGCACATCAGTTCGAGAATTCCAGCTTTCCGTGTTCGAGAAAACAGAGGTAGAACAATAAGGATTATATAGAGAATAGAACGGGACCAAGGAACGAGTTCGAGAAATCGACCGTGTTCCAGCTTTCAGTGTTCAAGGTTCCGAAGTTCGACTGTAGTTGTTAAACATGCTCATTGTTTATCATTTTAACAACTTTCATCACTGGTAAAGATTAAACAGGTTTTTATTAATCACTTGATTGTTTGACGATATTTGCTACATTGAGACTATTTACTCACTTAGATATACAAATGAATGTCAAACTGCTAGATGTATCATAAACACTAAAAGACTGCATCAAGAATGTCATTGATTATTATAAAGAATATCCCCGTTCAAGCCTGTTGTTGTAGACAAAAAATAAGATAGTTATACTTTTTCAACAATACCTATTTTAACCTCCCATTACACAAAATAACATTTTAAGCAAGGACAGTACTAATAAATTGATTACCATTCAGTTGAATGTCTTCCAGTCTTTTTCCTCTGTACTTTGATACAAGCCCCATATCTTGAATCAATAAGATCTTGGCAACATCTACCCTCTCTATGATAGGCAACAGCAACGTACTCGTTTTCAGTAAAGTTGGCCATGCAGTTAATCTGGGCGCCAGCAGCTTCCACATTCTGCTCTGTCATCTCAATACAAGGTTCCTGTTAGCAGAAGAACATATGTATTAACAAGAGGCATTCAGAGTGATTTTACTAATAAAGTCATCATAAAAATATTACTCGCAATGGTACTCTCAACGTACAATAAACTATATTAAATCTTATTAAAAACTAAAAGGTTTTATTCTTTGATTCATTCATGCATAACTCTGCACTGTAAGCTGTTTATGCACAGCATAAACTATGAACACTTCTGTTGATAATTTTGTCTTTCCGAATGCACTAAACTTTAATAATTTATACATCGTGATTTTACCTCTTGAACTTGGGCCGAACAAGCTGTCTGTTTGGGCGGATCCACAGCACCATCTTACTCAGGAGTAGTAGATGTGCAAGACACAAATTTCAAATCTCTGTGACCTTGACCGGCCTTGAAATTTGTCTTGAAATTGGCAGGCAAAATCTTGTACGGCGAACTCCTCCTTCACTTTCAACCTGATTTACTTGATACTTGGCATAAATGTTATTCAGGAGTAGTAGATGTGCAAGACACAAATTTCAGGTCTCTGTGACTTTGGCCTTGAAATTGGCAGGCAAAATCTTGTACTTTGAACTCCTCCTTCAATTTCAACCTGATTCACTTGATACTTGGCATAAATGTTACTCAGGAGTAGTAGATGTGTAAAACACAAATTTCAGGTCTCTGTGGTCTTGACCTTGACCTTTGGCCTTGAAATTGGCAGGCAAAATCCTGTACTTTGAACTCCTTCACTTTCAACCTGATTCACTTGATACTTGTTTTGGCTTGTAATATGGGGAGTTGGTGTCGCAAACTCCTCCTTCAGTTTTAAAGTTACTGAATTTATATTTGGGATACGTAATAGTCACAAATAGCAGATGTGCAAGACACAATTTTCATGTGTTTACGGTTAGCCATTGTAGAATTATCCCCCCCCCCCGAACTTTGAATATTTTTTGTCATTTTTGCATGAAACATGGGGAGTTGGTGTCACAAACTCCTCCTTCATTTTGAAACTTATTAAATTGATACTTGCCATACATACTAAACACGAATAGTACATGTGCAAGACACAATTTCCTGTGTTTAGTGTTAGCCATTACAAAATTTTCTCTATTTGAACTTTGGGTATTTTTGTTATTTGGTCCTGTTACATGTTCAAAACTTGGATTTGCAATCCAGGCTGCCGTGTGGGGGGTATTCATCACCTTTAGTGATAGTTCTAGTTCTTCATAATTTATACATTTCTTACAACACATTTCTAAATTATATCAAAACATAATATTTGAATACATTATATCATTTTCATAGCTCTGTGACGGTAGCACCTCTTTCTGCATCAGTGAAGATGCATTGCTATCCAAATGATCAGCTAATATGCGTGACTGTATAATGAGATCTTTTTTCTTCGAATTGAGGTGGGTCATGGCTTTCAGCTTTTTGCATTCATTGTAGTGGTACTTAATTCCTTAAGACACACCCATTCTTTGCAGATTACACATGGTCCAAACTGGGTAATATCAAATCTATTGCCTTTTGGTCTTCTTGCTAGTATGATTTCTCCCTATCCCTTTTTATATGTCCGTCTTTAGACGGGACGTATTATGTAGTGGCTCCGTCTGTCAGTCCATCCGTGAACTTTTGCTTGTCCGCTCTTTAACTCGAATAAATGCAATCCAATCCTTTTCAAATTTTGTATATACCATAATATCTGTCAAGTTCAATAACCAGCAATATTGGTCTAGACACTCCAGAATTATCTCCCCTTATGGCTAAAACAAAGTATTTGTTCAGTAAAGTGTCTCACAGGGTGAAAAATTCAACTTCAACGTAGGGCTTTTTTAAACTTATTCATAATGAAGCTGAAATTTGTAATTTTTAAATATTCTTTAGTTCAAGCTGAAAGTCTCAGCAATTTTTTTTTCAGAGCTTAACCCATTATTGACTGGAACCCCTTCGGATACATGACCTCTGAATATCTGTGAATTTTCCAATTTTCTGTCACTACCTAGGTTATGTTTAAATAAGCTGATTTAAATTATTATTTCTATCATAAACATATAAAAACTATATATCATCTTTTAGGAAATTAAATTTCCTACAAGATGGTATAAGTTTCATTCAAATTTTCATGCAAATAAAAGTAACAGAACAATAAACTCAACCATGAACAAGGGAAATGTGTGATCGAAAAATGACTTGCCGAAACTTGACAGCTGATTTATTCTATTTTTTTAGCTCACCTGAGCAAAGCTCAGGGTGAGCTTTTGGGAGACTTGAATGTCCGGCGTCAGTCGTGCGTCGTCAACAATTTGCTTGTGAACACTCTAGTGGTCACAATTGTAGTCCAATCTTCATGAAACTTGGTCAGAATTCATGTCTTGATAAAATCTCGGACGAGTTCGAAAGTGGGTCAAGTTGGGTTAAAAACTAGGTCACTAGGTCAAATAGTAGAAAAACCTTGTGAACACTCTAGTGGTCACAATTTTAGTCCAATCTTCATGAAACTTGGTCAGAATTCATGTCTTGATAAAATCTCGTACCTGTTCGAAAGTGGGTCAAGTGGGGTTAAAAACTAGGTCACTAGGTCAAACAGTAGAAAAACCTTGTGAACACTCTAGTGGTCACATTTTTTTGTCCAATCTTCATGAAACTTAGTCATAATGATTGGCTTGATAAAATCTCAAACAGGTTTGAAAGTGGGTTATATGGGGTTAAAAACTAGGTCACTAGTTTTTAACCCCACATAACCCACTTTCAAACTAGGTCACTAGTTCAAATAGTAGTAAAACCTTGTGAATACTCTAGAGGTCACATTTATAGCCAAATCTTCATGAAAATTGACCAGAATGATTGTCCTAGTAAAATCTTGGACATGTTTGAAAGTGGGTTATGTGAGGTCAAAAAGTTGGTCACTGGGTCATATCTTAGAAAAATCTAGTTTACACTCCAGTGGCCACATTTTTAGCCCAGTCTTCCTCAAACTTGCTCAGAGTGTTTGTCTTGGTGATACCAAGGTTGAGTGTGATCATGGGTTGGGTGGGAATAAAAAGTAGGTCACTAGGTCAAATCTTAGAAAAATTACTCTAGAGGGCACATTTTAAACCCAATCTTCATAAAATCAATATACTAAATCTTTGAAAATCTTGTTCTGCAGAACTACTGCTCATGATCCACTATCAACATTGTTCAAATATTGTCCCTAAGGTCAATATTGGCCCTACCCATGGGCTTCCCAGCAGAAATCTTAAATCTATGGTAATCAGGTGAGCGATTAAGGGCCATCTTGGCCCTCTTGTTTCCATATTTTGCCCATAGTGTTCATGAGGGAATTAAAGAGTGTTTAATTTCCTCTCCATTGGTGCAAATTTCATGGAGATCCAACCACTGGTTCAAAAGTTACAGCTTTTTTCATCAATTGCGTTATTTCTTATTTTTCAGATGATTTTGAACGAGAATTGAAGAAAAGCCAATATAAGCTTTGGCCTGCCTACCATCAGCTATTTTTTCACCAATTGTCAGAATTTGCCATTTATTTTGTAAATATACAATTTCTATCATATTTAATATGACTCTTTACACATGTTTTTAGCTCACCAGAGCACAAAGTGCTCAGGGTGAGCTTTTGTGATCGCCCTTTGTCCGTCGTCGTACGTCGTTCGTCTTTTGTCGTTCGTCGTCAACAATTTGAACCTCTTAAAAATCTTCTCCTCTGAATCTACAGGGTTCTCACCTTTCATCTTTGGCACATAGCATCATATTCAGGTCCTCTACAAAAGTTATATAAATTATGCCCCTGGGGTCAAAATTGACCCCGCCCCAGGGGTGCTTTGTTTTCAATAGAAACATATAGTAAAACTTCGAAAATCTTCTCCTCTGAAACCAGAAGGTTTTCAGCTTTCATAATTGGCACATAGCATCATGTTCAGGTCCTCTACAAAAGTTATATAAATTATGGCCCCAGGGTCAAAATTGGCCCCGCCCCAGGGATGGGCAGTTTTCAAAAGAAACAAATAGTGAAATCTTTGAAAATCTTCTATGATACTGGAAGGCTCTCAGCTTTCATATTTGGCACATGGCATCATGTTCAGGTCCTCTACAAAAGTTATATAAATTATGGCCCCGGGGTCAAAATTGGCCTGCCCCAGGGGTGGGCAGTTTTCAATAGAAACAAATAGTGAAATCTTTGAAAATCTTCTTTTCTGAAACTGGAAGGCTCTCAGCTTTCATATTTGGCACATAGCATCATGTTCAGGTCCTCTACAAAAGGTATATAGTGAAATCTTTGAAAATCTTCTTTTCTGAAACTGGAAGGCTCTCAGCTTTCATATTTGGCACATAGCATCATGTTCAGGTCCTCTACAAAAGGTATATAAATTATGGCCCCGGGGTCAAAATTTGCCCCGCCCCAGGGGTGGGCAGTTTTCAATAGAAACAAATAGTGAAATCTTTGAAAATCTTCATCTCTGAAACTGGAAGGCTCTCAGCTTTCATATTTGGCACATAGCATCATGTTCAGGTCCTCTACAAAAGTTGTATAAAGTATTGTCTCGGGGTCAAAATTGGCCCTGCCCCAGGGGTGGGCAGTTTTCAATAGAAACAAATTGTGAAATCTTTGAAAATCTTCTCCTCTGAAACTGGAAGGCTCTCAGCTTTCATATTTGGCACATAGCATCATGTTCAGGTCCTCTACAAAAGTTATATAAATTATGGCCCCAGGGTCAAAATTGGCCCCGCCCCAGGGGTGGGCAGTTTTCAATAGAAACAAATAGTGAAATCTTTGAAAATCTTCTCGTCTGAAACTTGAAGGCTCTCAGCTTTCATATTTGGCACATAGCATCATGTTCAGGTCGTCTACAAAAGTTATATAAATTATGGTCTCGGGGTCAAAATTGGCCCCGCCCCAAGGGTGGAAAGTTTTCAATAGAAACAAATAGTGAAATCTTTGAAAATCTTCATCTCTGAAACTGGAAGGCTCTCAGCTTTCATATTTGGCACAGAGCATCATGTTCAGGTCCTCTACAAAATGTATATAAATTATGGGCCTTGGGTCAAAATTGGCCCTGCTACAGGGGTGGGCAGTTTTCAATAGAAACAAATAGTGAAATCTTTGAAAATCTTCTCTGAAACTGGAAGGTTAATCTCGGCTTTCATATTGGCTCATAGCATCATGTTCAGGTCCCCTACAAGTTTTTCTAAATTATTCCCTAGGGGTCAAAATTGGCCCGCCCCAGGCCGGCTAGTTTTCTATAGAAACATATAGTGAAAACTTTGAAATTTTTCTCCTCTGGTTGTCTGGTGAGCGCTTCAGGGCCATTCTGGCCCTCTTGTTTTTTTTTAGCAGCAAATTAAACTGCGAAAAACATGCACAGATGAAGCATCTGTCAGATTCGGTGTCTCATTTTTTTTCTCCCAAACGTCTACACTATTTTACAGTTCCAACTGTAACTTACCATAATGTGTCCTAAGCATTGTTTGCTCTAGCTATGTGCTGGGCAACACAGCCTTGATATACTGGAATGTCACACTGAACGCACCCATATTGTGATGTGCCCACTCTAACACCTCGTCCTGCTCGGACTCGGCATTCGGCACAGACTCGCCCTTTCTGATTAAGTTTTTGTATGTCATGTCGCCTGAAAGGCCTGGGGTCATTCAGAATTGGTGCGGCTCTTCCTGCCCGAAAATCCCCAACCAGATCGTCTGCCACTTCTTCTATGAAGTCTTGGAAATTAGGCCATTCCTCACGTGCATGCTCAGGGTTACTGTCCTTGGCCAAAATGTAGGCATTGTGTGCGGAGACTATCATCAAATAAAAGAAGAGTCGCCGCTACCATTGCGTGATCTGTGCTGAATCATATAGTATCCTAGCATCTGATCTGCTAAGTCTACCCCTTTCATGTGAGTTTGATAGTCCTGCAGCATAAGTGGTACTTGAACGCGTACTTATTGTGCTTGTCCTGAGCAGCGGTTGACCATTCCAACATCCGTGGGGTGATGAAAGTTTGACAATACCAACACAGCTTTTGTGTCCATCCAGTGACAAAATGACAATTCGTCTTTTTGAGCAACATGGTACTGGTGTTTATTCAGATGGAGGTTTTTTGGCAGTAATTCTACTGGAAGCCCTTTCCGATTTGACCGTATCGTTCCACAAGCATATATCCCACGGATCAGCAGCTCTGTGAGCAAGTCTGTGCCTGTGTAGAAGTTATCAATGAATAATCTAATGTTCTTGTTCTGATAATCATTCATCAACTCAATCACAACTCTATGTGACAGCCCTTTACCTTAGTTGGCCTCCTTTCCAGTGTATATTTGAAATTTACAAATGTAACCTGTCGTGCTCTCCGCCAATGTCCAAATTTTGACCCCCCCCCCCCCCCCATTTGATGGGCTTGGAAGGTAGATATTGCCTGAAGCACAGATGACCCTTGAATTTCACCATAGATTCATCAATGGTTACAAAACCATATGGCATGTACAGTTCTGAAAATTTTGCATTCAAAAAATTTACAAACCAGCGTAGTTTCCCTGTCTTATCAGGTACAGCAGGGGGTGGGGCATTTCTGTCATTCAGGTGTAAATATCGCCAGATCGGTGCAAACCTGTCTCTTGGCATAATATCAGTGAAGGTGGTTCTGAATAATCTTTTTGATGCAGATGTACACCAGTAATCAGATCTATAAGACAACCTGAGGATACCCATTGAAAAACACAGGCCAGTGAAAGCTTTCATTGTTGGTATATCCACATCTCTCCATCTTGGTGCAAACTGTGGAGGTGGGTGGAGTGTTCGTTCCTCGTTTGTGTATCTGTTTGTTTCTGATACTAAGTGCTGCCACATTTCGTTAGTCCAGATCAACTGAAAGTATTGAAGTGCCCTCGCATCTTCTGGAAACACGGCGATTATTCTCCCATTTTCAGTGAAATTATGTATGTTACGATCAGAAAAGTTACCTCTTTTCCACTCGGCGTCAAATCCGTCGATCTCCGACCCGTCACTTTCATTGTCACTACCAAAAAATACCTCAAAATCCTGAAAATTGTTCGCTCCGTTTTCATTTTCCAACTCATTTTCGATCACTTCTCCCTCGATTTGGTTATTATTTTTTTTATGCCCCCCAGATTTGATCCCATATTGTTTTTGCCCTGTCTGTTTGTCTGTCTGTTTGTCTGTCTGTCTGTTTGTTTGTCAGCAACTTTAACATTGGTCATAACTTTTGAGCCAGTACAGATAGAGACTTGATATTTGGCATGAATATGTATCTCATAAAGCTGCACATTTTGAGGGGTGACATGTCAAGGTCAAGGTCATCCTTCAAGGTCAGAGGTCAAATATATGGGTCAAATCACCAACTTTAACATTGGCCATAACTTTTGGACCAGTAGAGATAGAGACTTGATATTTGGCATGCTTGTGTATCTCATAGAGACTTGATATTTGGCATGCTTGTGTATCTCATGAAGCAGCACATTTTGAGGGGTGACATGTCAAGGTCAAGGTCATCCTTCTGGGTCAAAGGTCAAATTATCTGTTTTTTTGGCTGTAACCTTAACGCAACCTTAACATTGGTCATAACTTTTGAGTCAGTACAGATAGAGACTTGATATTTGGCATGCATATGTATCTCATAAAGCCACACATTTTGAGGGGTGACATGTTAAGGTCAAGGTCATCCTTCAAGGTCAGAGGTCAAATATATGGGTCAAATCACCGACTTTAACATTGGCCATGACTTTTGGACCAGTAAAGAGAGACTTGATATTTAGCATGCTTGTGTATCTCATGAAGCTGTACATTTTGAGGGGTAAAATGTCAAGGTCAAGGTCATTCTTCAGGGTCAAAGGTCAAATTGTCTGTTTCTTTGTCTGTAACTTTAACATTGGTCATAACTTTTGAGCCAGTACAGCTAGTGACTTGATATTTGTCATGCATATGTATCTGATAAAGCCACACATTTTGAGGGGTGATATGTCAAGGTCATCCTTCAAGGTCAGAGGTCAAATATATGGGTCAAATCACTGACTTTAACATTGGCCATAACCTTTGGACCAGTAGAGATAGAGACTTGATATTTGGCATGCTTGTGTATCTCATGAAGCTGCACATTTTGAGGGATGACATGTCAAGGTCATTCTTCAGGGTCAAAGGTCAAATTGTCTGTTTGTATGTAACTTTAACATTGGTCATAACTTTTGAGCCAGTACAGATAGAAACTTGATATTTGGCATGAATATGTATCTCATAAAGCCGCACATTTTGAGGTGTGACATGTAAAGGTCAAGGTCACCCTTAAAGGTCAGAGGTCAAACATATGGGTCAAATCACCGACTTTAACATTGGCCATAACTTTTGAACCAGTACAGATAGAGACTTGATATTTGGCATACTTGTGTATCTCATGAAGCTGCACAGTTTGACGGGTGACATGTCAAGGTCATCCTTCAGGGTCAAAGGTCACCAACTTCAAATTGGCCATTACTTTTGAACCAATAGAGATAGAGTCTTGATATTTGGTATGCATGTGTATCTCATGAAGCTGCACATTTTGAGGGGCAACATGTCAAGGTAAAGGTCATCTTTTAGGGTCAAAGGTCACCGACTTTAACATTGGCCATAACTTTTGAACCTGTAGATATATACTTGACATTTGGTATGCAGGTGTGTCTCATGAAGCTGTAGAGTTTGGGGGTGACATGTCAAGGTCAAGGTCATCTTTCAGGGTCAAAGGTCACCAACTTTAACATTGGCCATAACTTTTGAACCAGTAGAGATACAGACTTGATAGTTTGTATATATGTGTTTCTCTTTTGGCTGCACAGTTTGAGGGGTGACATGTCAAGGTGAAGGTCATCTTTGAAGGTCAAAGGTCATTAAAATTGGCCATAACGTTTGAACCAGTAGATATACAGCCTTGATACTGGTATGCATGTGTATCTCGTGAAGCCGCACAGTTTGAGGGGTGACATGTCAACTGTCTGATATACACGAGATGGCAGCCCCTGTGTCTAAAAGGCAGTTTACACCTTTGACACCTAATTTACAAAAAATGGTATTTCGCTGAATACTGGTTATCACAGACACAATGGGATCGGTTCCTACAGAAGCACTTTTCTGTGGTTCAGCCTGAGACTCAGGAACAAAATTGTTGCAATTTCGTCCACTCTGAGAATCTGGCATCTTTGAAATATTATTTTCACGTGTATGCCTATCCATAAGTTGGGGCTTATGGACAGGCTCGCACCTTCACCTCCTATCTTGAATTTGGTAACCATCATTAGTATTATTAGTACTAGAAAATTGCTTACCGCCTCTGTAGTTGCGGTTCCGTCTGTAGGCGCCGTTGTTCGTTCTGGGCTGTTGAACATAGTTGTTCCTGTTGTCTTGATGCTGGTTGATCGGAGGTGGATGAGAATTCTGCCTGGCCCTCTCTCTTCTTAGCTCGTCTATTTCCAACTTCAGATTGGTAAGTTGCTCCAATACAACGGTCTCGAACTGAGACGGTTGACAGGCAGCAATTGGAGTCTGAGGTGACAAGCCAAGTGTCTCCTCAGCAAGTAGCGCTATCCTCCTAGCTTCATCAAAAGTCGAGGGGTCGTGGGGCATTACTATGGTCCTGATGTCATCACGCAGGCCGCGAATGGCTATCCCTTTGACCCATTCATCATCGAGGGTGTTTGGCCTGCAGTGACATAGTTTCAGGAAATAGTCTTGTACAGACTCACTAGGGGCCTGTTTGATAGTCACAAAGTCCATACTCCTGCTTTTAAACCTTGTTTCGAACAGCGTTCTAAGTTCAGCGAATGTTGCCGGAATTGGCACAGAATCAAACCAAGCCTTGGCATGTTCCCTGAGATGAAAAGGAAAATCTGACAGTTTTTGTCGGTCTGTGGTGAGGTGGTAATACACACAGTACCTTTCATACCAGGTGAGCCAGCGTATCGGGTCTTGGTTTACACCACTGAATAGCTCTAATTGGTGCCTTGGTGCTGAAGGAGGGATGATTGGTCCAGGCACCGGTGGTGCTACAGGATGGATGGCAGGTGCAACTGGTACCGGGGCTGGTGTCATTATGGAGCTTGGTGCTGCTGACACCATTGCGGTTGTACTTGCGGAAGTCATGCTTGATGATGTAGTGGCTGGGACAGCAAAGGAAACTACGGTAAACTTGTTGCTGGCTGGATGGTTCCCAGGCCGTCCTCTCAATTTATATCTGTTCTCCGGGTTCATACGGGATCGAACCTCTTACCCGGATTCTCCACCACTTGATAAAACGTGCTTAGAGCTCGTTTATCCTAAAGGGGACTGATCTGGAAGATAACCAAATTCAATATAAGTTTAACTAACTTTATTGAATATACAGCGTCAGCAAAGCAAATGTAATGCTATGTTACTATCTGTTGAAGTCGAAGGCATGAGCATTGGGGAATACGGCTCAATGGTACAGTGAAGACTTAGCTAAGAGCATTGGGGAAATTAGCTCAGCAGAGATTCACTTGGCAGTGATAGGCAACTGAACCCATACTGATAAAGTATTACCGCCTTCGACTTTCAAGCAGAAGCATGTCGTAAGAGAATAAGATTACTTAAACAATACTTTGATAACAGGCTAAAGGTTGAAAGATACTAGTATTAGGTAGAAACCCATATGTTTAAAGTACTATCACAACATGCATAGCATGTAGCAGCAGTTGTAGCTAACTACCCGATCTGTAGCTAAACCGCATAATTGAAGAATAATGAAACTTACATAGTCACTAAAAATATATTTCAACCAATTAGCTCTTGAATACAATTACTTGTAATCATTAATCCTTTAGTCATTAAGGTCATGACTAAGGTACAAACTCATTTAAAAGAGACAACAATTAACTTCATCTCTTAGGCTCTAAATCAAACCTATTATAGAATAAAATATACAATATAAGGTAATGTCAGGTTCCGTGTAGATATCAAACACACAATCAGTTTAGCAGTATCAAAGAACTCGAGCAGTAGAAAATATACTTGCAGACAAAGGGAGTTTGCACTCCTGGCATATTACATGTATTTCTAAATACATCAAATTCCTATTCGAGATCCACATGAAATCATTCAATTCTTACAACCTATGTTGAATGCTCGAAATGGCACATACACACACACACGCCAAGCTAGATGAATTAAATAATATTCCCAAATACATGTTATTAGTCTCATGATACTCAGCCTGGCTTAATTACAATTATCAATATATAAAAGACACAATTCCTTTCAGACAGATTTTAAAACAGACTAAGCATAATTTCCAACTTAATTCATCTAGCTTTACAAGGAACTCTGGCAAAATAAAATACAGCAAATGTACAATAAAAAGTGTAAAAACTCTTACCTGGAAGATAACCAAATTCAATATAAGTTTAACTAACTTTATTGAATATACAGCGTCAGCAAAGCAAATGTAATGCTGCTGTTCTACGCCATGGTTTATATTCATGATCTTCCAGGTGGCAGTTGAAAACACACGAGAGTAGTTGTCACTATGTCTTGAGAAGCCCAGAGACATCAAAAAGGATTTCGTTTGACATTGTTTTTAAAACTATTATTTGGACAATGTTTTTAAAACTATTATTTGGACAATTATTTCGGAAGTAATTAGGTGGCACAGGCTTCTTATTTGTTTGTACAGGTAAATCTTAAGTAGGATGTCAATCACTTATTCCAGTGATACCTAACTGTTGTACAAACATAGGTGACCAGCTTGCATCTCTAACGGATTTTCACAGCTTGTCACTAATCTTTCATGACCACCTGTGGGTAGCCATATAACATACCATACATACTTACAAGGATTGCCTGACAATTAATCTATTACATAGAACATTTAACAACATACAAAGTTTTTATTGCAATTTGTTATATAACTCATATCAATTTAAAGTTGATTCAATTATTAAAATTGATACAAATTATTATGCAAATGATACAAATTATTATGCAAATTGTATTGCATAATTCTTTATTTTACATTCTAACACTACATTTACATTGGCATTCTCAAGCCCTAATGTTTTCAAGTGAGCTGAGGTAAGTTCTACTTGCCTGCATGTTTCAATAACTTTGTCCAACGTGAGCTGATCTGCGGTTATTTCCATAAGCTTTTCTGAGCACCGTTTGTCTCCTATTCCATTGATAATCATGTCACATATGAATCCTTCTTTCTGTTCGTCATACTGGCAGTGTTCTGCTTTCCGTTTTAATCGGCGATATAATCCATGATCGACTGATTTCCCCTTTTAGTGTTTAAAAATTATTGTCTTTTAATGTTTCTGTAATTGTGAACACCAAAATGCCGGTCAAATTTCTCAAACACAGTGTCTAGATCGTATTTATCCTCCGCATCACGAGCCTCAATACCATGATCTGGATCCGCTATAATCGCTGCAGCCCACGCAAACGAATCATAGATTTTTACACACTCGCGACCCATGTTGGCTAATAATACTCCAACTTTGTGTCTTCCTGGCTTGTCGTCAAGTCCTAAGGCATCAAGATGAATTAAAAAGTCCCTTTTGTAAAGTTCCCACTCCGGAGCATTACACTCCGCTGGATTAAACTCCGGTAGTGGACGTATTCCTTTCGATGCCATTATGACAACACACCGATAAGATATATGAATGTTCCTACTATCACCCTCCGGCAATAGTTTATTTTGATGCCTTATTTCCAACGTAGATTGGGTTCGTTTATTTTAATCCGACTTCTGACACCATGTGATGTTTACGCCATTACAATCCTAACCGGAAACTGCCTTAATTATCTCCCTTGATCATACATGTAAATATCATTATCAAAGTACTAGGAGTACTAATTACGAACATAACATATGGATCTAGATACATGACAATGGTGGGTTTCCGTAACGAAGATATAACTTATAAGGATTCACAACTAGTAAGTTCAGCAGGTGAAAATAGAGCTTCCTCCACCACTTTAGACTTCTCCTGAGAGGCTCATAGTACTGTAAGATTTGATCAGACAAATCTACTCCTCCCATATTCTTACAGTAGTCCATTACACATACAGGCTTTGAAACCGGATTGCCGTGTCGATCCTGCTTATCAAGAACTGCAACTTTTGACTCATGGTAAGTAGAGATCATATGTACGTCCCTTTTTACGTGGAACTTTATAACAAGTATGTTCCCCTTCTTGCGAAATATTGAACTGCCAGGTGTAAGTTTTACTTGTGGAAAAGCTTTAGGCATATCTCGACGATTGACCCGAACTGTTCCGCATAAATATGTATCATGTGCATTCAACTCGTCGGCTAGTTCTGGACTGTTATAATAATTATCTAGAAATGATATATGTCCTTTATTTAGCATGCCACCCCTTGCCAACAAACCAGTGACAATTTTTGTTGTCTGGCCATAATCAACATCGGTGCCAACAAGTTCTGAGAATGCTGCACCATCGTGAATGTCAAATGTTACACAGTACCCACTACTACTCTCACAGACTTGATATAGTTTTATCCCCCACTTATTTGGTTTGGCTGGGTTGTAAACACGGAAGATAACACGACCCTTTAATGGACAAGTTGCTTCATCCAATGAAAGCTTTTGTTCAGGTTCATATTTATCAAAGTTTATCTTCAACATAGTTATGAAAGGTCTAAATTTGAAAAGACGATCACCATTTCCTTCCTGATTGTCAACAACATGCAAATTGCTGAGAATTAGTAGAAATCTATCTTTAGACATTCTTTTTCCAAAGAAAGGAGTTTTTGTAGCTACCTAATCAATAACATCAGGCTTCCGAACAATGCCCATGGCCAAAACCAAGGAAGTGAAAACTTTCATTTCATCACGATTGACAGGTGTCCATTTATTTAACCTAGCAAAATTTGACAGTCTTCTGCCTTGTATACGTCTTTCTGCATATGTAGTTGTATTGGTTACTAAAGTGTCCCACATATCATCATCGAATAGGATATTGAAAAAGTCTTATGGTGTAGGATTGTCAGGTAAGTTTACCTTCAAGCCAGGATTGCCGATGAAAGGAGCCAAAGTGGGAGGGGTATCCTCTTGTGACCAGCCAAATTCAACATCGATCAGCAACTCGCAATCATTTTCAGCCTGATACATGTCAACTTCATGAAGAACAATTGAATCAAAGGTTATTTCATCCTCTTCAAACCCGTAAAATGACTTGTCTGATGACGAAGAACCCGTGTCGTCTCGAATATTAGCGACCATGTCGCTCTCGCTATCTGAACTAGACACCATTTTGGTAACTCGAAAACAAACGCTTACATGTTATGGAAAATTACACTCGTATTCAAACTAAAGTAAGCATTTCTGACACATTATACCTAAAAATAGACGGGGGAAAAGTCTCTTTCAACCAACCATATTCATTGTTTGGCGATTACTCATTAAATATGTGGCCCGAGATTGGATCTGATTGGTCGGTGCAAAATCGTCATATGACGCGATGCGCAGCAGTGGTACTGATTTGTGACCCGTCAATATACACGAACAGCAAGTGAAGGGTTAAAGGCATTGAAGGAATCTCAAAGAGTTCTATCTCTGTATTCAAGCCCACTACTAATTTAACTCCGTTGATCAAAGATTCCCAATTTTCAGGGGCAATGCATTTCTCAATTCTGGTAAATTTCATGTCCAACAACAATCTGGCTAACTGCCTCATGCGTTGGGAAATGTATTGGGCATTTTGCTGATGATGACCAACTTTTTCGAATAATCGTTGACCAAACTTTATTACAAGTGGATCTCTTTTAAGCGTTGCACTTATTTCATCGTCCCTGAGTCTGGCAAAACTTGTTCATAAAATCCCTTTGAAGCATGGATTTCTAGTGGCACAAGCAGCTTTCCTTTAATGATCCCTTCTCTTTTAGCATTTTTTGTGCAATTATTTTTCTTTTTCAGCGCAGGACATACCCTCTTGTGCTTCCACAAGTCTGTATCAATAAAAAATGAATAGCAAGAGTCACATGGCAAGTACTTACTCTTATCCTTTATTTCTTCACCTTTTCTGGGGCAGTATTTTGTTATTAATATCCCCTTGCCTTCTTCCAAGACTTTACGACTGTGATGAAAGTTTCCTTTACCTAAAATGGATTCCCAGGCATGTCCCCTTGCTTTAGATTTTTTTGGTAGCAAGAGTACTTTAGCAACTTCCTTTTCATTGAATGTTTTCTTTCCAAATGCCTTGACAAAGTAGTCACTAATTTCTCACAATACGCACAGCATTGTACTTTTTAGCTCACCAGAGCACAAAGTGCTCAAGGTGAGCTATTGTGATACCCGTGTCCGGCGTCCGTCTGTCCGTCCGTCTGTCTGTCCGTCAACAATTTCAAACGACTTCTTCTCTGAAACCGACTGCCCAATTGTAACCAAACTTGGTCAGATACATACTGTGGGTGGGTGCTTCAAAAGTTGTTAAAAGATAGTGGGTGGGGCCATCGGTCTTGTTGCCATGGCAACTGTACACAATATCTAGAAAAATCTTCTCCAGAATGACTTGTCCGATTTGAATATAATTTTCACCAAAATGTTTCTCAGTTGATAGACTTTAAAAGTTGTTAAAAGAATTTTGATCCGGCCAAAAACATGGCCGCCAGAGGGCGTTGTCATTTTTTCCATATATGGTAATATGGAATTTTTCATAGGAAAATCTTTAAAAATCTTCTTCTCTGAAACCGTAAAGCCTAGACCTTTGATATTTGGTATGTAGCATGATCTTACGGTCCTCTACAAATGTTGTTCAAATTATGACCCCCGGGGCAAAAATGGCCACGCCCAAGGGCTTATCAGTTTTTCATAGTAAAATCTTTAAAAATCTTCTTCTCTGAAACTGTAAGGCCTAGACCTTTGGTATTTAGTATGTAGCATGATTTTATGGTCCTCTACAAATATTGTTCAAATTATGACCCCCGGGGCAAAAATGGCCACGCCCAAGGGCTTATCAGTTTTTCATAGTAAAATCTTTAAAAATCTTCTTCTCTGAAACTGTAAGGCCTAGACCTTTGGTATATAGTATGTAGCATGATTTTATGGTCCTCTACAAATATTGTTCAAATTATGACCCCGGGCCAGAAATGGCCACGCCCAAGGGCTTATCAGTTTTTCATAGAAAAATCTTTAAAAATCTTCTTCTCTGAAACTATAAGGCCTAGACCTTTTATATTTGGTATGTAGCATGATCTAATGGTCCTCTACTAATATTGTTCAAATTATGACCCCCCGGCCAAAAATGGCTCCGCCCAAGGGCTTATCAGTTTTTCATAGGAAAATCTTTAAAAATCTTCTTCTCTCAAACTTTAAGGCCTAGACCTTTGATATTTGGTATGTAGCATGATCTTATGGTCCTCTACAAAGATTGTTCAAATTATGACCCCCGGGCCAAAAATGGCCCCGCCCAAGGGCTTATCAGTTTTTCATAGGAAAATCTTTAAAAATCTTCTTCTCTGAAACCGTAAAGCCTAGACCTTTTATATTTGGTATGTAGCATGATCTTATGGTCCTCTACAAAGGTTGTTCAAATTATGACCCCCGGGCCAAAAATGGCCCCGCCCAAGGGCTTATCAGTTTTTCATAGGAAAATCTTTAAAAATCTACTGAAACTGTAAGGCCTAGACCATTGATATTTGGTATGGAACATGATCTAATGGTCCTCTACAAATATGTAGCTGTGGCTTGTGGTCCTCTGCCAAGAATGTTTAACTTACGACCCTGACCACTGGGCGAAACTTGGCCCTGCCTCAGGGCTTATCAGTTTTTCATGGGAAAAATATAAAATATTATTTTTCTCTGAAACCATAAGGCTTAGACCTTCAATTAATGGCATGCTGCTTTGCCTTGTGGTTTTCTACCAAGGTTGTACACATGATTTCTTGTGGTCAAAAATGGCCCCGCCCCTGGGGTTATCTCAGGTGAGCGCTTCAGGGCCTCATGGCCCTCTTGTTGAGAATGTTTCCCCTCTCTCACTGACTTCTGAATAGAGATAGGAGGACTTAATAATTCCCCATATATTTCCGATCTTCCATCCTCCTCTACCTCGGATTCTTTGTCACTTGGGGAAACTAAACTGTCTTTTTCTTCTTCTTCGATGTCTTCTTCATCCTCGTTTGATGATAACAAATTTTCATTTGATGAATCATCTTCTGGTTCCCAGTCATCACTAGATTCATCATCTGGTTCCCAGTTATCTTCTTCAGATGTCACCTGGCTTAAATACACTAGTTTGAATAACCTGTCCATCAACTTGAATGAATCCCCATCATTAAGTCTTGTTGTCTTCCCAGAGTCATCAAGCAAGACCTGAAAGAAGCAAGAATTATGCATACAGTACAGTAAAACCTCTCTATAATGGCCACTAAATTGCATCAAATAGTTTGTGTTGAAGGCAGGTGGCTGCTTAAAGAAATGTGAAAGTAAAACAGAATGTTCCTTTAGGCATCCACCTGCCCTAAATACCAAACAAGAGCCACTATGGCTCTAAACCGCTCACCAGAGTAGACCATGTGACAACTTTACCTAGTGACCTAGTTTTATAACTACTTTTATAAAATTTCAGCAAGATTTTCAATAACATTTGTAGCCACTAGAGTGTTGACAAGATTATTCCATGATTTGACCCAGTGACCTAGTTTTTAGCTCACCAGAGCACAAAGTGCTCAGGGTGAGCTTTTGTGATCGCCTGATGTCCGTCGGCGTGCGTCGTGTGTCGTGCGTCGTCCGTCGTTCGTCGTCAACAATTTGAACCTTTAAAGTTCTTCTCCTCTGAATCTACAGGGGTCTCAGCTTTCATCTTTGGCACATAGCATCATATGTAGGTCCTCTACAAAAGTTATATAAATTATACCCCTGGGGTCAAAATTGGCCCTGCCCCAGGGGTTTTCAGGTTTCAATAGAAACATATAGTGAAAACTTTGAACATCATCTCCTCTAAAACTAGAAGGTCCTCAGCTTTCATATTTGGCACATAGCTTCAACTTCAGGACTTCTACAAAAGTTATATAAATTATGCCCGTAGGGTCAAAATTGGTCCCACCCCAGGGATTTCCAGTTTTTAATAGCTGACTGCGTAAACAGCCTATGGGATCACCAGTTATGCATAGGAAAAACTTTAAAAATATTCTTGTCAGAAACTACATGTCCCAGAGCTTAGATATTTGGTGTATAGATTTACTTAGCATAACTTTATGAGTTTTATAAGTATCATAGTTCAGGGGTTAAAATTGGCCCTGCCCTATGTGTATATACTTCTTTACACCAGAAATTACATTCTAAAGGTTTCTCCTTAATATCACTCTTAGCTGAGACCAGTCAGTGGGACTTCTTATATAATCACCCTTAGCCTGATCGGTAGAGTAGAAATTGTGTTTAGACAAATAACACACACTCATTTAAGATTGAGAAAACTGTGGATAATTCTCAAAATGCAGAATACTCTTAAAGCTTTTTTTCATAACTATGCCCTGCATTAAGCTACCAGCTATCAATATAGAGCATATCTGTTGTGAATTTCAGCTTAACTCTTTGCATGCTGGGTAATTTTGTCATCTGCTAAATTGTTGTCTGCAGCATATTCACAAGTTATCCTAACTACACACTTTCTTTCTGAGTTTTTCAGAAGTTCAGTCTCATTGACAAACAGTTCGGATATCAGATCAGGCACCTTATTATGTTGGCCCTGATCTGGATCCAAACTGTTTGCATAGGTCATTAGTGGCGGGAGAATCCCACTACACACAGAAGTTCAGTCTCATTTACAAACAATTTGGATATCAGATCAGGCCCCACATTATGTGGGGCCTGATCTGGATCCAAACTGTTTGCATAGGTCATTAGTGGTGGGAGAATCCGCCTCTAGCATCCAAAGAATACAAGTTCCAGTGGTCTAATGCTCTATCCATTCTTTCACTACATTCTTTTAGCATCATGTTCAGGTCCTCTACAAAAGTTATATAAATTGTGTCCCTGGGGTCAAAATTGGCACCGCCCCTGGGGTGTTAAGTTTTCAATAGAAACATATAGTGAAAACTTTGAAAATCTTCTCCTCTTATTGTCTGGTGAGCGATGTCAGGGCCATTCTGGCCCTCTTGTTTAACATAAGTGACCCATATTCAATTTTGACCTAGATTTCATCCAGGGCAACACACAAACCAATTTCTTTAACAAATGAGTACAAACTGTGGCCCTAAAGTGTTTAAAAGGGTTTTTCTATGATTTGACCTAGTGACCTAGTTTTTGACCCCACATAACCCGCATTCAAAGTTGACCTAGATTTCAGTGTGGCAAAGATTCTGACCAAATTTCATAAAAATATGAGATATATAGCCTCTAGAGTGTTAACAACGTTTATCTGTGATTTGACCTAGTTTTTGACCACAGGTGACCCATGTTTGAACTTGACCTAGATTTCATCCAGGGCAATACACAAACCAATTTATTTAAAGATCAAGTACCAAATGTGGCCTCTAGAGTGTTAAAAAAGGGTTTTCTATGATTTGACCTAATGACCTAGGTTTTGACCACAGGTGACCCATATTCATATTTGGCCTAGATTTCATCCAGGGCAATAAACAAAACTAATTTACTTAAAGATCAAGTATAAAATTGGCCTATAGAGTGTTAAAACGGGTTTTCAATGATTTGGCCTAGTGACCTAGTTTTTGACCTGACATGACCCATATTCGAACTTGGCCTAGATTTCATAGAGACAAACAATCTGATCAAATTTCAGTAAAATCCGATAAGATTTGTAGCCTCTGAGTGTTAACAAGATTTTTCTATGATTTGACCTAGTGACCTAGTTTTTGACCGCAGGTGACCCATATTCAAAGTTGACCTAGATTTCATCAAGGGCAATATACAGATCAATTTATTTAAAGATCAAGTGCAAAATGTGGTCTTTAGAGTTTTTAGCTCACCAGAGCACAAAGTGCTCAAGGTGAGCTATTGTGATACCCCTGTGTCCGGCGTCCGTCGTGTGTCCGTCCGTCTGTCCGCACTCACCAATGGGTAGTTGTGTGACTTTTTCTAACTAGTCACACAAGTAAAATCATTAACCTGGCCATCTCTTGTGACATTAACCTGGCCATTTCTTGTGACATTAACCTGGCCAGTTGTGGGACATAGGGTTAGGGTTAGGGTTAGCTTCCAGATCATTCTTTTCCAAAGTTAGAGCCAAAAATAGTTTTTCTTGTGGGACTAGGCCCACAAGAAAAGATCAAAGGAAAAAGTCACACAACTACCCATTTGTTAGTACGTCCGCCTGTCTGTCCGTCAACAATTTCAAACGACTTCTTCTCTGAAACTGACTGCACAATTGTAACCAAACTTGGTCAGATACATACTGTGGGTGGGTGCTTCAAAAGTTGTTCAAAGATAGTGGGTGGGGTCATTGGTCTTGTTGCCATGGCAACCGTACACAATATCTAGAAAAATCTTCATCTCCAGAATGACTTGTCCGATTTGAATATAGTTTTCACCAAAATGTTTCTCAGTTGATAGACTTTAAAAGTTGTTAAAAGAATTTTGATCCGGCAAAAAACATGACCGCCAGAGGGCGTGGTCATTTTTTCCATATATGGTAATATGGAATTTTCATAGGAAAATGTTTAAAAATCTTTTTCTCTGAAACTGTAAAGCCTAGACCTTTGATATTTGGTATGTGGCATGATCTTATGGTCCTCTACAAAGATTGTTCAAATTATGGCCCCCAGGCCAAAAATGGCCCCGCCCAAGGGCTTATCAGTTTTTCATAGGAAAATCTTTAGAAATCTTCTTCTCTCAAACTGTAAAGCCTAGACCTTTGATATTTGGTATGTAGCATGATCTTATGGTCCTCTACAAATATTGTTCAAATTATGGCCCCCGGGCCAAAAATGGCCCGCCCAAGGGCTTATCAGTTTTTCATAGGAAAATCTTTAAAAATCTTCTTCTCTCAAACTGTAAAGCCTAGACCTTTGATATTTGGTATGTAGCATGATCTTATGGTCCTCTACAAATATTGTTCAATTTATGGCCCCCGGGCCAATTATGGCCCAGCCCAAGGGCTTATCAGTTTTTCATAGGAACATCTTTAAAAATCTTCTTCTCTGAAACTGTAAGGCCTAGACCTTTGATATTTGGTATGTAGCATGATCTTATGGTCCTCTACAAGGGTTGTTCAAATTATGACCCCCGGGCCAAAAATGGCCCCACCCAAGGGCTTATCAGTTTTTCATAGGAAAATCTTTAAAAATCTTCTTCTCTGAAACTGTAAGGCCTAGACCTTTGATATTTGGTATGTAGCATGATCTTATGGTCCTCTACAAAAGTGGTTCAAATTATGACCCCCGGGCCAAAAATGGCCCCGCCCAAGGGCTTTTCAGTTTTTCATAGGAAAATCTTTAAAAATCTACTTCTGAAACTGTAAGGCCTAGACCTTTGATATTTGGTATGTAGCATGATCTTATGGTCCTCTACAAATATTGTTCAAATTATGACCCCCGGGCCAAAAATGGCCCCGCCCAAGGGCTTACCAGTTTTTCATTGGAAAATCTTTATAAATCTACTGAAACGCCTAGACCATTGATATTTGGTATGACTAACATGATTTAATGGTCCTGTATAAATATGTAGCTGTGGCTTGTGGTCCTCTGCCAAGAATGTTTAACTTGCGACCCTGACCACTGGGCGAAACTTGGCCCTGCCTCAGGGCTTATCAGTTTTTCATGGGAAAAATATGAAATATTATTTTTCTCTGAAACCATAAAGCTTAGACCATTAATTAATGGCATACTGCTTTGCCTTGTGGTTCTCTACCAAGGTTGTCCACATGATTTCTTGTGGTCAAAAATGGCCCCGCCCCTGGGGTTATCTCAGGTGAGCGCTTCAGGGCCTCATGGCCCTCTTGTTTAAATAATTTGACCTAGTGACCTAGGTTTTGACCCGACATGACCCATTTTCGAGCCTAGACTTTATACAGACAAACATTGTGACCAAGTTTCATGAAGATTGATTGAAATTTGTAGCCAAAACCCAATTGTGCACAACGGATGGACGACGGACATCCATTGATCCTAAAAACCCACCATGAGCACTTCGTGCTCTGGTGAGCTAAAAATTAACATATTTAAGTGGCCGTTAAAGACAGGTTTTACTGTAAATATATCATAACAAGGCAACGTAGACAATAGAAATACCCTCACTGAGTTCTGTTTAAAGTAACAAGTCAAAATCACCAGATTCAGTCAAGTTGTATTTATAATAGCAGTGACCTAGTTTTTTACACCAGAGGATCAACATGCAAACTCAAACAAGAAGTGATAGTGTGACCATCCATGTGAAATTTTCTGAAAACTGGATTAGAAATGAATACAGTAGTGCAGTGGCACCTTTAGATTTAGTCAAGTTCTATTTATAGTAACAGTAACCTAGTTTTTTAGCCAAGAGTGTCAACATGCGAACTCACACAAGAAGTGATTTTTGTTAGCATGTGTGTTGAGTTTCATGAAAATCGGATAAAAATGTACGGGTGGTTTCAACATGCGAACTAGCACAAGAAGTGATATTTGTTTCATGAAAATCGGATAAGAAACTAGAGTTTGTTTTTCAGAAAAACACATGTCTGCCCCCAGTAAACTCCCCCCCCCCCCCCACACCAATCTGGCATCCTCCCCACTGGCACCCATAAGAGGAATAAATTCATATGTCAAAATACTAAAATTGTAAAATGTAAGTAATTTATTTAATCATTTTATTACCAAATTTTATATTTGAAAAAAATCCAACCTTCTCTCATAATTGTTGCAGTCCATATTCCAATCCACATGACCATCCTTGCATATAGCTGGTTCATATGTAAAAGTTTGAATGAAAACTCTTACGTAGTATAGAGGGAGTTAGCTCCACAAGACTTTTTAGCTCACCAGAGCACTTTTGTGCTCAGGGTGAGCTTTTGTGATCGCCTGATGTCCGTCGTCCGTCGGCGTGCGTCGTGTGTCGTCGGGCGTCAACAATTTGAACCTTTAAAAATCTTCTCCTCTGAATCTACAGGGTTCTCAGCTTTCATCTTTGGTACATAGCATCATCTGTAGGTCCCCTACAAAAGTTATATAAATTATGCCCCTAGGGTCAAAATTGGCCCCGCCCCAGGGGTGCCTTGTTTTCTGTTGAAATATATAGTAAAACTTTGAAAATCTTCTTCTCTGAAACTGGAAGGTTCTCAGCTTTCATATTTGGCACATAACATCATGTTCAGGTCCTCTACAAAAGTTATATAAATTATGCCCCTGGGGTCAAAATTGGCCCCGCCCCAGGGGTGGTCAGTTTTCAATAGAAACATATGGTGAAACTTTGAAAATCTTCTCCTCTTAAACTGGAAGGCTCATAGCTTTCATATTTGGCACATAGCATCATGTTCAGGTCCTCTACAAAAGTTATATAAATTATGCCCCTGGGGTCAAAATTGGCCCCGCCCCAGGGGTAGCCAGTTTACAATAGAAACATATTGTGAAACTTCGAAAATCTTCTCCTCTTAAACTGGAAGGCTCTCAGCTTTCATATTTTGCACATAGCATCATGTTCAGGTCCTCTACAAAAGTTGTATAAATTATGCCCCTGGGGTCAAAATTGGCCCCGCCCAAGGGCTGGCCAGTTTTCAATAGTACTAAACATATTATGAAAACTTTGAAAATCTTCTCCTCTGAATCTAGAAGGTTCTCAGCTTTTATACTTGGCACATAACATCATGTTCAGGTCCTCTACAAAAGTAATATAAATTATGCCCCTAGGGTCGAAATTGGCCCCGCCCCAGGGATGCCTTGTTTTCTATTGAAATATATAGTGAAAACTTTGAAAATCTTCTCCTCTGAAACTGGGAGGTTCTCAGCTTTCATATTTGGCAAATAGCATCATGTTCAGGTCCTCCACCAAATTTGTATAAATTATGCCCCTGGGGTCAAAATTGGCCCCGTCCCAGGGGTAGCCAGTTTTCAATAGAAACATATAGTGAAAACTTTGAAAAATCTTCTCCTGAATCTACAGGGTTCTCAGCTTTCATATTTGGCACATAACATCATGTTGAGGTCCTCTACAAAATTTATTTAAATTATGCCCCTGGGGTCAAAATTGGCCCCGCCCCAGGGGTGGTCAGTTTTCAATAGAAACATATAGTGACAACTTTGTAAATCTTCTCCTCTGAATCTACAGGGTTCTCAGCTTTGATATTTGGCACATAACATCATGTTCAGGTCCTCTACAAAAGTTATATACATTGTGCCCCTGGGGTCATAATTGGCCCCGCCCCAGGGATAGCCAGTTTTCAATAGAAACATATAGTGAAAACTTTGAAAATCTTCTCCTCTGAAACTGGAAGGTTCTCAGCTTTCATATTTGATACATAGCATCATGTTCAGGTCCTCTACAAAGTTATATAAATTATGCCCCTGGGGTCAAAATTGGCCCCGCCCCAGGGGTGGCTAGTTTTCTATAGAAACATATAATGAAAACTTTGAAAATCTTCTCCTAACTGCCTGGTGAGCGATGTCAGGGCCATTCTGGCCCTCTTGTTCATTATATACTCTAGACTATATAAGGAAAAACTCCAAAGGGCCATAACTTCTGTAAAAATTGTTGCAGCCTAAATTCCAAACCACATGACCATCCTCACATATAGCTAGCTGGTTAATATGTAGAGGTTTGAAGTAAATCCCTCAAATAGTGTAGGAGGAGTTAGCTGCACAAGATTTTTTTCGCTATATATTCTATATAAGGAAAAATACAAAGGGCCATAACTTCTTTCAAAATTGTTGCAGCCCAAGATCCAAACCACATGACCATTCATATTTAAAAGTTTGAAGGAAATCCCTCAAATAGTGTAGGAGGAGTTAGCTGCACAAGAATTTTAAGACAGACAAACAGACGGACAGACTGACAGACAGAAAGCACAACATCAATATGTCTCCCTCCCCTAAAGGGGGGGAGACATAATGAAGACTGTAGAGAGGTGACACCGTTAGATTAAGTCAAGTTCTATTTATAGTAACAGTGACCTTGTTTTTGACCCCAGAGGGGTTCCTGTATACCCTTGATGACTCGTAAGGGTATATTGCTGTGAAGCCGAGAGAATAAATGTATACAAGATATCAAATGAATAGCAAGATAAACATAAAATACAGGAAATGCAAGTGTAAACTTACCTGGCTGAATAAGCGTGGCTTCTCAGTACAGGCGTTCAGATAGAAGAGGAAGAGGTGGCGGACGTTCCGAATTTGTCCTTTCGGCCCCTGTCTATTTGGCCCATGTGGCGGTGGCGTCCCCGCATCACTCCTCCCCCACTTTGTTTTTTAGCTCACCAGAGCACAAAGTGCTCAGGGTGAGCTTTTGTGATCGCCTGATGTCCGTCGTCCGTCGTCCCGCGTCAACAATTTGAACCTTTAAAAATCTTCTCCTCTGAATCTATAGGGTTCTCAGCATTCATATTTGGCACATAGCATCATGTGTAGGTCCTCTACAAAAGTTATATAAATTATGCCCCTGGGGTCAAAATTGGCCCCGCCCCAGTGTATTGTTTTCTATAGAAACATATAGAGAAATCTTTGAAAATCTTCTTCTCTGAAACTGGAAATATTACAGCTTTCATATTTGGCACATAGCATCATGTTCAGGTCCTATACAAAAGTTATATAAATTATGCCCATTTAGTCAAAATTGGCCCCACCCCAGAGGTAACCAGTTTCTTAGAGCAGGCTGCTGTTTCAGCTAATTCAAACTGACCATTATTTACTGGGAGACTACTAGTACACACTCCAATACCCTCTGCACTCTGAGCAATTACTGTCTGCAAATAATGTTATCTGCTGCAAAAGTTGTTTCCTTCCATATCTTTTCAAAAACAAATGTCAGAGTGAAAGACAGTTTGGACCCTAATGAGATGCCAAGTTACTTTGTATCTCATCTGGATCCAAACTTGATCCAGACTGTTTGAAAGGTTATTATAAATGCAAAAAACCAAAGCAAGTAGCTGGTGTAATATTAGCAGGCTAAAGGTATAGGGCCTTTTAAAGAGTGAGTGACCAGTCATAAGCATATTGACTAGGGATAATTGCAGGTCACTTATGCATATGGATGGGTTTTCCTGGTTCACTAAACTTGTATATATAACCAGGGCTAAATGCTAGCTAACCCAAACCGAAATCGCAAGCTCATTTTGGCTAGGATTAAGTTTGCAACAAGCTTGCAGTTGCAAGCCAATTAAGGGAGACTGGCTTGAGTCTGGGTTTTGAAGTCTTAGTATGCACCAGATTCTCATATCTCTAGTATGTTTTCTTTGGCTAAAGTGTCAGTTTTAGTTTTGATGTGGTGATGAGTGACTCAGCATTTCATCTGGATTGAAACTGTTTAAAAGTTCATCATGTATTCACTAAAGTATGCTAAGACCCATTCAATTCACCGTTGCATGCTAGTGACAAATTTGTGATTACCTAAGGCTATACAGACAGCTGGGATCCAGATGAGATGCAGTGTAACTTGGGAGCCAAACTAACACACTGTGGTCTCCATTATTGTTTAAAGAGAAAAGTAGAAGAATAAAATTTACTTTAACAAAGAAGTGTAGCAGACAATATTTTTGCAGAGGGGTGGCCAGTTTTCAATAGAAACATTATTATAGTGGAAACTTTGAAATTCTTCTCCTCTTAAACTGGAAAATTCCTTAGCTTTCATATTTGACAGATAGCATCATGTTCAGGTCCTCTACAAAAGTTGTATAAATTGTGCCCCTGTGGTCAAAGTTGGCCCTGCCCCAGGGCCTGCTAGTTTTCTATAGAAACATATAGTGAAAACTTTGAAAATCTTCTCCTCTGATTGTCTGGTGAGCGATGTCAGAGCCATTCTGGCCCTCTTGTTTTAGATCATTAGTGATATTATTATTATTTGTCCTCTTCCTGAGGCTCTACAGATAGAGAAAGTATAAAGAATATTAAGTTTTTGTTTCTATTAAATGGGTATTATTTTCAAACCCGTGGGTTCCTTCTACCTGAAGGTCTGGACCTGAGAACTTTATAAACATAATAATCATAATAAGGAAGAGAGAAAAGATAGCTTAATGGAGTACAAAATGTACTGTAATGTAATGTAATTATAGCAAAAGCCTAAACCAGCTGCCAAAAACAATCAACATAACCCCTGCGAAACAGTCTAGAACTGTTCTATAAAATTTCTAGAATTGTACTGGAACAAAATGACTAGAAGTGTTCTGGAATCATCCTGAAAATGTTCTAGAATGATTAAAGAACAGTTGTAGAACGTTAAATGAGACAAATTTCTAGAACAATTTTTCTAAAACAGTTCTGAAGGTTTGTTCTAGAACAATTCTTGAACCATCATTCTAGAACTATTCCAGAAGTGTTCTTGAATAAAGTTTCAGAACTGTTTTAGAACAGAAGTTATGGAAATTTGTTTCATTTAACGTTTCTAGAACCGTTCCTTAATAATTCTAGAACATTTCCAGTATGATTACAGAACAGTTCTAGTCTGTGTGTTCCAGTACAATTCTAGAAATGTTTTAGAACAGTTCCGAAGGTTTGCTTCAAACAAGTCTGGAACAAACGTGCTAGAACAGTTCTGAAAATGTCCTTGAACAGTTCTAGGACATTGTTCCACTCAGAACTTGTAACATGGAATGCTCTAAAATAAAAAAAGGAAATTTAGTGGTAATTTTATTATGCATTATTAATACCACAAAACAAACAAGAAATGTTATTGGTGGGTCACTAGTTCCTCTGGAACACTGCAAATGCATTAAAATGTTATACACATCCATTAGCTTTACCATTTTACTGATCAGACTGCCTGACAATTATCCCTATTGCGTGGAAACCATTTATCTGCCCGCATGCCGTACAGGTAATACCATAGTAACTAGAATGCTCAGTTTTCTATTCACCGGTAACGATAGCTCAGTGAACAAAAAACTGAACATTCCAGCTGCTATGTAACAAACTGTGACATGATTCAACAATTATGCAATGATATAAACGGAATATCACCACAGTGTGTGATCTGGTGTCTTGTATCAGTTCGAGTTGGTTGTGTATTCCAGATCACACGAGAGGCGGAGCCTCGAGTGTGATCTGAGAGAATACACAGCCAACGAGAACTGATACAAGACCCTAGAATACATACTGTGGTGATATTCCTTTTATTATATACCTAAACTTTAAAGTTCCTTTTATTATATACCTAAACTTTAAAGTATGTCCGTATTTTACTTTTTTGTTTGATAAAAGTTAATTAAAACTAGCCTAAAACCGGGACTCAATCTTATTCAACTGAATTACCAAAACTATGCATATGTCAAAATGCTGCTGCGTACTAATACACAACGTCAGCTTGTTAAAAATAGTAACAAAACCGGAAATTCCCTAATGTCACACGATCTTGTATCAGATATACATCTGATACGGGAAATTATTGTATGGCTTGTATTTGCTTGTATTTTTAAATAGGTATATATATAATAAACATTGCATACCATTCTTTTAACATTAAAATCCTATATATACCAATGTGATTTTGTAAAAGGCTAGCACTTACATTTTCTCATACAAATGTTTTTTCTTAAATCAATTAAATGCCATCTAAACAGATTAAACACCAGATTAAGACACTTATTTTATTCTGCGTTCCATTTTGAGCACATTGTCATATGTCATTTCATAAAATTTACCACGCCCACGACCCCGAGACGGGGCCAAATATTTACAGAGGGGATTCATTTGAACAAACTTGATAGTACTACAGTTGCTGATGCTACATTCCAAATTTCATTGAATTCCCTTCAGCAGTTTCGGAGAAGATTTTTTAAGTTTTTTTCTATTTTTAATAACAACGGCCATCTTGGATTTTCCGATTGACCTAATTTGAACAAACTTGAAACTGCTTGAGGTCAGGACCTTACATATGAAATTTGGTTCAAATTGGCCAGCCCATTTCACAGAAGATTTTTTAAAATGTTGACGGAAGACGACGACAGACCTCTGGGTATTCTTATAGCTTAGCTGACCTTAAGGTCAGCTGAGCTAAAAAACAAAGATAGCATTTGAAATAATCAAGTACTCGTTTAAAATATAAGCAAAGTAGTAAACAAAATCTACAAATATACAATCATATCACAGTTGTGTTTAGCAACTTTTAAGGCAAGCAGTTCCTGCAGCCAAAGAAACTTGTGGTTCAGAGAGGTTTAACCATCAGTATAAGTTTACCTGATAGGGTCCTTTTCACACCAAACGTTCCATTATTGTTTGCATCACTAATCTTTGGTGGACTGATGGTTGTCGTCTTTGAAGTCAACTGTGTCATGTCTCCTAAGTTGGCTGAATGAAAAAATGACAACATTGTTTAAAATTCATGTTTATACCATGCACAAATTATCTACAAAAATCTTGTTAGTGCTTCAATGTTTGCAGTTGTAATTGAAAATTGTCTCATGTTTAACATACAATCTCAAGACTCCACTACATTTTCTGCCGCAGGTTTTCCAGAAAAAGATGTAGGAGTGGGTTGAAATTCCAATAAACTACTAAAAGATCAAACCAAATGTAAAAATGTTTTGTGTTAATGCAACTTTTAGGCAAAGGCTTTAAGCATTTCCTGCAGACAAGGAATACTAAAATAAGCTTCTGGGCAAGATTTATTTACTCAGCATGTATCAATTTACCTGATATGGTTGTTTCCACACATGGTGCTCCATTATTACTCACATCAACAATCTTTCGAATGCTGGTCTTCTTTGAGGCCAAATGTGTGTCTCCTGAATTGGCTGAAATAAGCGATAATGACAAATTGTTTAAAATTCATGTACAAGGCATGCACATATCTTTATAAAAATGTCTTTCTACATACTGCTGTAGAAAATCCCTGAAGCCCTGAAGACACTGCAGTTGTTCGGTACAACTGAAAATACTGGCAATGTTTAATTTTTTTATAAAAAAAATTCAGAACGATATTGGCGTTGATAATTTGACTTATTTTCGGTAATAATAAAATCTATCCAAATTCATGTGCTCATACTTATTGCTCAAAATCTGAAATTATCATATCTTCATTATGTATTTATCTGATATGCTCGTCGCTCAAATAAATTTCATATTACAAATATGTTTACGACACATCTCAGTTTTTATTTGAAAACATTACGTAAACTTACCGATATACTACAATGCAATATTTCATGGCTCTAAAAATGGGATTTGTTAATTTGATGCTATTTTCCTTAGCGTTGTTCCAAATATACTCGTTAGAATCTCACTCTTATATAAAGTGGAGTTTTCCAGGGTGTTTATTACACAAACGTGATAAAGAAATAAGCCTCAAGCATATGTAAAGCAAACTACTTTGAGCAAGGACTTACAAAACCTGTGATATCTAGGTCTGTGGTTTGATGCTGCTTGCCTAAAAATAAACTATTGCTTGTGTGATGGCACGTTATCCATCCTCTGTTTATATCAGCTCTTTCTATAAACCAACTAAGCCAGTGAATCTCTAACTTAACCCTTCTCTTGCTGTGTACGTAAATATACACTTTTGCAAACAATGTAGATCCAGATCAGCCGGTTCCTAAAGGAACTGCCTGATCGGGATACAGTCAGACTTAGACCTGATGAACCAAATATGCAATCCTGAACTCTTTGTGCAAAGAATTTATTATATACCATCTACCAAATTTCAGGTCAATATATTCACTAAAAGTTACTGAGCAGGCATTTTTTTTTCACAACTTGATCTTGACCCAATGACCCATAATGCAATCCCAGACTTCCTCTGACTACACAGAATATATGTATCAAGTTTCATGTCAATATCTATTTTGAATAGAACTAAAGTTATTGCGCAGAACTGTTTTAATTTTGATAACTGTGACCTTAACTTTGGTTCAAATGCTGTCAAAGCCAATCCCAGCCTCCCTCTCCATGGGAGCAATGTATATACATAAATTTTCATTCTAACATCTACATCTTGGACGATCATGCACAGTACCAGTCTGCCGGAAACGTCTTGCCAGTTCAAAAATTGTATTTCTACTGCAATTTAATGTCCGGCTGACATTGATCGGAGATACTCCACCCTGCAGCATCCCAATTGCTCTATTTCTCCACCCATATCTACAATGACATTGAAATACAAAACTTAATCAGGAACATTCTATAATATTTGCCTAACTTAATTATAAATTCTGAAAGGGGGTGATCCTATAAAGATGAATCTATTACCCAATGTACTCTCAGTTAACAGTTATGAAATATGAATCCTCCAAATATCATGATCATTTGTCATGAATATTTCTTGTCTACTGATCATGATAAATGTGACAATACTGATTAAATTTTGTAAGTGTTGTACTAAATGTAAATTTATCAATATCAAAATACACAATGAAATTACGAAATAAAATGCACTTTGATCAACCCTTTCTCAAACACATACTTACCATAGACAACACAGGTACAATCACATTAATATTTTAACATTTTTTGCAATCAGGTTTCTCAATCCAAAAGCTTGTGAGTTCATACTTTTCTTCACTGTCTAACTCCACTTTTTGATTACATAACAAATTGTGTGGAATAAATTGCACATGTCTGTTCTTCACCCCAGCGCTACGAGCCCGCTCTCTAGCCTGATTAATAGGTTCTGGAATGGGTCCAGGCTCGTAGCAGCTGGGGGCACCAAGAAAAAAATAGTTTGGGTCATTGGAAGTTTGTCGTTTTCCTTTTCTCGGAGATTATACATAGGGGCTGGCGGGGTTAATGCTGGGATCGTTTTGTCTTGGGGATTATCCATAGGGGCTGGAGGGGTTAATTTTGTGATCGTTTCGTCAAGGAGGATATTATCTACATAATCTAATTCCTCGTCAATCTCCAGAAGGTCAATTACTGGTTCTGTGAATAAATTGACCTTCCGGGTTTCTGGGCAGGCTTCCGTGCAGGGTTTCTGTTTGGGTTTCGCTACTGATTGTACTAATTCTGAGGTTGGGACGGTGGAAAGTTCACTATCATTAATCTTGGAAAAATAGTCCTTGTCAAAAATGTCTTCAAGGGGGGGGCCTGGTGTTGCACATTTTATGGGAGTGGGGAAAGCATGCTGTCTCCTGACATGTGACTCCAATTCACCCTTTCTTGATCTCGCCACAGAGAAGTCACAGAAATCGCAAGTTACTCTAGGGCCATGCGCGTCCCTAAGTGTCGCCGAAGGGAGGCCACCCCTGCTAAATGTTCAGTCATTCTTCATGAGGAATTCATGAAATGTATATGAAGTTTTCATGAAGGAAATTCATGAGTTCTTCATGAAGAAGAAGTGAAGATAAAATGGCACAGTTCTAAAAATATTCTTAAGATTGAACAAATGCATTTTTTATGAAGATAAAAAAGCATAAAAAATTCTTAAAATCAACCAGATTATTTTTATAGAAGAAATCATGAACAATTCATGAATTAAAATTCATAAATACTTCATGAATTAAAATTCATAAATACTTCATGAATTAAAATTCATAAAATAAGCATTAAACTTCTCCTTCATGAAGAGTTCAAGAAGAAAAAATCGGTTTCACTTTTAATGAATAAATCATGCTTTTTTGTTAAAAAAAACTAATGTGCCATTTTATCTTCACTTCTTTTTCATGAAGAATTCAAGAATAAAACTTCATAATACTAGGCTGGTTTATCCTCATGAAGAATTCTTTAACAATCACATTAAAACTTCATATTATCTTCATGAAGAATTCATTAACAATCACTCTTAAAACTTCATGAACTATGTGACTGTTAATGATAAAATAAAAAATTTGTTACATACATGTATGTTATTTGCAAGTATGGATGATTAAAGAAAATTAAGGTAATCTTCTTTTAAACACTTCATTTACAAGATCACCCATTTTCATAATTTAGTTACAAACAGTAAAACTCACAACAAGAGGGCCAGAATGGCCCTGAAGTGCTCACCAGACCAAATGGGCACAATTTATATTAGTTTTGTAGAGGATCTGAATATGATGCTATGTGCCAAATATGAAAGCTGAGAACTTTCCAGTTTCAGAGGAGAAGATTTTCAAAGTTTGCACTATATGCTTCTATAGGAAACACTGGGACACCCCTGGGGCGGGGCCGATTTTGACCCCAGGGGCTTAATTTATATAACTTTTGTAGAGGACCTGAACATGATGCTATGTACCAAAGATGGGGGCTGAGAACCTTGTAGAACCTTCAGAGGAGAATAATTTCAAAGTTTTCACTATATGTTTCTATTGAAAACTGGCTATGCCTGGGGCAGGCCAATTTTGACCCTAGGGGCAATTTATAAAACTTTTGTAGAGTACCTGAACATGATGCTATGTGCCAAATATGAAAGCTGAGAACCTTCCAGTTTCAGGAGAAGATTTTCAAAGTTTTTTTTCACTATATGTTCCTATAGAAAACAATGTACCCCTAGGGCGGGGCCAATTTTGACCCCAGGGACATACATTAACTTTTGTAGAGGACCTGAACATGATGCTATGTGCCAAATATGAAGGCTGAGAACCCTGTAGATTCAGAGGAGAAGATTTTTAAAGGTTCAAATTGTTGACGACTGACGACGCACGCCAACGGACATCAGGCGTCAACAAAAGCTCACCCTGAGCACTTTGTGCTCTGTTGAGCTAATAAAAAATTTAAACAGGAACAGTCCTTGAACTAACAATTTTTTTTAAAATGTCTAAACTGCAATAACTTTTTATCTTTGTTCTTTTTGCCTAAATGTTTTCTGTAAGTTTTTTTCAATTTTTTTTATGAAGGTTTCTTTTGACATCCTTGTTTTTTTTCGTACAAGTCTCTCTAGCATGTCCATTTTAGTGATGTTTAGTGGCGGACGCGGACTTCAAAGACATTTCCCGGTCCTTTTTCCAGTCCTGGAACAATTTAAAATTTCTTCTTTAGTGAATATCGTTAGTGCCAATGTTGTTAGAATTTTCTGGGCATCTTGTTCCGAAAGGTATTCCACAAGGTCAAGATATGATGAATCTGGGTCAGTTTTTTTAGCTCACCTGAGCCAAAGGCTCAAGGTGAGCTATTGTGACCGCCTGTCGTCCGTCGTCTGTCTGTCCGTTCACTTTTATTTCAAATGACGACTTCTCCTAAACCACTGGGAGGATTTCAACCAAATTTCACAGAAATGTACCTTAGGGTGTCCTCTATCAAGTTTGTTACAATTATGACCCCCGGGCAAAAAATGGCCCCGCCCCACTACTTTTACAGGGTTTGTTTTTTTAAATCTTTAAAAATCTTCTTCTCTGAAACCACAATTTCTAGAGCTTTGATATTTGGTATATAGCATCATCTAATGGTCCTTTACCAAGTTTGTTAAAATGATGACCCCCGGGCCAAAAATGGCCCTGCCCTGGGGCTTGTAGTTTTTACATAGACTTATATAGGGAAACCTTTAAAAATCTTTTTGTCTGAAACCACATAATCTAGAGCTAAGATATATGGTATGAAGCATCACCTAATATACCACTACCAGGTGTGTTCAAATAATGACCCCTGGGCCAAAAATGGTCTCACCCTGGGGTTTTATGCTACTTAACATCAGAATATGTAACATGTAAAAAGTTCCCCCTTAGCCAATTTCCTCACAGTTATTTCCCTTGTCCCATCAGCATAGCCATAAGTGACAAAGGGAGATAACTGCATTGGAGTTCTAGTACCTCCAGAATAGTGATTCTATTTATAACTATTTATAATAAATCAGTGTAGCTGTTTTAGAAGGCATAGAAACAGATCTATCAAATTCCATTAGCAAACAGCAGACCCTGATCCTATAGGAGCCACCTTATCTGGGTCTACTCTGTTTGCAGATGCATGAAAACAAGTTTATATGATGGAAATTAAGGGTTAAATAAGGGTTCTTCAGATCCTAAACTGCAGTTCAAAGGTTACAGCACTGGGCAGTAAAATCTCTCCAGGTCAATGCATGATTCTTAACTCTTTGCACGCTAGTGGTGAAACTGTGATTACCTATGCAAACAGTTTGGATCCAGATGAGAGGCTGCATAATGCGGCGTCTCATCAGGATCCAAACTGTTTGTCATCTTAACCATATTTTTGCAAATAAATGAAAGTAAGTTTATTTTAAGAATTGAAGCAGATGACAATAACTTTTTGTTGCAGACGAAACATTAAAGGCATTTTGAAAGGGATGTTGACCCATTAACCCCATAGTGTGTTGTGTGAGTGATAGCTAGATGTTATCTTGGTGTCTTCCAATTTCTCTCAAATTAGATGTGGGAGATATTGGACATCCTTAGCTAAGAGTAACACCTCAGCCAATCAAGGAAAATGATCATCATCTAGACTTTTGATCTGGGTCAAAACCCAACTGATGTAAGTCATGGTAATGTTTAAGAAAACTGTGAAAACATGATTATGCAATGGCCCAACTGATATCAGTCATGGTAATTCTTAAGAAAACATGATTATGCATTTGCCGCCCCTAACAATGATAGGTCTCAAAATTACTACTGTTGATTACTACTGTTGCCCAAAAAAGCATCTTAAATATAACTTTTTTTTATAAAATTTTATGACAACACATTAAAAATCCTAAAATATCTGAATCTTGTATGATATTAATGAAATAACTGAGTAAATATAACTTAATTATAACAGTAGACGTAACTCTTCTCAATTTCAATTGTTAAAAAATACTAATGACCCGTTTAATTGACTTATCATCAGATATTCACACCTAGAGTTAGAATTATTTCTAAACACCTATTAACCCTTTACCTGTTTGCTTTGACAAAAATTTATCTGGGACTACTCTGTTTGCTAATGCGTAAAAAATTGTTTTTTCCATAAGGAGAAGTTTTAGCTTTGATAAAAACTGTAAAATCAAATCTATATCTTGTCAAATGCAAACAGAGCAGACCCTAATCAGACAGCTTCTATAGCAGCCGTCTGATCTAGTCTACTCTTATTTTTAATGCGTAAAACACATTATTTCTCTGAAGAGAAGTTTTTGCTTTGACAAAAACTGTAGAATTAGATCTATATTGTGTCAAAAGAAACAGAGAAGACCCAGATCAGACAGCTTCCGTAGGAGTCGTCTGATCTGGGTCTACTCTGTTTGCTAATGCATAAAAACAGCTTTATATGAGGGAAAGGGTTAAAAGATTTTTTAAGATATTTTTATTGGTCGTTTCACACAAAAACTGGCATTATGTACTGCCTAGCACTTTATTTGCCTATATACCTGGATCAAGGTATAATTGCATAGCTTTATTGACGTCATTTGAATTTCTCAAAGACCAGTTTTAGGCATTTTGAGCTAAGGCAAAAATTGCACAAGTTGTAAACAGTTTAGATCTTGGTCAACCAGTCACTTGGTATTAGATCTGAATCCAGTTCAAGTTTATTCAGCAGTGAAAGGGTGAAAGCAGTGCACTAAGCTTCTTTCATCTGCTAGAAATGTTGTCCACTGAAAAATTAACATGCCAATATATTACTGTAACTCAGGTGAGCGATATAGGGCCAATGGCCCTCTTGTTATTTGATTCAAGGGCCAAGACTCTTTCCTCCAACTTTCTAATTTTACGTCTCATGTGACGAAAATCTTCCATCAACCTTAAAAGAAAAGTTGTATAAAAAATTATTTATCTACATTTTCTGAAAGAACAAACTTCAGTTGTAAGCGATGAAAGAGTTGACGCCTGTCGCAACATCAAGTTTTATTGTTAACAAGAGTGTTCGGAGGAACACGTGTGTCACCTGCTCGCAGCCGACACAAGAACTTATTGTTAATATGAAAAAGGGGAGTAACTAAAAAAATATTGATGCTAGAGTTGTGGCCCTTCACCTGTAGGCAAGGGTAAATAACTCTGTCAAGCATTTTGACTGAATTATGCCCCTTTTTAACTTAGAATTTTGGTTAAGGCTTTGTTAAAGTCCATTTATTTACATAACCCTTTGAGATAAAGCTTTTAAACTTGGAACACTTGTTCACCGTCACAACCTTCACCTGTAGGCAAGAGAAAACAACTCTGTCAAGCATTTTGACAGAATCATTCCCCTTTTTAATTCAGAATCTTTGGTTAAGGCTTTGTTAAAGTCCTTTTATTTACATAACACTTTGAGATAAAGCTTTTAACCTTGGAACACTTGTTCACCATCACAAGCTTTACCAGTAGGCAAGAGTACATAACTCTGTCCAACATTTTGACAGAATTATGCCCCCTTTTAACTTAGAAATTTTGGTTAAGGTTTTGGTTAAAGTCCACTTATTTACATAACCCTTTAAACTTGGAACACTTGTTCACCATCACCAGCTTCATCTGTAGGCAAGAGTACATAACTCTAACATTTTGACATAATTATGACGCTTTTTAGCTTGGAATGTTTGGTTAAGGTTTTGGTTAAAGTCCACTTATTTACATAATCCTTTCAGATAAAGCTTTTAAACTTGAAACATTTGTTCACCATCAGAAGCTTCATCTTCATCTCAAGCATTTAGACACAGTTATGGCACTTTTTAATCTAGAATTTTTGGTTAAGGTTTTTTGTTAAAATATGCCTATTTACAACCTTGAAACTTGGTCGCAAAATTTGACTTAGAATTTGAATTTAGCAAATACGTTAACCCCAGTTTATGTTGAACAAATCCTCGACGGGCGTATATTGTGCCCACTGGCACTCTTGTTTGTACTTTTGGTACTTCGGCCAGGTGAGCTAACAAAACTGTAAGTGAATTAGCAAGTTTTTAAAATTCTTTTACTTATTGGTGGAACCTACTTAAACTTATTTTTCAATGCAAATGAATATTGACTATAGTGCCAGATTAGACTGTGCATCGCTTAAAATATGAACATGATCCATATTATTCACTTTTCAGCCTCTTAAAGTGTATCTGTAAACATTTTGTAACACTGTGGATATTGATCAGACTCCATGGATGCACAGGTTGATCTTGTCTGTCTAGCACGGCTTCCTGTTCTAGATTATTTTCAAGGAATAACACTTGGTTTTTATTTGGAGCATCCAACACTTCATCCTGAACAACTTGTAAGAACTTTCCAAGGCCAAAATTTGTCAGGTCCTCTTCTGAATCCTCTTCTGAATCAGAAACATGATCTGTGTCACTTTGTAAGACATATTCCTTATCCTGATCATTATCATCAGTGATGTCACTGAACATTTCCATATCACTGTGGTCCACATTTTCATCATTCTTATCTGCTATCTCTTAATTTTTCATCCTCTTTAACTTTCCTTTGTTAAGGCGATCTGTCTAGCACGGCTACCTGTTCTAGCTCCTTTTCAAGGAATAACACTTGATTTTTATTTGGAGCATCCAACACTTCATCCTGAACAACTTGTGAGAACTTTCCAAGGTCAATATTTGTCAGGTCCTCTTCTGAATCAGAAACATGATCTGTGTCACTTTGTAAGACATAGTCCTTATCCTGATCATTATCATCATTGATGTCACTGAACACCGTTTCCACATCACTGTGGTCCACATTTTCATCATTCTTATCACTGTTTTCTGAGTTGATATTTTCATTCTCGTCACTGTTGCCCTTCGACTCATCATTCTCTTCAGCAGTCATCTCCAATTCTTCAATTACCCAGTCAATGTCATCATGAAGAGTGTTCAAAGTACATATTCTTTTCTTTTTCATAAGGATATCTGTAAAAAGATTTTAAGCCCAAAATATTACATTTCAGATTAAACCACTTCACTGCCATGAGGTCATTAATTTTAAACAATTGTTGTCCGCTTTTATTTCTCAAATTTAATTTATAGGTATTTTGACTTAATAATAGAAAAATAAGTGTCAAACAGTTTGGATTCTGATCAGACGCCACTTTACACAGCTTCTGATCATGATCAAAATTGTTTGCAAAAAGCCAGTGTACTCTGGGTAAAACAGTGAAGTGGTTAAATGAATGTTAAGCAAAACAAGTAGATGATGATCATCCATTGATTATTGATGTTTCTTTTCCAATACACACATTTTTCAACTAAGAGAATTTGAAGTTACACAGGGTACTCAATTCTTACTTTTTTAAGGTAACAGATTTTTTAACTTCAATATAACTATGCCATTTAACTTCAAAATTGTATCTATCAATTAATGCTCTACAGTCCAACCTGCTGTAAGCGGTCAGTCTAGGGAAGTGGCCACCTTGGCCGCTTACAGCAGGTGACCGCCTAAACCAGGTGCATGTTACCAAGCATACTTTCGAGTAATTATGACAGACATGTATTTTGTGTACAGCAGTATACTAATCGATATTTATAAAGACCGTTCTGACCTAAAGTGCGCGTAATAATCGCAAGTCATATCGAATTAATTGCCTTGTTTGTCGTTCTTCAACCTTTTGTCCCTTATTTATAAGTGTCAGTTCTTTCATTTGAGTAATACACATGCCAGTGTTATTCGAATTTGGCTTCGGGGTGTAACTTCTAACAGTGTAGCCATGTTTGACACGACTGGTTTCCCGAATATTCCGTCGTCGAACATCTAACTCATAGAGCGGAAGTCTGGAACCAGCTAGTTCACGCGTGATTACATTCCTGGGGAATTCCGAGTAGAAGGTAAATCCCCAATTAATATGGCATGAACATCTGACACGCTTTGTAACAAACAAAAGAAACTGATAAGGGGTCCAAATGGGTCATGACCGTTAGTTGTATGCATTCAAAGGTGACAAAATGTCTGATGTTGCCGATCGATAGCCATGAAAAGTGTTTACACGCTTTACATTTGTAGAACACCTGGCCGCTTACACCAGTGTGTATTGGCCATTTGGGATGAAATAGAGTGGCCGCGTTAGGCAGGTGACCGCTTGTACCAGGTGTAATATATAGTGTTTTTCGTTGGGAGGGTCCTAGAGTGGCCGGTTACAGCAGTGTGGCTGCTGATACCAGGTGACCGCTGAAGCAGGTTGGACAGTATTTATAATTATGACAAACAAAACAGACATGTCACCTTCAATCTAAAAGAAAAGATGATAGGGGATATACACGTGTATGTTGTACATGACATGTAACAACAGGCCCAAGATGGCCCTGAGGTGGCTCACCAGAGGAGATGGAACCTAATCATTTTACCTTTGGGCTTATAGCTATATTTTGCCTTTGGACTTGTAGCCATATTTGTCAAGATGACCATCCTGAACAAGCTGGATCAAGAGTGAGGAATAACTGGCCTGTAATGCGCGTTTTGTACCATTTGAGCAGGTGACCTACTTTTTGACCCCACCCATGATCAATCTTGACCTAGATGTCATCAAAACTAATATTATGACCAAGTTTAAGAAAGATTGGGTAAACAATATGACCCCTAGAATGTAAACAATAATTTGCTAAGATTTGACCAAAATACTTATTTTTTACCTCAAATTGGCTGAGATTTCATCAAGACAAATAATTTTGAAAAAGTATGAGTAAGATTGGGTCAAACATATGACCCCTAAAGTGTAAACAACATTTTGCTAAGATTTGACCCAATGGCCTACTTTTTGACTTACCCTACCCATGCTCGAACTTGACTGAGATATCAAAACAAACATTTTGACCAAGTTTGAGAACTATTAAGCCAACAACATTACCAAAAGAGTATAAACAAGTTTTAGCTAAAGAGATTTGACCTAGTGACCTACTTTTTGACCCAACACTGCCCATGATCGATCTTGACAGAGATGTTATCAAAACTAACATTCTGACCTGGCTTGAGAAAGATTGGGCCCAAAATATGACCCAAGAGTGTAAACAATATTTCACTAAGATTTGACCTACTTTTTTACCTCACCCCAACCATGATTGAACTTGATCAAGATAACACTAAGGCAAACATTCTGACCAAGTTTTAGAAAGATTGGACCAAAAATATGCCCCCTAGAGTGTAAACAAGCTTTTTCTAAGATTTGACTTAGTGACCTACTTTTTGACCTGAACCCACCCCTAATCTAAATCGTCTGAGCTATCATTAATACAAACATACTGACCAAGTTTGAGAAAGATTGGGTATATATTGAGGCCTCTAGAGTGAAACCTAAATAGTAATCTTCTTCTGAAACTGGAAGTTTCTCTGCTTTCATATTTGGCACATAACATCATCTTGAAGTCCACTACAAAACATATATGAATTATGCTTCTGGGTTCAAATGAAGCCCCGCCCCAGGGGTGGCAAGATTTCTATAGAAACGTAGTGAAAACTTTGTAAATCTTCTCCTCTGATTGTCTGGTGAGCGATATCAAGGCTATCATGGCCCTCTTGTTGTTTGACACTGTCGTCTTTCATAATTGCATTCAGCATTCATGACCAAGTTTTATGGCATTACTTGGGGCTTTCAAGTCCTCGTCAAACTCTTCCACATGACAGCATGCTAATGCTCCACTTAAACTGTCTCGAAGTATTGTGGAGTAAAGTAATCATCAATATCGAGAAATGTGCCTTTAAGCTTTTGACAAGCAACTTTCAATTTGGCAGCTAGTCGAATCACAGAACTAGTGCAGTGCTCCAGTTAATTTTTGGCTACCATCAGTACGGTACTGATCCAAATTGAACTTCATCAGTACAGGCTATGTCCTGCCAGTACATATGTAATAGGGCTGACTATTGCGGCCAATTTCTACTATTGCAATAGTATTGCTATTGCAAGAAACACTATCACGATAGTATTACTATTGCCAGGTTACTATTGCAATACTATTGCGATAGTTCAATGTCTTACAATAAAACAGAACAAAGGAACTATTTATACCAAAACAAGTTTTAATTGGATTTCAACATGGTAATAATGACTAGAACAAGAATAACGGAACACATTATCCCTCTCTAAACGGGAGAATGACTAGAACAAAATACTGACTAGCATTAAAAGTGACACACAGAATAATCAATTCTTTATACAAAAATATTGACCATTTCATTTCAAGTATGATTCACATACATCAAAATAGGAATGTGACCACAGGTGTCATAATATGAAATTTTTTACTGCACACCAAATCATCATGTTAGTGCAATACAGCTGCAACTCCATATGATTTTCATATGCATTATGCAGTTACAACATTATTTCACTGGCATGACAAAAAAATGGAATCCAAACAGCTGGAGACATTGTCACAGTCTTGAAACCAATACATGTTGACAGTCGGATATATATTTCACTATCTATGGATTCCAATTCTTTTTTAGAAATATTAGCCTGTCAACATGCTCTGGCTTCAAGGCAGACCGCTGTGCAGTGACAATATCTCCAGCAGTCGAGAATACCCTTTCTGAGGGCACCGAGGTTGCTGGAATTCCAAGGTATTTCCTTGCAATGAGTGCAAGGTTTGGGAATTTGTAGCAGTTGGTTTTCCACCAAATCAGAGGGTTTTCATTGGCAGGGATTGAAGGCTCCTTTTTGTACTGCACAACCTCAGATTCACAGATTTCTTGACATGATTTTGGTTGGTCTACCTTTGTGATGTACACATCACCGAAGAATGAAAACATAGAGCATGGCTTATTCTTTGGAGCCTCATCTCTTTCAGACTTTGTTTTGAAACTTTGGGTGATGGAGCACAATCTGATCGCCATCAATGTCTTCAAGTTCAATTGGAGGAAGTGTTGGCAATTGAGGCACATCATTATCTGCCTTTTCATATTTCACTACAACAGGTTTCTGTTTTACTGAAACTGAAACTGCTTCAACAGCCAGACAGTGATGTGCCTCCATTGCCTCTTCAACTGTCAGGAATGGAACCGATTTGAATCTAGGATCCAACAAGGTTGCAACTGTTAGTTTCTCCTTTACAGAACGATATCTATCAGAGAGGTCATCAGCTATAGCCTTTTTATACGCCCACCTAATAAAGGTGGTCGTATATTGTCGTGGCCCTGTCCGTCCGTCCGTTCGTTCGTTCGTTCGTTCGTTCGTTCGTTCGTTCGTTCGTTCGTTCGTTCGTTCGTTCGTCCGTCAACATTTTGTTTGGCCGCTGTTTTCTGGGAAAACTATTTGAGAGATATTAATAAAACTTCACACAAATGTTTAATGCATCAAGATCTAAAGCTGAGTTGATTCTGAAGTTCATTTGATTTTTCATTTCAGAGTTATGGCCCTTTTTTTAAAAAAATGCAAATAGTTTGTCCGCTGTTTTCTGGGAAAACTATTTGAGAGATATTAATGAAACTTCACACAAATGTTTAATGCATCAAGATCTGAAGCTGAGTCGGTTCTGAGGTTCATTTGATTTGTCGTTTCGGAGTTAAGGCCCTTTTACTTAAAAACAGTGCAAATACATGCAAATAGTTTGTCCGCTGTTTTCTGGGAAAACTATTTGACAGATATTAATGAAACTTCACACAAATGTTTAATTCATCAAGATCTGAAGCTGAGTTGATTCTGAGGTTCATTTGATTTTTCATGTCAGAGTTGTGGCCCTTGTTTTAAAAAAATGCAAATAGTTTGTCCGCTGTTTTCTGGGAAAACTATTTAAAAGATATTAATGAAACTTCACACAAATGTTTAATGCATCAAGATCTGAAGCTGAGTCGATTCTGAGGTTCATTTGATTTGTCGTTTCGGAGTTATAGCCCTTTTACTTAAAAATAGTGCAAATACATGCAAATAGTTTGTCCGCTGTTTTCTGGGAGAACTATTTGACAGATATTAATGAAACTTCACACAAATGTTCAATGCATCAAGATCTGAAGCTGAGTCGGTTCTGAGGTTCATTGGATTTTTCGCTTCAGAGTTATGGCCCTTGTCCTTAAAAAATATGCAAAAAGCTTGTCCGCTGTTTTCTGGAAACACTATTTGAGAGATATTAATGAAACTTCACAAAAATGTTTAATGCATCAAGATCTGAAACCAAATTGATTCTGAGGATCATTTGATTTTTCTTTTCAGAGTTATGGCCCTTGTCCTTAAAAAATAATGCAAATACATGCAAATAGTTTGTCCGCTGTTTTCTGGGAAAACTATTTGAGAGATATTAATGAAACTTCACAAAAATGTTTAATGCATCAAGATCTGAAACTGAATTGATTCTGAGGATCATTTGATTTTTCTTTTCAGAGTTATGGCCCTTGTCCTTCAAAAATAATGCAAATACATGCAAATAGTTTGTCCGCTGTTTTCTGGGAAAACTATTTGAGAGATATAAATAAAACTTCACAAAAATGTTTAATGCATCAAGATCTGAAGCTGAGTTGATTCTGAGGTTCATTTGATTTTTCATTTCAGAGTTATGGCCCTTGTCCTAAAAATATGCAAATAGTTTGTCCGCTGTTTTCTGGGAAAACTATTTGAGAGATATTAATGAAACTTCACAAAAATGTTTAATGCATCAAGATCTGAAGCTGAGTAGATTTTGAGGTTTATTTGATTTGTCGTTTCGGAGTTATGGCCCTTTTACTTAAAAAATAATGCAAATATATGCATATAGTTTGTCCGCTGATTTCTAAACTGTTTGACAGATATTAATGAAACTTCATACACATGTTTAATGCATCAAGACCTGAAGCTAAGTCGATTCTGAGGATCATTTGATTTGTTGTTTCGGAGTTATGGCCCTTGCACTTAAAAAAATAATGCAAATCTATGCAAATATGAGGATGGCCATAACTTTTCATTTGAAATGATATTTACTTCAATTTTTTTTAAAAAATAGTATCACCTTAATATGGAAATCAAGATCTGAAGCACAGATTAGAAAATGTCAACACTTATGAGGCATGTTGAATCAGAGAACATTTGCAAGTGGGCGTATTATGTACCGTATGCGGTACTCTTGTTGATGTCTTTCACCAGCACACTGTCATCGTCTTTCACCGACATGCATACTTTAGTTAGATGATGAATAATAGGAAGTATTGTAGAAATGGTTGGTACACTCTCTGTACAAAGTAGAGTGGTTGCTGTCTTCATAGGTCCAAGTACAGACACCAATTCTTCTGCTGCAGCAATGTCGTCATCCTTCAGAGTACTGATGTCCTTCTCCTTGCCCCTGATGTCCTTGGATGTTAATGTAGCATACACTGCAGGCTGTTGCTCTAGAAAGCGTGACGTCATGTCCAATGCTGAATTCCACCGTGTTGAAACATCGATTATAAGCTTGTGTTTGGGAAGTTGCAAGAGGTCTTGTTTTTCATTCAGCATACTAGCAGCAAGAGCACTACGGTGAAAGTAAGCCACAATTCGACGTATTCTTGCTAATAGTTTTGAGACGGAGCTGAGCCTCAATGCCTTACCGCACGCTAAGTTCAGGGTGTGGGCAAAACACCCTAAGTGCAATGAAGTATCAAACTCTTTCATTGCTGCCACCATATTTGAGGCATTGTCGCCGACTACTGGGGGAGCCGGCTGCAGTCTCCATTCATCCACAGCTTCAAACAGCACTTTTGCAATGTGGACACCTGTGTGGCTCTCGGGCATTGCTCTAGTCTGAAACATAAATAGAAGCAGGAGATTAATAAATGCTATGAAGAAAGAATTCCAAAACTCAATGTACTTTGCAAGAAGATTTTAACTCAGATCAGATAACCCCTTGAAGAGGTTTCTGATTAGAGACTATACCTTATGCAATTGTCACATGAAATAAATTTAAAATGTCAGTTTTTGCAAATATCTCTGGATAATCTGTGACAGACAGACAGACAGATGGACGGACATGTGCAAAACATAATGCCCCTTAACTATTGTCAAAGATGCAATAAGGAAATTGATATGTTATACAAATGTACATGTATATGTTTCATGATCGGGAAGGGCATTATGCCATTATCCAAAGTTTGTTTTCTCAAATTCATTCTATAACACGTTTACATGTATTGGACCTATATGCTAAATTTACTTAAGTGAATGAATATTGATTGGATAAGATGATCCCTACAGTATGATGCACTTCACTTAAACAATGCCATTTAATGATTATGCACCTGCAGAACAAAGTTTTTCAGGTTCCAGTTGTCATCAATGTGACTGCTGGTGATGGTGATGTAGGATTCTGTCGCCCTGCTTGTCCATCCGTCTGTCGTAAGGGTAACTGGTTGACCATTGAGCTGTTGCAGGACGTCTTGCTTTATGGTGTCGTACAAGTCTGGCACTTGTTTGTCCAAAAAATGCTGTCTTGACGGTATCGTGTAGGCAGGCTCCAAAGTATGGATCAAATTTTTGAAGCCACTGTTCTCCACAACACTATAAGGTCTTAAGTCTTTCACAATAAATTGTGTTATGGCCCCAGTGATGGACCGTGCCCTTGGACTTGTTGTGGGCAATTTCGCCCTCAACATCCCCAACAAGTTGTTCTGAACTGTGTAAGTTCCTTTACCATTGCAATCACGCATATCAGCATTTTTACCTTTGATAAAATTCAGCAATTCGGGGTGCTTTCGTTGTATGTGGTCCGTAAGATTTGTAGTATTGCCACTATATTTCAGTATAATTTTGCACACTTTGCACCCCACTCTCTTTTTGTCAACGTGTCCATTTTCTCTTATGAACCCATAATAGTTCCATACCGGCGATTTACCACTTTTATTTGACACAAACTCGATCATCTCCCCACTCGACGACATTTTGAAAACAAAATGGCTCGACTAAAACATGAGCATAAAAAGGCCGAATACTACAAATTTTACAAAACAATTTTTACAACGTAACTCGTAGGAATACTTAAGTTTAGGATATTGTAATGGATTTCATATTCTTAAAAATAGATATAGTATATATAGTTTAATTAGTTTTCGCCACTTTAATATAAGAAAATCACGGTCCCGCATTGTCCGCCGTCAGCTGCGCTCTATTTAGGGGTAGAATCTACCGAACTCTAGATTTATACATATCCCATGACAGGGGAAAGTACTCTTTAACGTTGTTAACATTTTCGGAATAAGAATGCTACGATAAAGACTCATTGCTGGTTTATTAGTTTGAGTTTGCCAATTATATGAAAGAACTATCGAAACTATCGATAGTCAGAGGAACTATCGCAATAGTCTATCGTCTGTTGGAAATGACTATCGATAGAGTAACTGGGATAGTGAACTATCACGATGCATCGACAGTTCGATGTATTGTTACACCACTAATATGTAACCAGTATTCCGGGCCCGATTACTGAATAGAAGTAATAGATACTTTGTGATGAAATTTCATTCAGATCACATGCATATCCATGAAGTAAAGGGTTGAAATGAGGGGTCACATTGCAGATCAGGACCTGAGTCATTTGACTCAGTCTGTTCTGTTTGCTTAGAGATAGAGAATATGGTGTATTTGATTCTATGCATCAATTTATGGCCAAAATCCCATTATATATTACTAATATGTTATATTTAAGTAAGAAGTGTATTGGCTAGACGATTAATTGTAATAGGTGGTTTGGTAAAAAAATGGCCATGGAGGAATATTCCAAAAGATCTAATTTATAATACAACTCTGTTTATTCCCATCTCACGCATTCTACCATACGTGTTGGAATCTAGTAAAAGTATTGATGAAAAAGTATATCCGGTCCGAAAGCCATGCAAATTTCAGCAAAAGTTTTTTTAATATTGGTGTTTAGTACGAAGTGCCTCAAGACCGCAAATCACACTTTAGCACGTAACCCACCTGTATGTCACATACACTTTTTCAGCAACGTTTTTGGTTATGCCATAAAATATGCCGGATACAGGAACTGTCTTATCTTTGAAGTCTGTTTGTTCTGAATCACTCAGTTCTGAAATTGCTTGAAACATTTTTTTAACCAGTTCAGTCTTGCACTTCTTGCTCTGTGAAATGTCACTATACTTGTCAGTGTCAAAATCTGAATCATGTTCATGTTGTCTTTTTGTTGTTGAATATTTCCTAATTGTACACTTAGTAAGTGAATTTCCTGTCATTTTAACAAGTTGACCAGGCTCATTATCAGAATTCTCTAAAATAATGTATATTGGATGAGTATCAACCACAGCTTTCTCTATCTGGTCAACTTTCTCTATCTCTATCTGGTTAGCTCTCTCTATCTGGTCAACTTTTTTAACTTTCTCTATCTGGTCATCTCTTTCTGTCTGCTCAACTTTATCTATCTGCTCAACTGTCTCTGTCTGGTCAGCTCTCTCTATCTGGTCAGCACACTCTCTCTGGTCAACTTTATCAAATGTCTCTTTCTGGACACCTCTCTCTGCCTGATCAACTGTCTCAATCTGATTAACTTTTTCTATCTGGTCAACTTTCTCTATCTGGCGGGCTTTCTCTGTCTGATCAACTTCCTCATCTTGTTCAGCTGTCTGATCAACAGTCTCTATCTGATCAACTGTCTCTATCTGCTTAGTTTTCTCCGTTTGATAAACTCTCTTGATTTGACCCACTTTCTCTGTCTGGTCTGCTTTCTCTATCTGATCAACTGTCTCTGTCTCATCAACTTTCTCTATCTGTACTATTTGATCAACTGTCTCTGTCTGATCAACTTTCTCTATCTGTTTAACTTTCTCAATCTGGTCAGCTTTCTTTGTCTGATCAACTCTCTCTATTTGATTAACTATCTCTGTCTGGTCTACTTTCTCTATCAGATCAACTGTCTCTCTGATCATCTGTCTCTACCTCATCAGGTTTCTCCGTCAGGTCAGCTTTTCGAACCCTGTAATCATATATGCAATTCAATAATAGGTGTGTAACAATGTAAATTTTTCATATTGTAAATTATATTTGCTTTAAAGATCTAGATGCAATTTTAAAGGCTTTTTTTTGGGGGGGGGGGGGTCTGTATTGTTCTCATTCATTAGAAACGGTCACACGACTTACCGGAATCGGCCTAATTTACCAGAAATTTACCAAAAATATATCGCTCGAAAACTCTACCACTTTTCTCAAATGTTATTCATGTTACATACAAAAGATACATTGCGATGAATATCTGTATCAGTATGTGCACGCAGCAGTGCCATGTCGGAATCAGCCCCAGTATGGACACCAGTCCCAATGTGGGACCCACCATTAATGTGAGTCTTAAATACGTTACCTTTCGGAATTAAGAAATTATTCCACAGCATATGGATCTTCAATTCGAAGTTGTACATCAAATTTATGAAAATTTCAGTAAGACAACACATCCTGTAGTACACTCACTTCAAAAGTTTGGAATCCAAACAATTCCTTCAATGTGTCATTGAATTTAATGATTCTTGAAACTAATTTCCAGTTTAATCCATTAAAAAAATATGTAAGACATGACCGATTTCAAATCCTTGAATTCTGGTATGAATATCTGATACTGAATTCATTTGACATGATTTGTCATTGTTCTATGCACACAAATCTGTTGACCAAAGATGAAAGAGTCTTGTCCATCTTCTTGAAACAATCACCAACAACATGAATATAGCAATTAATGCTACAATTATCAAAAGAAGAAAAGCACCATTCAAATCGAGTTGCATGGCCATGGTTCACGTGGTTGCACCCAGTAATTTCAATAACAATGGCGGTTTTTTCTCAACCGCATTGCTTACATTTCCTAACAAACAAAATGCATGAAATCCGATCAGTTCAATAAACTATTGTCGATTTGCATAATATATAATAACTCATATATAATAATTTTGCTCACTGACAGCTCAACACAATTTCATTTTCAGTATGCGTGTGACGCCGTCACAAAAGCATGGCCTGTTTGATGCCAATGTTAAAACGTGTAGTCTACCTTACTAGATCTACTTATACGACAGGCAGTTCGATATAGTGCATTATCCGCGTTAACCTCACAAAATAAACCTATAGTTTAAAGATTTCCATTTAAAACTTACCAAAATAAAGCATTCCCACAGTAACGTCCACCTGAGTCGGCAAAATAATGGCGATCAGTGATTGACTAATGTGCGCATGCGCAGCGGAAGAAGGCGCGGGGACAGATATCAAATCTCAGGTTACGTTTATTCGGTTTATTATGTAGAATCCACAAATCTCAAACTTCTAGATGAAATAGATCAATATTACTGATTCGTATATTATTGCAGTCTTTTCTTAATCCAAACTGCATTAAACAGCGCTCTTGGAGTGGTGCTAGTAGTGTATTTAGTTTATACGAGGGTTGTTCGAAAAGTTTCGGGACAAGTGCTGTAATTTTATATGAAATTTTCATAAAAGATAGCTGTGACTGTATCCTATTGATTTATTGCCAGAATTAAACTTAGGTGCATGCTAGACGCAATATATTGTCACCATAGCAACGTCACATCGATGTGAGCGGGGCACCTTGGTATACTCAATAATGGTTTGTCTTTATATAGGTCTGAAACACTCAATTTTTTTCGAAATATTACGCAGCATACTTTATACACTTCTGGTGCCTATTTAACCAATAAGCGAAACATTTTTTTATTTTTTCTGATGAAATGCCTCGAATGCACTCTCTGACAACAATTGGCAGGTCATTGACGTCTTCGAAACGTCAGCCTCGCAAGTCACACTTGATTGTCGGGAATAACCAAAAATCGCACAGTGCAAGGTCTGGGGAGTATGGTATGTGCGCAATTATGTCAATTCATCTTTCAAATTATTAAAAAGACTTAAACACCCTACCTTTCAGTAATACTGATCCGTCACTGTGTTTGCATTGTGACGTCAAAGTGCCCCGCTCACGTCGACGTGACGTTGCCATGGTGACAATATATCGTGAGTTGCTTGTGCAAACATTTAAATATGGCAATAAATCAATAGGTTACAGTCGCAGCTATCATTTATAAAACTTTCAAAGAAAAATATTGAAAATTTAAAAAATTACAGCACTTGTCCTGAAACTTTTCGAACAACCCTCGTAGCCCAACCCCACTAAAAATTTGATCCCGGGATTTATCCTCTATGTCCAGAGCCGAGAAGTTGTGTGTATACGGTATGTTCGGCGTACTCTGCATTTGTCTAAACTCAACGGTGTCGTCCAAAGACCGACCCTATTGGACTAGTCCAACGTTTTTAGCTCACCAGAGCACAAAGTGCTCAGGGTGAGCTTTTGTGATAGCCTGATGTCCGTCGTCCGTCGGCGTGCGTCGTGCGTCGTTCGTCGTTCGTCGTCCGTCGTCAACAATTTGAACCTTTAAAATTCTTCTCCTCTGAATCTACAGGGGTCTCAGCTTTCATCTTTGGCACATAGCATCATCTGTAGGTCCTCTACAAAAGTTATATAAATTATGTCCCTAGGGTCAAAATTGGCCCCACCCCAGGGGTGCATTGTTTTCTATAGAAACATATAGTGAAAACTTTGAATATCATCTCCTCTGAAACTGAAAGGTTCTCAGCCTTCATATTTGGCACATGGCATCATGTTCAGGTTCTCTACAAAAGTTATATAAATTATGCTCCTGTGGTCAAAATTGGCTACACCCCGGGGTGGACAGTTTTCTTGCAAACTTATAGCTGACTGCGATTTTAAGCATCTTCTCTTTGCTCATAAATAGGTCATCCAGTCAAGCAGTGGGATAGATGACCAGTGGCTATTTTTAGGTCACCTGTATCTGGTGCTGGAGCTCTGTGCCTTAGCCCTTTGCCTGTTCTATGTTTATTATTAATTTGAATGCCTACTGCATATTCATGAACAAAATAGTTAAAATGAAGTATGGAAGGTGGAACATTGTAGTCATTTGTTTTCCAAATTTCACAACCTACTGAATATTCATCTACAAAATAGTTATAATGAAATATAGTAGGTGAAACATTGTAGCCATTTTAGAAACTTAAGGAACAGATGTATAAAATTCCATTTACAAACAGAGCAGGCCCTGATCAGATGGCTCCTATAGGAGGCATCCGATCTGGGTCTACTCTGTTTTCAAAAATGTGAAAACACGTTTGTATGAGGGAAGGGTTAATTAATAATAGTGATTGGCATTATGATATTATTACATGTATAACCTGCCCTGCAGTTCAGAAGAAGGGTAAATCATGTAAAGACTCCAGAATGCCAAATTAAAGATTTCAAATAAATTATGAAATATGAAATTGTATTACTTGAAACTATTAAGTTATACTTATGATTATGCAATTATTATGTAATAATTTATAATAATATTCAAATGCAAAAAATCAGTTTGGAATGCTAGGGTACACATACCTGTTCAGAAGAACAGTTGATCGCCTTTAGTCAGAACTTTGTATGGCCTTGTTTAAATTATGCCCCTGGGATTAAAATTGGCCCCACCCGAGGGGTGGTCAGTTTTCAATAAAAATATATAGTAAAAACATTGAAAATCTTCTCTGAAACTGGAAGGTTCATATCTTTCATATTTGGCACATAGCTTCATGTTCAGGTCCTCTACAAATGTTATATAAATTATGCCCCTGTGGTCAAAATTGGCCCTGCCCCAGGAGTAGCCAGCTTTCAATAGAAACATAAAGTGAAAACTTTGAAAATCTTCTCCTCTGATTGTCTGGTGAGCGCTTCAGGGCCATTCTGGCCCTCTTGTTTAGCTCACCAGAGCACAAAGTGCTCAGGGTGAGCTTTTGTGATTGCCTGATGTCCGTCGTCCGTCGGCGTGCGTCGTCCGTCGTGCATCGTGCGGTGTGCGTCGTCAGTCGTCAACAATTTGAACCTTTAAAAATCTTCTCCTCTGAATCTACAGGGTTCTCAGCTTTCATCTTTTGCATGTAGTATCATCTTTAAGTCCTCTACAAAAGTTATCTAAATTATGGCCCTGGGGTCAAAATTGGCCCCGCCCCAGGGGTGGGCAGTTTTCAATAGAAACAAATAGTGAAATCTTTGAAAATCTTCTCGTCTGAAACTGGAAGGTTCTCAGCTTTCATATTTGGCACATAGCATCGTGTTCAGGTTCTCTACAAAAGGTATATAAATTATGACCCTGGGGTCAAAATTGGCCCCGCCCCAGGGTTGGGCCATTTTCAATAGAAACAAATAGTGAAATCTTTGAAAATCTTCTTCTCTGAAACTGGGAGGCTCTCAGCTTTCATATTTGGCACAGAGCATCATGTTCAGGTCCTCTACAAAAGTTATATAAATTAATGCCCTGGGGTCAAAATTGGCCCTGCCCCAGGGGTGCCTTGTTTCCAATAGAAACATATAGTAAAACTTTGAAAATCTTCTCCTCTGAAACCAGAAGGTTCTCAGCTTTCATATTTGGCACATAGCATCATGTTCAGGTCCTCTACAAAAGTTATATAAATTATGGCCCTGGGGTCAAAATTGGCCCCGCCCCAGGGGTGGGCAGTTTTCAATAGAAACAAATAGTGAAATCTTTGAAAATCTTCTCGTCTGAAACTGGAATTCTCTCAGCTTTCATATTTGGCCCAGAGCATCATGTTCAGGTCCTGTACAAAAGTTATATAAATTATGGCCCTGGGGTCAAAATTGGCTTCGCCCCAGGGGTGGGCAGTTTTCAATAGAAACAAATAGTGAAATCTTTGAAAATCTTCTCGTCTGAAACTGGAAGGTTCTCAGCTTTCATATTTGGCACATAGCATCATGTTCAGGTTCTCTACAAAAGTTATATAAATTATGCCCCTGGGGTCAAAATTGGTCCCGCCCCAGGGGTTGGTCATTTTCATTAGAAACACATAGTGAAATCTTTGAAAATCTTCTTATCTGAAACTGGGATGCTCTCAGCTTTCATATTTGGCACATAGCATCATGTTCAGGTCCTCTACAAAAGTTATATAAATTATACCTCTGGGGTCAAAATTGGCCCCGGCCCAGGGGTGGGCCATTTTCAATAGAAACAAATAGTGAAATCTTTGAAAATCTTGTTCTCTGATACTGGGAGGCTCTCAGCTTTCATATTTGGCACATAGCATCATGTTCAGGTCCTCTACAAAAGTTATATAAATTATGCCCCTGGAGTCAAATTGGCCATGCCCTAGGGGTATCCAGTTTTCAATAGAAACACATAGTGAAAACTTTGAAAATCTTCTCGTCTGGAACTGGAAGGTTCTCAGCTTTCATATTTGGCACATAGCATCATGTTCAGGTCCTCTACAGAAGTTATATAAATTGTGCCGCTTGTCTTAAATTTGCTTCACTTTAGGTCCTCTAGAAATGTTACATAAATTATGCCTCTTGGGTCAAAATTGGCCCTCGCCAGGGCTGGCTAGTTTTCTATAGGAACTCATAGTGAGAACTTTGACAATCTTTTCCTCTGATTGTCTGGTGAGCGATGTCAGGGCCTTTCAGGCCCTCTTGTTAGACTTTTTTATGGGGTTGAGTTATTTATTGTTCCTGTACCCCAGAATGTTCAAAAAGACATGACACGTTCATTGACATTGTGATTTCTACCCCACAAAAAACGATTATACAAAAAAATACCCCACTAGCACCACTCCTAAGAGCGGACGGACGGACATGGCGACTCCAGTATACCCCCCCGAAAACTTCAATTGTGGGGGTATAATTAAGATACATGTATAGTGATTTAAGATTTTGTTAAACCCTTTCCCTCATAAATATACAACTTATTGTGCCTTTCCAAACAAAGTAGACGCAGATATCTCCTGTTGGAGAGAATCGATCAGGGTCTGCTCTGCTTTCTTGTGAAATTACATAGATCTATCCTATAATATAATAGTATAAAAGCCAACAATTCTGTCAAATTTTACATTACAAAAATTTGAATATTGATGAAGTGCATGCATTAATGTTTATATGGGGAAAAGGTTAAGAACTTAAGATATAGTGAATTAAGGTATTATCATTAGTTAAGGTATAGTGAATTAAGGTATTGTCATTAGATAAGATATAGTGAATTAAGGTATTATCATTAGTAGGATATAGTGAATTAAGATATTGTCATTAGTTAAGATGTAGTGAATTTATCATTAGTTAAGATATAATGAATTAAGATATTGTCATCAGTTAAGATAAAGTGAATTAAGATATTGTCATTAGTTGAGATAAAGTGAATTAAGAAATTGTCATTAGTTAAGCGTTTTGAATTAACCCTTTACTCCATGAATACGCCTTTCTAGGCATTTGCAAACTGGGTAGACCCAGATCAGATGGCTCCTGTAGGAGCTGTCTGATCAGGTTCTGCTCTGTTTCCTTAATATATAATATAGATATGATTATACAGTTTCTGCCATTGTTATTTTAACAATTAATCTAATTAATACTCATGATGTCATCATTTCTTGCATGAATATTCCTGGAGTAAAGATCTAGAAATGTAAGAATATTCATGCAGTAAAGGGTTAAATAACCATTTCCCTTATACATGCTTTTTTATATGTCTTTGCAAACCGATAAACCAAGGTCAGACAGCTCCTGTAGGAGCTATCAGATCTGGATCTGCTCTATGGAGTTAAAAGGCTTAGATAAGTATTACAATATAGTGTCAGTTACTTAACCCATTCTCTGCTGAATGTTCATGTAAATATGGAATATGTACACACTACACAGGGTTTTTTGGTATTGGTAAAAACTGTAGTCCGATCTATTTTAATTTCATAGCAAATAGAGCAAACTGTGATCAGATGGCCTACAGGAGCCATCTGATCTGGGTCTACTCTGTTCGCAAAGGGGTGTATATGTGGGAAAGGGTTAAGCAAACAAGCTTGTAAAAACAAAGATATAAAATATACTATATATATTTATGGTGACTGGTTCAATATAAGACAATTGATTACTTTTTTTTTCCATTTGGATCCAAACTGTTCGACATTTCGTAAATGTGTATGAATAGAAATGGAAAAATGCTTTGGTAGTTGTCATCAAAATGAAGCAGATAGCAGTGTTTTTTTTCTTCAAAAGTACTAACAAATGTTGCAAAGAATAATTATCTGCAACATCCCATTTCTATCAAATCTGACAGTTTGCTTTGATCTTTACAAGTCATATAGTATGCTTAGACTTTGCATTTCTCATGTTTCATTCTGTTTGTATGTACATAAGTGATTATCCCTTTCCTCCATAAATACGCCTTTCTATGCCTCTGTAATAACCACTTCTTGAAACCATTATGATAGAGCATTATTTTGCTCCTATAGGAGCAAAAGCTCTTTTTATCACGATGGTTTCAAACTACAAAAATTGTAAAAAAAATACTTTTCTCTAGTAAATGCTCCTTTTGGATAGATTCATTCAAAGAGGTTTGGTCTAAAAATTAAATAGCCTATGGAGGAAAGGGTTGAGCTTTCTTAACCCTTTCAGTATGGGAAACTAATGTCCTTTGCAAACCATGCAGACCATGATTAAAGGGCTCTTAGAGGGATCCTGGCATCAGGGTATTGACTGTTTGGTCATGTTAAACATAAACTTTCTTTTAAAAAAACCCCCATTAGACTAGTATTCAAAGTAAGCTTGACTTGTTTCAATTTTGGAATAGTCCATATGGAAATTCAGCCTTGAAAGGGTTAAATATTTAAATACAAGAAACTAGCAAACTACTAGCATTTTAATACTGGATAAGACCAGGATTGGAGAACCTCAAAAAGAGCACTTTTATCGGAGTCTGTACTATTTGCCATTCAAATCCTCTATTAGTTTCATGTACTGAATGGACTCCGTAGATGATGATGATGGGCCATTCTACTTTGAAAAATCAGCATTCAAGACCTGTTATATTCTGACTGCATTTATCATCAGTTTAATTTAATCTTTTACTCCATAAATACACCTTTGCAAACACAGTAGACCCAAATCAGATGGCCCCTATATGAGCCATCTGACCAGGGTCTGCTCTGTTTGCTTATGAAATAATATAGATATGATTCTACAGTTCTGTCATGGGCAAAATTTTCTGTGTTCATTGTGCCATTAATTTATAGAAAATAATCTGATCAATAATCATGATGTCATTATTTCTTATATGAATATTGATGGAGTAAAGGGCTAAACTACTTATGTTGCATGTTATGTACCCTAGATATTGGGACACCCAGGCAACCCCATCCCATTGGTTTATAAAGCTGTATTTAGTACCATTTTAACCTTTTCCCTGTTTATTCAAAATTTTAATACCTACTGAATATTCATGGAAATATGGGAGGTGGAATATAATTATATTGTAGTGATTATAGAAAGTAAAGAAACATCTATCAATTCCATTAGCAAACAGAGCTCTTATAGGAGCCGTCTGATCTGGGTCTACTCTTTTTGTAAATGTGTGAAAAAGCCTAAATATGAAGACGAGGGTTAATATAATACCATAGTGAAGACCCTAATCAAACTGCTCAAAAGGGATCTGTTGATCTAGGTCTGCACTATTTACTAAAGTTTTTTCTATCTGAATGCTTAGGGTAATTATGTCTCCCCCATTTATGGGGCGACATATTGTTTTTGCCAGAGTTGTCTGTCCATCCGTCCGTCTGTCTGTCCGTCACAAACTTGTGTCGCGCATATCTCTGAAACCAGTTGGGCTAGAGTCACCAAACTTCACAGGAATGTTCATCAGCATGAGTTGTTGTGCACCTGGGGTTTTTGAATTGTCTCCCCTAGGGCTGAAACGAGTACCCGGGTACCCGCGGGTCGGGTAGAAATTGGCGGGTACCCGGGTACAAAATAACTACCCGTTGCCCGATATGAAATCTTAAGCAGAATCTAATTGTTAGTTTTCGTAACTGAGTGAAAAAAAGAAAGCTAAAAACACGTTAAAGATAGCATAATCATAAACTTATGCAAGCATCCTTTTGTTTATAAGCAGATAAAGCTTGAACAGGCAAGTAAACATAAAAACAGACATATGAAACAAACCTCCGTTAACGTATTTGACTGGTAAATGTGCATTTGTAACTATTCGTTGTATTCCGTAAGGGTTCGGAATATAGAAATAGCTGTGTTCCGTGTGGTAAATGTGTCAAATGTTGCTCTGCAGAGAGGATCAACCAATCAAATTTGAGGCCACGAATTAGCCATGACATTTAGTGTAACCCTTTCTCAACGAAAAATATTAATATATAGTCTACATGTAAGGTGTATAACTGCGGACATTACCTTGATCTTGAATCAGTTATCTATTTACACAATATTTACGTCGTGGGACAACCGAAGAATGATGGAATAGCCTACAATTTCGCCAGTTATGTACAACGCGCTTTTCTTTCACAAACAATAAAACTTTCATTTTTACACGTTCTCAATTCCATGCATGGCCCGGCACATCTGTAACAGTCAGGTTTACGTCACGTTGCTGCTTTTTTAGCGAAATACAAGCAATAATAAACCAATAATAACCAAGGGAGGATAATACAGTAGGTACTTACCATATGTCTATAGTACTATAGCGTTATCAGGTACCCGCGGGTAATTGCAGAACGGGTACCCGGGTAGAAAATGTGTACCCGTTTCAGCCCTAGTCTCCCCTGATAACTTTGGAGTTATTGCCCGATGACTTAAAATTAGAAAAACTTTGTGTTGCGCGTATCTCGGAAACCGCTAGTACTAGAGTCACCAAACTTCACAGGAATGTTCACCAGCATTTGTTGTGCACCTATGATTTTTGAATTGTCTCCCCCTGATAATTCTTGAGTTATTGCCCCTGATATGAACACTTAAATTTATACATACTTTGTGTCGCGTGTATCTCTGAAAGCAGTAGAGCTAGAGTCACCAAACTTCACAGGATTGTCCACTAGCATGAGTTGTTTTGCACTTGGGTTTTTTAGCTCACCTGAGCCAAAGGCTCAGGATGAGCTATTGTGACCGCTATTTGTCCATCGTCCGGCGTCCGGCCGTCGTCCGGTGTCCGTCCACATTTTCAAACGACATCTCCTCTGAAACTGCTGACCCGATTTTAACCAAATTTTGTCAGAAGCATCAGTGGCTAGGGGGAACAAAACGTCTTTCACATTATGACCCCCGGGCCAAAAATGCCCCCGCCCAAGGGCTTATCAGTTTTTCATAGGAAAATCTTTAAAAATCTTCTTCTCTGAAACTGTAAGGCCTAGATCTTTGATATCTGGCATGTAGCATGATCTTATGGTCCTCTACAAAGATTGTTCAAATTATGACCCCCAGGCCAAAAATGGCCCCGCCCAATGGCTTATCAGTTTTTCATGGGAAAATCTTTAAAAATCTTCTTCTGAAACTGTAAGGCCTAGACCTTTGATATTTGGCATGTAGCATGATCTAATGGTCTTCTACAAAGATTGTTCAAATTATGACCCCCAGGCCAAAAATGGCCCCGCCCAATGGCTTATCAGTTTTTCATAGGAAAATCTTTAAAAATCTTCTTCTCTGAAACTGTAAGGCCTAGACCTTTGATATTTGGCATGTAGCATGATCTAGTGGTCCACTACAAAGATTGTTCAAATTATGACCCCCGGGCCAAATATGGCCCCGCCCAAGGGCTTATCAGTTTTTCATAGGAAAATCTTTAACATTCTTCTCTGAAACTGTAAGGCCTAGACCTTTGGTATTTGGAATGTAGCATGATCTAATGGTCCTCTACAAAGATTGTTCAAATTATGACCCCCGGGCCAAATATTGCCCCGCCCAAGGGCTTATCAGTTTTTCATAGGAAAATCTTTAACATTCTTCTTCATGCGGGTGCCGTCTGCATATAACTGAAATACTGTTGGTCGGACATTAAACCCAACTCACTCACTCACTCACTCTATGAAACTGTAAGGCCTAGACCTTTGATAGTTGGTATGTAGCATGATCTAATGGTCCTCTACAAAGATTGTTCAAATTATGACCCCGGGTCAAAAATGGCCCCGCCAAAGGGCTTATCAGTTTCTCATAGGAAAATCTTTAAAAATCTTCTCTGAAACTGTAAGGCCTAGACCTTTGATATTTGGCATGTAGCTTTGGCTTGTGGTCCTCTGCCAAGATTGTTCAACTTACGACCATGACCTTTGGGCGAAACTTGGCCCTGGCTTATCAGTTTTTCATGGGAAAAATATATCATTTTTCTCAGAAACCATAAGGCTTAGACCTTTAATTAATGGTATACTGCTTTGCCTTGTGGTTCACTACCAAGGTTGTACAAATGATTGCCCCGCCCCTGGGGTATCTCAGGTGAGCGCTTCAGGGCCTCATGGCCCTCTTGTTTTAATTGTCTCCCCTGTTAACTTTTGAGTTACTACCCCTGATGACTTAAAATTAGACAAACTTTACTTAGTGTCGTGCATATCTCTGAAACCACTAGGGCTAGAGTCACCCAACTTGACAGGAATGTTGACCAGCATGAGTTGTTGTGCACCTGGGATTTTTGAATTGTCTCCCCTTGATAACTTTGGAGTTATTACCCCTGATATGATTACTTAAAATTAGAGAAACTTTGTGTCATGCATATCTTTAAAACCACTAGGGCTAGAGTCACCAAACTTCACAGGAATGTTGACCAGCATGAGTTTTTTAATTGTCTCTCCCTGATAACTTTGGAGTTACTGCCCCTTATGACTTAAAATAAGAGAAACTTTACTTTGTGTCGTGTGTATCTCTGAAACCACTAGTACTAGTCACCAAACTTCACAGGAATGTTGACCAGCATGTGTTGTTGTACAACGTACCTGGGTTTTTTGAATTGTCTCCTCCTGATAATAAAGTGGATGGGAGGGGGAGACATCTGTTTTTGTGACAAAAACAAACCTCTAGTTATATATACATGTACATGTACTAAGATTATTGTTGATATCAGTTGATCAATTTATATACCAATAAAGTTTATAAATGAATTGAGCTGTTGTATTAATTATTTGTAGCTGATGCAGATACTGCTCCCTTCCCTGACAATACAACTGTTAACTTGTTCCCTCATTGACCTAACCTCTTTGGACTAGAACTATCACTAAAGGTGATTGATACCCCCACCCACCACATTGTCAAAAGATCCCATGACTTCAATAATCTTTCATCACACTTGTAGAGAGAAAATTTTTAAAAGTCCAGTCAAGGAATGACTCGCATCAAAATTATATCACACACATCTACACATCATTATAAATGCATATGCAAAATTTGAGATTCAATGGTGAAGAAATGTAGAAGTAGTACTTGAAGTTATGCTCTGGACAAAAAAATACTTACGAAAAGTAACAAAGGGGAATAAATTCCACTAAAATGAATTTAGAGTTTACAGTCCTTGTTGACTGCATATCCTCTCATCACCCTCTATCCATATACAAAGTTTCATAGTTGTACCTACAAAACCTGAAGTTATGCTCTAGACAAAAAATTGCTTCTGAAAAGTAACAAAGGGGAATAACTCCCTTAAAAATGAATTTAGATTTACAACCATTGTTGACTGCACATCCTCTCATCACCCTCTATCCATATCTAAAGTTTCACAGTTAAGCCTACAATACTTCCCCTCATCACCCTCATAATGTGTACCAAGTTTGAAGACAATATCATAAACAGGTTTCAAGAAAATGGCATGTCCCAAAAATATGTCCCAATTAAGAGACAAAATATGAGGTTTAAAAAGGGGCATAATTCGGTCAAATTTTGTGCAAGTGTTATGAAACATGGAGAAGATTGTCCCCACATAACATTTATACTATGTATTAAGTTTGAAGGTGGTATCATAAATAGTTCTCAAGAAAAAAGCAAATGTCCCGGAAAAACAAAAGTGACGGAAGGATGGACAAGGTGATTCCTATATAGCCCCCACCACAGGTGGTGGGGGTATAATAAATCTACCAAAAAGAAGCATTTACAAGACAAAGGAAAATAGAATTGTGTAGTTTTGAAACCATTGTGATAAATGAAGCATTTGTTCCTTTGGAGCAAATTCTATATTTAGCACAATGGTTTCTAGGAACAAATGCTCTATTTATTACAATTGTTTCAGAAAGTAACTTTTACAGGGGTGTCAATATGAGGGAATGCAGTTCAAACAGGTAATAATGGCCAGGTCAGGATTCCAGCTTTTAAGATCATTCGGCATATCAAAAAACATCCTGTGATCATATAACATTATAAAGATCCAGCTTTTTGTCTCACTCCACTCACCCACCTAATGCGTACTTCATACATACATACTTCAAACTTATGGAGGCGAATATTTTCAGGGGTGACTTATTAATGTCAAGGTCATACATCAAGGTCATATCGGGGGCATAGTGTTTCACAAACACATCCTGTTTTAATTTTGCTATTTTCAGACAATTTAGGGACTGATATCTCTTCAATATTTAACAAAACATCATTCTATTTATCTATTTATGGTGTTGGGTTTTCAAGGCCTGTAGGCCAATTCACTAATTAATGTTTGATGCATCCTGGGATAGCATAGTGTGGCATACCAGTTTGGGGGTCATTTTGAGTTTGACCTTGACATTTGACCTCGATCTTAGAAGAAAATGCACTAGTAGCAAATTTAAGCCTTTAATACTGAATGGACAGTAGTGTATAAACAGACCGTTGTACTGTGAATATTTAGCATTCAAAGGGTTGAACAAATCATAACAACTTTCAATCACTTTAACTATATATATATTATCTTAATGTAGATAACTGTATATCGGAGCTCCAGATGAGATGCGTAAATTAAAACATTTTCAAATATAATTTCATTATTTCTCCACCAAATCCTATGTTGCGACCACTCTCTAGAATCGTCTCTTTGAGACGATTCTAAATAGTGGTCACAACATAGGGTTTGATGGAGAAAAGATGATTTGAGTACACACTTTTATCTGTTGCCATGTGTATATATTATCTAAACGTAGAAATAAACAAAAAGTAGAAAACCATGTATACAATGTAAAGTTTCAAAAATAAATTCATATAAACACTAGCCTGTCCATATAGCATCATGTAAAAGGTGTATAACAGAGAAATATATATGTGAGAAATTGCACTTTGGTGCTACACTCATTCAGTGTGCAAATAATAATAACCCTGTACTCCATGAATATAAGAAATTAATATTTATTAGCTGGATTTTTGTAATGTAAACTTTTCAAGAGAGGGTAATTTTGCTTTGACAAAAACTCTAGAATCGCATTTATATTATGTCAAAAGCAAACAGAGCAAACCCTGACCAGATGGCTCCTACAGGAGCTGTCTGATCTGGGTCTACTCTGTTTACAAATGTGTGAAAAAACATTTATATGAGGGAATGGATTAATGAGATGAAATCATAATGACATAAAAACATACATTTCTAACCATGGCAGAAACATGGAATCATTTTTCCTAGAGGAGCTGTCTACAAAGGCATTAAAAGTAAAAGGGGTTAATATATTTACCTCATGAATAATTCATTCAAGATAATTCATTTGCTGTGTTGAAAGTAAAAATTTACTATATCATTTAGTACTAACTCAAAACATGCTTTAAACCTTTCCCTGTTCTATATTTATTCCAAGATTCAATACCTATTGAATATTCATGGCCAAAATAGTTATAATGTTTTTGGTGTGTTGATTAACATCCATTTCTACTAATTGGATGCCCCGAGAGAGGGGAGAGGATACAGAGAGTTATAATGAAATATGAAAGGTGCAGCTTTGTAGCCATTTTAGAAAGTAAAGAATGTTTTTGGTGTGTTGATTAACATCCATTTCTACTAATTGGATGCCCCGAGAGAGGGGAGAGGATACAGAGAGTTATAATGAAATATGAAAGGTGCAGCTTTGTAGCCATTTTAGAAAGTAAAGAAACGGATCTATCAAATTCCATAAGCAAACTGAGCAGACCCTGATCAGACGACTCCTTTACCATCTGATCTGGGTCTACTCTTTGCAAATGCATGAAAAGGCATTTATATGAAGGAAAGGGTTGGGCAAATTTTTAATGTCTTCACACTTGATAACTCACTAATTCATCATCTCATCCAAGCACTGATCGTTGGTTTTGATAAGTAGTGGATGAAAAATCTACTTTAAAAAATCAAATATAACATTTTGTACATCAATCTGGTGTAAAACCTTAAATGTTTGATGTTCATGTTCTCCCAATACAGAAAATCTAAGTTTACAGTACATACTAGTCACAAGGTCTGTTCTAGAAACAGACTAGAATACTAGTAACTCTCCACTTCCATTTTGTATTAAACTTTTTCACTGCCATCATTTGTCCGCTATAATTTTCTTTATTTGTTTCTCTTTCAAAAATCATAATAAAAGTTTGTATACTGATGAGACTGTGTGTTAACCCTTTACTCCATAAATATGCCTAGGCAAACAGTAGACCTAGATCAGACGGCTCCTATTGGTTTATATATGATATAATATAGATATGATTCTATAGTTTCTGCCTTTTTAAAACTAAAATTTCCTGTGTCCATGTGCTATTCCAACAAATTAAATCTTAATTAATAATATTCATGATGTCATTATTTCTTGCATGAATATTCATGGAGGAAAGGGTTAACTAGCATCTTACCTGAGTCTGAGCTGTTTGTAAAGGTGAGCATAAAAGGACGTTTTCAGTTGGCATATATTGGAATATAGTGTAACGGTTGGATACAATGTTATATAGTACGAAAACAAAAAATATGAAGAAATACTGATATCACAGACAAGTACAAAATGTATATATTAACACATATACAGTAAAGCTACCTGAGAATAATATAGACTAGAGCCTCTCAACAGCAGGCAGTTAGCCCTTTACCTGATCCAGATACCTATTGATGGCCTTGCAAACAGGGTAGACCTAGATCAGACTCGTCCTATAGGAGCCGTCTTATCAGGTTCTACTGTTTGCTGATGGACCCGATTCTACATTTTTTCCATGGCCCAAAAATCCTGTATTGATTGTTTTGTAGATATTCATGATGTCATTTTTTTCTTACATGCATATTCAGGTAAAGGGTTAAGAACAAACATGAGCATACTTAACCCTTTGCTTGCTATTCGCGTCAATATACCTACCTGTAAATAGTGAAGACCCAGATGAGACAGCTCCTGCAGGAGCTGTCTCATCAGGGTCTGCACTATTTACAAGTTGATTGTGCAACCAATGCACTCCACAGCAGTGGTTGCACAGCGAAATACTTGTACACAGTGAAGATATATCTAATTATACAACAGGGCATGGGTAAAGAAGGAGAAAATGTATTTTAAAATTCAGCAAGAGAAGGGTTAATAAAGAATTAAAGTAAAGCATTTAACTAGAAAATTGTGTCTGTGAGACACAGCGATGCCCCGTTGTGGTCCTTGACAATGACAAAACCGTGACAACCAACTGCATGTACAAGCGTGACACAGACGGACGGACGGATAGGTGCAAAACATAATGCCTCCTGACTATCGTCAACGGGGGGCATTAAAATCATTGGAGCTCCCTGCACATCTTTCATCCTGCATTAAGCTACCATCTGAATGAACTCTTTACTCCATACACACGCCTTTACAAACAGAGTAGACCCAGATCAGACTACTCCTGTAGGATCTGTCTGATCAGGGTCTGCTCTGTTTGCTCATGAAATAATATAGATATGATTCTATAGTTTCTACTATGGCCCCAAATCCCCAGTGTCCATGTGCCATTATAGAAATTAATCTAATTAATATTCATGGTGTTATTATTTCTTACATGAAAACTTCTTTTTGAGTGGTTGTTGCAGAGAGGCTTAACAGCTACATTACATAACAACGGCATTAAATTCTGTTATCTATGACAGTTTTATATTTTATCTGTGCATAATCAATATTGCTTTCCATCAGAACATATCACAAATTCACCTAGAGTGTCAAAAAAGTTAACCCTTTACTCCATAAATTTGCCTTCTAATGTCCTTGTAAATGGAGCAGACCCAGATCAGACAGCTCCTGCAGGAGCAATCTGATCAGGTCTGCTCTATTCGCTTATAAAATAATATAGAACTGAGTCTACAGTTTCTGCCATGGCCAAAAATTCCTTTGTTCATATGTCGTTAGAAAAAATCAGCTAATCAATATTCATGGCATTAATTTTTACATGAATATTCATGGAATGAAGGGTTAAAACACAACAAAACTATAAATCTGACACGGGTAATGTACCAATCGCCTCCGGGTCAGAATTACTCAAATGTGAGCTCATGCAATTTTCCCATTGAATCCCCAGCCAGCAGCAAATTCTCCTCCTTAAATACAACACAAGTTACTGGCGCAAAGTATGCGCTTTTCATTTCAATCTTGCCCTGCACTGCCCAGATTTGTACCCGATGATCCCCGCAAGTGGCCAAATATGATCCAGAAGCTGAAAACGCCAGATCTTTCACCTCTGATTTATGAGCTGCCAGGCTTTTAGCTAGCACTACATCCTCTGTTAATCTCCACAAACCAACCTGACCGGACTTGTAACCGACAGCGAACATGTTTCCCAAGGGAGAGAATGCTGATACAGTAACCTTCGAGTCGCTGATGGATAATGGCCCTTTGATACATTGAATCTCTGTAGAACTGAAAACAAAATAATAACCAAGTTGTGTGACAATAAACCTTTCCTTCATACAAAAGCTTTTTCATGCCTTTGCAAACTATCATGTAAGTACTTGTTGGAATTGTCTGAGGCAATTCTAAAGTCTACCTCAAGAAAGAGTTTGAAGTAGAAAAGGAAATATTTATCCAAAATTTCTTAATTCTTTGAATGTGTGAAACAATGGTACTGATCAGGGTCTTTATTGTTTGTTACTCAAAGTATATTGCAAATTATTATCCTTCCATACCTAACAAACTCCATTCACGTAGTTAAATACTGATGGATTATTGAAAATTCAGTATTCAATGGGTTAACTATACTCCGACCTGTTCATGCATTTGCAAACTGAGTAGACCAGACGATTCCTGTAGGAGCTCTCTGATCAGGGTCTTCTCTGTTTGCTTATTTGAAGATCTGATTCTCTATTGCCATGCCAACAAATGTCTTTATATTTTATATTTTAACCCTTTTCATGTTCTCTGTTTATTCCATGTTTATTCCAATTTTCAATACCTACTGAATTTTCATGGACAAAATAGTTTAAACTAGAACTACCACTAAAGGTGATGCATACCCCACTAGCACATTTGACACAGAGATGGGGATATAGAAATAAATCACTATAATATCTGCTACAGTTTAGAAAAAACTCAGGAAAAACTGAAATTTCTAAGTCAAACTGCTGTATTTCCGTTAAAAATCAGTGTAGTGTAACAAAATTCAAACTTGATCTGTAACTCATTATAAAGCTACATACCAAATATCACATCAATATCTGCAAGGGTTTAGAAAAAACTCCGGAAAACCTGAATTTCCGGAAAATTTCTAAGTAAAATCACTATTTCCGTGAAAAATCAATTAAGCGTAACGAAATTCAAACTTGATTTGAAACTCATTATAATAAAGCCACATACCAAATATCACTTCAATATCTGTAAAGGTCAAATCATTATAATAAAGCCACATACCAAATATCACTTCAATATCTGTAAAGGTTTAGAAATAAACTCCGGAAACCCTGAATTTCCGGAAAATTTCTAAGTAAAATCACTGTATTTCTGTGAAAAATCAATGAAGCGTAACAAAATACAAATTTTATCTGTAACTCATTATAATAAAGCCACATACCAAATATCACTTCAATATTTGTAAAGGTTTAGAAATTTTTTTCGGAAATCCTGAATTTCCGGAAAATTTCTAAGTAAAATCACTATTGCCGTGAAAAATCAATGAAGCGTAACACAATTCAAATTTGATCTGTAACTCATTATAATAAAGCCACATACCAAATATCACTTCAATATCTGTAAAGGTTTAGGAAAAACCTGAATTTCTGGAAAATTTCTAAGTAAAATCACTATTTCTGTGAAAAATCAATGAAGCGTAACTAAATTCAAACTTGATCTGTAACTCATTATATAATAAAGCCACATACCAAATATCACTTCAATATTTGTAAAGGTTTAGAAAAAAACAACTCCGGAAAACTGAAAAATAACAACGGGCAATAACTCAAAAAAATACTGAAGACAGAGTTACAAACCTTGTGCACTGCACTTGCAGTCAATGTGATCTATCTATATATGAAGTTTGAAGTAGATAGCTTTTACACTTTGGAAGTTATTATCCGCTCAAGGCGGACGGACATGGTGACTCCAGTATACACCCCCCAAAAAAACTTGGTTTGTTGGGGTATAATGAATTATTGAAGGTGGCCTATACTGCTATAGGAGCCGTCTGATCTGGGTCTACTCTGTTTGCAAATGTGTGAAAACACGTTTATGAGGGAAAGGGGTAAAACAAGGCAGTGTTTAATGAATATTCATACCGTACACAATAATCTAGATATGTACATGCCCTACCTCACTTTCCACAGAGTGGCTCCTGTTCCTGTTGTTGTGAGGACATGGTCATCCTTCATTGAACATGATATTGTGGACACCTCATCCTCTGTCTGCCAGAACTTTACCTTCTCGTAGGTATTGATGTCAAAAAGCATCACCACACCTTCCACTGTCCCTGAGAGAATGAGAGGAAATGTTGACACTTTCATAAAAAAAAAAAATGCTCGCCTTTACAAACTGGAGATTCAGACCAGATGGCTTTTACAGGAGTCTTCTGATCAGGGTCTGCTTTGTTTTCTTATGACATGATAAAGATCTGATTCTACGGTTTTTGTCAGTCAGAAACAATCGGCTTATAAATTATTGTTTTTATATGAATATGCAACACGGAAAGAGTTGAGTCAAAGTCCAAACATAATTATGTTGCTTTTCAATATCTGATTATATTTGTCAAACAGCTTGGATCCTGATGAGAGTCCAAGCCATTGTATATGTGCTCAGGATCAAAAGTTGTTTGACACCAGACTCGTCTTTGTGAACAGAGTAAACCCAGATCAGACAGTACCTGTAACAGCTATCCGGTCAGGTTCTGCTTTGTTTGCTCATGTCATTATAAATTCTAAAGAGTGGTCACACCAAAAGGTTTGGGAGAGAAATAAAGAAGTTAGTCTTGAAAATGCTTTAATATCATATGTGTATCTTATCTGAACCATTGGCATGCCTCTAGTGTATTTATGACAACCTTTGCAATCAGTTTAGTATTGAATGCAGTGACAAGTTGCTCCGATCCAAATGCTACAACTTGAGTAACTCTGTGTCTCACCAGGATCCAAGCTGTTTGATACTCCGTCAATAGTTTCTCATAAGCTTACAGGAATCGATCAAATTTAACCCTTTCCTTCATATAAAAACATTTGCAAACAGAGTAGACCCAGATCAGACGACTCCTTTTCGAGTGAAAATTGACATTATAACAAGAGCAGCGTGCGGCGCCAACACGTGTCTGATTTGGTACTTGTCCAGCTAAATTAAAACTTTGAAAAACCCTGATCAGGCTGAAAAATGTCTTTGAAATAAGTTTGACAATAAATACAGACAGATGGGAGGTTTCCCTGAATCTGGTTCTACACTGCTGGTTAACCTTCTTTCCAAATTAACATTTCAAAACCTATAATTCCTTACCTGTTTGTCATTACATGATTTACAAAGAGCTTGGATCCAGAACAAACACAGAACAATATGTTTTATGACTAGGGTCCAAACTATTTCACATTGTGACTAATAGTCTGACAATAATTAAGTTTGTAAAATTTTTGCCGATAGAAGTTAGAGAGAAAATTTGGGAAATGCCAGAAAAAATATTTCACACTGTAAGATGCGTTTTTGTATACCCTTCAATGATGGAAGGGAATTTCAAGTAAAAGTTTCCTGTGTAGATGCCTTGGACACGATATCTTCATGAATGCATATCTGACAAAGTGTTAAAAACAAGAGCCATGTGCTGCGCCAAACGCTCATCTGATTTGGTGTTTGTCCAGCTAAATTAAACATTTTTGAAAAATATAAAGGCCCATAACTCCAAAATTTTGAAATCAAGAGTTCTGGTTCTTACGTAGGGGCCTCCTCAATGAGATCTACCCACCTATGAAGTTTCATGTTGATACCTCTTACATTTTCAAGTAATGAGCTACATTAAAGTTTTTGCACGCCGACGACGCCTGCAACTACAACTCCGTGATCACAATAGCTCGACATTTCCTCGAAACAGACAAGCTAACAAGAGCCGCATGCAGCGCCAATGCTTGTCTGATTTGGTGCTTGTCCAGCTAAATTTAAAAAAAAAAAAGGCCACAACTCCAAAATTTTGAAATCAAGAGTAATGGTTCTTATATAAGAGCCCTCTCCTCAATGAGATCTACCCACCTATAAAGTTTCATGTTGATATCTCTTACTCTTCTCGAGTAATGAGATACATTAAAGTTTTTGCACAACGACAACGCCTACGACCAAGTGATCACAATAGCTCGACTTTTTTTCGAAACAGATGAGCTAAAACTGGAGCTAATAGATATTCATGTTGTCATTTCTTCTTCCATGAATATTGGACAGGAAAAGGGTGAACAGATCCAACCTTGCGCAGGCATTATTTCTTATAGTGGTGGTTAGTGTTAAGACTAATAGTGTTTTTGATTTAAAAAATATTAAAAATAATAAAGTAAAACACAACTCAAAAACTGAAGAAGAAACAATTTTGCAGAGTTTGCTAAGCTTTCAGATGTAGTTAAATATTATGATTGAACTCTTGCTCTGTTTAGAAGTTGAACGTTTTATTTGTTTCTCTTCAATACTACAATAAAAGTGAAACAGATCCTAATGAGAGGATGAGTAATGCAACATCTCGTCTGGACCCAAACTGAAAAAAATTGAGCATTCAATACGTTAACCCACTAACTTACCAACAACAATAAAGTTCTGGCTGATACCAAGAGCTGTAGGGCCGTCCTTGCTATCTCCGTCACTGTCACTATTGATACTCAGAACCTTAAGCTTGACCCCATCCTGTGCACTACAGACAATCACCTGAGCCTTCCTGGCAGATCCAACCTGAAATGTATTGCAACATCTCGGCTTCAAAACCAATCTTTTGGCATTGCAGAACAGTAATTGCATTGAGAATTCCATCTCTGATAAGGTACTACAGTGAAAACCCTCTAATCAGGATGTTCAATTTAGAATAAATATCTGTCTTGGAGATAGGTGGCAGCTTATTGCAGGTTGAAAGTCATGCAGATTTTTACCCAGCCTTAAGCAAGCACCTTCCTAAAAGTATGTCCATTATTCTCTACTAGAATTCTTGTTTAGAGGGATTTTACTATACAGTATGTGCCAAATATCCAAGCTTATTCTGTTTTGCTGACTAGTGTGACAAACTGAACAAGAAACCGCCAATGTCGGTATGGCCGGATTGCCGATTAAAGTGATATAGATGAACAGTCAATCATTATACATTTCTGCATCAGCAGATGCTGAAGGCATAATAAATAGTTAAACATATTCCAATTGCATGTAATGACTCCACATGTTAAAAAGGTCAATCTAGAAATTCATTGAGGCATAAAAAACAAGAGATGTTTGTAAAACATGTATACCCCCAGACCCCCTGACCTTTGATCTAGTGACCTCAACTATAGAGGTCATCTAGTGGTCATGACTAATCACCACAGCAACTTTGACGATCCTAAGCCAAACCACTAATCATTTATTGATCTGAAAACATTTCACAAGTTAAGGTAATGGTGACCTTGACCTTTGACCTAGTGACCTCAACAACTATAGGGGTCATCTAGTGGTCACGACCAATCACCACAGCAAGTTTGAAGATCCCCAGCCAAACCATTGAGCAGTTATAAATCGGAAACCATTTCATCAGTTAAGGTCATGGTGACCTTAATCTTTGACCTAGTGACCTCAAAAACAATAGGGGTCATCTAGTTGTCATGACCAACCACCACAGTAAGTTTGAAGATCCTGAGCCAAACCTTTAAGCAGTTATTGATTGGAAACCATTTCACCTGTTAATGTCATGATGACCTTGACCTTTGACCTAGTGACCTAAAAAACATTAGGGGTCATCTAGTGGTCATGACAAACCACCACAGCAAGTTTGAAGATCCTAAGCCAAACCCTTGAGCAGTTATTGACTGGAAACCATTTCACCAGTTAAGGTCATGGTGACCTTGACCTTAGACCTAGTGACCTCAAAAACAAGAGGGCTCATCTAGTTGTCATGACCAACCACCACAGCAAATTTGAAGATCCTAAACCAAACCCTTGAGCAGTTATTGATCAGAAACAATTTTACCAGTTACGGTCATGGTGACCTTGACCTTTGACCTAGTGACCTCAAAAACAATAGGAGTCATCCAGTGGTCATGACCAACTACCACAGCAAGTTTGAAGATTCTAAGCCAAACCCTTGAGCAGTTATTGATCGGAAACCATTTCACCAGTTAAGATCATGGTGACCTTGGCCTTTGACCTAGTGACCTCAAAAACATTAGGGGTCATTTAGTGGTCATGACCAACCACCACTGCAAGTTTGAAGATCCTAAGCCAAACCCTTGAGCAGTTATTGATCGGAAACCATTTCACCAGTTAAGGTCATGGTGACCTTGACCTTTGACCTAGTGACCTCAAAAACAAGAGGGTTCATCTAGTTGTTATGACCAACCACCACTGCAAATTTGAAGATCCTAAGCCAAACACTTGAGCAGTTATTGATCAAAAACCATTTTACTAGTTAAGGTCATGGTGACCTTGACCTTTGACCTCAAAAACAATAGGAGTCATCCAGTGGTCATGACCAACTACCACAGCAAGTCTAAAGATTCTAAGCCAAACCCTTGAGCAGTTATTGATCGGAAACCATTTAACCAGTTAAGGTCATGGTGACCTTGACCTTTGACCTAGTGTCCTCAAAAACTATAGGGGTCATCTAGTGGTCATGATGAACCATCACAGCAAGTTTGAAGATCCCAAGCCAAACCCTTGAGCAGTTATTGATCGGAAACTATTTCACCAGTTAAGGTCATTGTGACCTAGACCTTTGACCTAGTGACCTCAAAAACAATAGGGGTCATCTAGTTGTCATGACCAACCACCACAGCAAGTTTGAAGATTCTAGACCAAGTCGTTTATTAGTTATCGATCGGAAACAAAAAGGTCAACCTGGAAATTCTCTAAGTCAATGAAGCATAAAAACTAGGTAAAAAAGGGGTCATAATAACCTACTAACCTATGACATGTAATGTGACCCTCATTATGAACCCACATGCCAAGTTTGGTTACTGTAGGTGTTATACTTTGGCTATAACTAACACAAACAAAAAGGTCAACCTGGAAATTCTCTAAGTCAATGAAGCGTAAAAACTAGGTCAAAAAGGGGTCATAGTAACCTGCTAACCTATGACATGTAATGTGACCCTCATTCTGAACCCACATGCCAAGTTTGGTTACTGTAGGTATTATACTTTGGCTATAACTAACTCAAACAAAAAGGTCAACTGGACGGACGGACGGCATTCGCCAATCTATAAGCCTGGATTGCGAGGACTCCGTCCAAAAAACCTGACCAGATGCCACATTTTTAACCTTGTATAAGAAATGATGGACACCATGAAAAAGCTTGTTTAGATAAAGAAAGGGTTAAGATCCTGATAAGACCCTGAACAACTCATAAATACTAAAATCATCATTTCTCTACCAAACCCTATGTTGTGACTACTCTTTAGAATTGTCTCTTCGTAAAACTTTTAACCTTCTGCATCTTGAGCAAATGTCTTCTGCAAATATTGTTGACTGCTTCAATTCTAAAAACACGTTTTTCTTCCATATCTTTTCAAAAAGGAATGCCAGAGTAACAAACAGTTTGGTTCCTGATGAGGTGCAGGATTACTCGGCGTCTCATCTGGATCCAAACTGTTTGCAAAATTTATGATAAAGTAGCAAATAATGCTAAAGGTTAACCCTTCGCTTGCTATTCACGTCAATATACGTACCTGTAAATAGTGAAGACCCAGATGAGACAGCTCCTACAGGAGCTGTCTCATCAGGGTCTGCACTATTTACAAATTGATTGTGCAACCAGTGCACTCCACAGCAGTGACTGCACAGCGAAATACTTGTACACAGTGAATATATATGTAATTATACAACAGAGCATGGGTAAAGAAGGAGAAATGTATTTTAAAATTCAGCAGGAGAAGGGTTAAAAAGTGACATACCTCAAAATCACCATAATGTCCATGATCAAGAGTAACAACTCTGCTGCCATCATGAACAAACTTAGCTGTCCTTATATATCCATTATGATGTAATGGTGTTCTCACAAAGTCCAGCTTCTCACCCCTCCATGGTCGAATGTCACAACACGTAGACCAGCCTTGGGACATCAGCAGACTTTCAGTACTTGGAGATAATGTCAAGGTATTGTAGAGCAGTCGCATGGAGTTTGGCTCGGACATTGGTTCATGCTTTCCTGTTTTTATTGATGATATATCCCAAACCTTAAGGGTGCTGGAGATAGAAAACATGTTAATGTACCACAGTCAAACTTGTGCGACTGTAAACAAAACAAATATTCCTTGTTTTTTAATGCATGTGGTAGCTTAATGCAGAAAAATTAAAGAACTTTAGTGAACAAGCTCACATACCCCACGCCACCACATTGTCAGAGAAAAAGGTGGTTCCCCATGATACATTCTTCTGAAAATCAAACTTCCTTGTCCAAGCGTTTTTTCATGATAATTCTTAAAGCAAATTTGAACAAGAGAGTTGTCACGGGTGACAAATGCCCCCAAAGTGTTTGACACCGAAATGCATTTTGGCAGAAAAACAATAGAATGTAATGCAGGTGTTACATGAAATTTTGATGCTGTTAAAAATGACACAGGAGTCATAAAAACAGAACCTTTGACGATTATGATAGCTAAGAAAAGAGCCGGGGTCAAAACTTAGTTAAAAAGGACCCTAGGTCATTCTCAACGTTAAAAAGGACCCTGGGGTTGATTGTCAACGTTAAAAACAGATCCTGGGTAAATTCTTAACGTTTTAAAAAAAGACACAGGGTCAAATTTGGAATCTGTAGCTGAAAAGGTATAGGAGATCTCCGGACAAGCTTTTTGTAAAATCGAGGTCAAAGGTCAAGGTCAAGGTCACCGTGACCTGATAATGGTAAGCGACACTCTGCCATCCCAAGATGAACTCACACACCAAATTTGGAATCCGTAGCTGGTAAGGTATAGGAGATATGCTCCGGACAAGCTTTTTGTAAAATCGAGGTCAAAGGTCAAGGTCACAGTGACCTGAAAATGGTACGCGACACTCCGCCATCCCAAGATGAACTCACACACCAAATTTGGAATCCGTAGCTGGTAAGGTATAGGAGATAATTTTTAGCTCCACTTTTTCAAAAAGTGGAGGTATTGTCATGACCCTCTCGTCGGCGTCGGCGTCGGCTAACCTTTTTGTTAAGGTCCTTTTCTCAGAAACCATCAAAGATATTGGGTTCATATTTGGTATGTATGTTTACTATCACAAGAGGAAGCCATTTCACAAGAGTAGGTAACTCTAAAATTAATTTTGCCATAGTTAAGCCCCTTTTTCGACTTAGAATTTTCATTGTTGGTTAAGTTTTATGTTCAGGTCCATGTCTCAGAAACTGTCAAAGATATTTGGTTCATCTTTGGTATACATATTAACTATCACAAGGGGAACCCATTTCACAAGGGTAGGTAACCCTAAAATTAATTTTGCCATAGTTATGCCCCTTTTTCGACTTAGAATTTTCATTGTTGGTTAAGTTTTATGTTCAGGTCCATGTCTCAGAAACTGTCCAAGATATTTGGTTCATCTTTGGTATACATACTAACTATTACAAGGGGGACCCATTTCACAAGGGTAGGTAACCCTAAAGTTAATTTTGCTGTTGTTATCTCTCCTTTCTGACTTCAGGGCCTCCCCTGGCTTTTTTTTTCTTTGCGCCATCACTTTCGCCAAATTAGAAAAACTTGTGCCAAATAAGAATTTTGTTTCGCCAATTTGGATCTGTTGGAGCCAAAGTTAGAGCCAAAGTTGTCCTTCAGATTCTACGTCATGAAATGTGTAACACTTTGAACACAGAAGAACCAACTTGTGTATGTTTACATTTCCTTTATTATTTTTGATAATAGTAACAATTTATGTCAACATAAGACTATGTTGATCCCTATGGGTCTGATCATGCTGGTGGCAGTCTTGGATCAACTTCAACATATAGCCATATGGTCTGCTTTGCTGGCGCTCTGCATTACATTTTATGTTTTCCCTGTGGATGATCATTTTAGGGTCACTTCCTTATGATGATGGAGTAGTATCTGAAGCCTGGGATTCTCCTCCCCACTTGAAGATCTGAAATAAAACAAACAAATAAAGCAATAGTCGACTTTTATCTGTAAACAATACTAAACCTTCTTTTGGTACTATTAAAAACTTACGATAAGCCACAGAAAAAATTATGTGTACATTTAAGTATTGGAATTTTTACTAATTTCCATTCAGTTTTGTATTGAACATATATGTGTATGTATCCGTTTCAGATTATGTTGCTTAACAAGATAAATAACATTAAATTTCAAAACTGCTTTAACTTTCACTGCAAATAAATAATTTCAGAACAAATATTTTTTGAATTAAAAAATAAATTTTAAACACAAACTACGAGTGCACTAGAGTAGGCAATTTGTAATGTGAATTGTTTAAACTCTTTATCTTTAATTATAATAATATGACACACGATACACATCCAAATTATTTATTCCCAGTTATCAAACTGAGAACTAACACAGTAGCCTGAATAGTGCCTTTTAGTGGTGTAATTGTTTCTTACCGTGGACAAAGTCCGATCGGACCCAAATTGCCCGAGATAATCGCAAGCCAAATCCGCTTAATTGCCTTGTTTGTCGTTCTTTAATCCCTTTGGTGCAAATCCTTAGGTGTCAGTTCCCTCGTTTGAGTAATAAACGTGCCACAAGAAGAAATCAAATTGCCCACGGCTGAACTTGCAAACAACGTCGCCATCTTTGACATGACTGGTTTCCCGCATAATCTGTTGGCTTACATGTAACAAAATAGTAGGACACAAATTGGGAACCAGCTAGAATCACATCTTTCACGCATGATTTCCGGTGCCTGCATGGGAAATCCCCAGGTAAAATTCTTGTGTAAACAACCGACACGCTTTGCACACAAACAGAAGAAACTGTGATAATTGACTGTGAGAGCTAAATTGGGTCTGTATTTCTCGGCATGATTTGCAAAATTGTCTTTCGCCACAACATTCGCCAGATTTAATTTTTTATCGCCAGATTATGAATATTTTCGCCATTGGCGATTTTGGCGACCGCCAGCGGAGGCCCTGGACTTAAACTTCCACTACACTATCCAGCACTAAAGAAAGTGGAGCGCGCTGTCTGCGGACAGCTCTTGTTTATGCTCCGGACAAGCTTTTTGTAAATCGAGGTCAAGGTCAAGGTCACTGACCTACAAATGGTACGCGACACTCCGCCATCCCAAGATGAACTCACACACCAAATTTGGAATCCGTAGCTGGTAAGGTATAGGAGATATGCTTCGGACAAGCTTTTTGTATAATCGAGGTCAAAAGTGAAGGTCAAGGTCACAGTGACCTGAAAATGGTACGCGACACATCATCATCCGAAGATGAACTCACACACCGAAATTGGAATCCTTAGCTGGTAAGGTATAGGAGATATACTCCGGACAAGGTTTTTGTAGCTGGTAAAGTATAAGCTTTTTGTAAAATCGAGGTCAAAGGTCAAGGTCACAGTGACCTGAAAATGGTACGCGACACTCTGCCATCCCAAGATGAACTAACACACCAAATTTGGAATCCTTAGCTGGTAAGGTATAGGAGATATGCTTCGGACAAGGTTTTTGTAAAATCGAGGTCAAAGGTCAAGGTCAAGGTCACAGTGACCTGAAAATTGTACACGACACTCCGCCATCCCAAGATGAACTCGCACACCAAATTTGGAATCCGGAGCTGGTAAGCTATAGGAGATGTGCTCCGGACAAGCTTTTTGTATAATCGAGGTCAAAAGTCAAGGTCAGGGTCACAGTGACCTGAAAATGGTACGCGACACTCCACCATCCCAAGATGAACACACACACCAAATTTGGAATCCTTAGCTGGTAAGGTATAGGAGATATACTCCGGACAAGGTTTTTGTAGCTGGTAAGGTATAAGCTTTTTGTAAAATCGAGGTCAAAGGTCAAGGTCAAGGTGACCTGAAAATGGTACGCGACACTCCGACATCCCAAGATGAACTCACACACTAAATTTGGAATCCGTAGGTGGTAAGGTATAGTAGATATGCTCCGGACAAGCTTTTTGTAAATTGAGGTCAAAGGTCAAGGTCACAGTGACCTGAAAATGGTACGCGACACTCTGCCATCCCAAGATGAACTAACACACCAAATTTGGAATCCGTAGCTGGTAAGGTATAGGAGATATGCTTCGGACAAGGTTTTTGTAAAATCGAGGTCAAAGGTCAAGGTCAAGGTCACAGTGACCTGAAAATTGTACGCGACACTCCGCCATCCCAAGATGAACTCACACACCAAATTTGGAATCCGTAGCTGGTAAGGTATAGGAGATGTGCTCCGGACAAGCTTTTTGTATAATCGAGGTCAAAAGTCAAGGTCAGGGTCACAGTGACCTGAAAATGGTACGCGACACTCCACCATCCCAAGATGAACACACACACCAAATTTGGAATCCTTAGCTGGTAAGGTATAGGAGATATACTCTGGACAAGGTTTTTGTAGCTGGTAAGGTATAAGCTTTTTGTAAAATCTAGGTCAAAGGTCAAGGTCAAGGTGACCTGAAAATGGTACGCGACACTCCGACATCCCAGAATGAACTCACACACTAAATTTGGAATCCGTAGGTGGTAAGGTATAGTAGATATGCTCCGGACAAGCTTTTTGTAAAATTGAGGTCAAAGGTCAAGGTCAAGGTCACAGTGACCTGAAAATGGTACGCGACACTCCGCCATCCCAAGATCAACTCACACACCAAATTTGGTATCCGTAGCTAATGTGACAAAGGAAATATACTCCAGACAAAATGTACACACACCCACCCACACACGCACGGTGCGATCACTATATGCCGCCAAAGCCTAGCTTTGGGAGCATAAAAAAAATTGGTCCATAAATGAAAGTGCTAGATGAGCAACAATGTATTTGGATACATGAAGAGACTGACTGACAGACAGATGGATGGGCTGACTGAGGGACGTGTCAAAAACTATATACCCTGAGCAATTTCATTGCATGGAGTTTAAACATAATGCAGAAAGCTCCCAAAAAACCTTTGGGAACTACTTTTGCTCTGCATTAAGTAATTTAATCCTTTACTTCATGACTATTCATGTTAGAAATAATGACATCATGAATATTAATTAGATAAGACAGTGTTTATAATGAAATTTGATTGCAGAAATGTTTGGCCGCGACAGAAACTGTTATAATCAGAACTATACTATCCCATAAGCAGATAGCACATACAGGAGTCAGGGTCTACTATGACTGGGTCTACTATGTTTGCAAAGACGTCAAAAGGCATATTAATGAAGTAAAGGGTTAACCCTCTCCCTGTTCAATATTCATGAAAGAAATAATGACACTGTCATTATTTATTAGCTTAAATTTTATAATGTAAACTTTTCCACAGAATTTTTCGCTTTGACAAAAACTGTAGAATCAGATCTATAATGTGTCACAAGCAAACAGAGCAGACCCAACCTCTGGATCCACTCTGTTTGCAAATGCATGAAATATGAAGGAAAGGGGTAAGCTATTATCACTGAAGTTCTAGAAGTTTGATAGTTCACCATTTTGCTTGATAAATTGCTACAAGATTTTCACTATGGCATACATTAATGAATCATATATTTCCATGTATATTATTTCAAGCACATCAGACCCTGATCAGACAACTCCTACAACATGTCTAATCTGAGTTTTCTCTTTTTACAAATGTATACAAATGTGTTTATCAGGTAAATTTTATATATATATATATATATATATATACTCAACAAAAATAGTTAAGGGTCAGTGGTACTTTTCCCATAGGGTTTATGCAATGACCCTACACTTTGGTATCCTGTATTTTCCATATACATAAATGAATTTCGACAAAATTTACATAAAGTATTGTCAAAATGTCCAACTACAGATTCCAGAGAGAATGAGTTATGCCAAGGTTCTATAGGCATCCATAGAATGAAAAAACGAAAATTGGGAATTTCTGAAATTCTCTAAAAAATCATTTTCATATTACTCTTATCTGGAATACCAATAAATATGTCTTTGGTATGTCAGACATTTTGGTAAACCTTTCTATGTTCCATTATTTCCAATATTGATTTGATTTTCGATTTCCAGAGCAAGGAAAACTCCTGTTGAAAATTATGCATTTTTAGCTCACCTGAGCCAAAGGCTCAAGGTGAGCTATTGTGACCGCCTGTCGTCCGTCGTCCGTCTGTCCGTCTGTCCGTGTTGACGAGGGTCTACTTGTGCTGCGAATTCCTTGAAAAAATGGGTACTTGTGCTGCAATTTTGTCTTCTGTGACAGTCACACAAGAAAATGTGTCCAAACTGGCTTAAATTTACTTCTGTGACAAGTCCTTGGTGTCCATACAAACTGCAGCACAAGATAGTTGGACACATTGATCAACGTTGGACAGAGTTGGGTTCCATGGGGATTGGACAAGACCACTGTTTTTATTAAGTTGACTGGTGTCTTATTTCATTTGATCAGGGTGGTTGAGACGCATTCCATTTTTCTATGTGTTTTGTTGTATGCGCCTGAGTAATAGAGATCACACTTGGACCAGTCTAGGAAAACAGTCAAATAGTGTACCCTGTTGGTAATTTGAAAGGCCAATTTAAACTTGGGTTAAAGTATGTCTCAACAATTTATAGTACAGAGAATAGCTAAAATATCGTTAGCTGATCAAACAGAAAACTCCTGGTACAGGATTAATTGTCTTGCAACGATGAAACTCCCATGAAAACAGATGATAAAACGTGTACCCCACCCACTTCAAAATTACGCATCTACGGTCACTGATACTTCGATTACGTGAGTATCCAATCTTTAAAACAGATTTCCTATTACAGAAATCCTATTTAACGAGTATGTGGATTGTTTTTAAATACATAATACCATGCAATTGAATTTACAATCTGTATAATTGGAGAAAATAGTATTCATGTCATACATGGTTTTTCACGTCATGGCATTTTGTTTCAGCCAGTGCATTTCTGACATTAGTAACTAATAACAGGTGAGACATGGCTAACTCGCTAAATGCCAGTTGATTTTTCTGATTGCCAGTGCCAAAATAAGCACATGCTAAAAATGAAAGATGAATTTCAAGGTTAGAGGCTTTTTAAACAGCCAGGATAAAACTTTCTTTAACAAGGTGAGTGAAATTTTGCCATTCTCTATCCTTGTTATACTGCGAGTAGGTATGATTCCATATTAAGATGTATAAATGGAATCTGTCCCAGCCTACTCGTCTTTATAAAATCTCTGTCTTGTCCAACCATCTTGGGAGGGACTTTTACAAGGGGTGTAAACATTGTGGCACTGCCTAGGGGGAACCCCTGCCCAATTTTTCAATTTTGACCCGTTTTGTTTGTTCAAAAGTGGGTGATTTATCAAATACAGATTTTATTCTTTTATAATCAAAGATTTAAACTAAATTTAACGTCCGATGCCTCAAAATTGCACCATTCGAAGTGTTGTTTACTGCCGAGAAATTTTACCTTAAATTGTCTATTAGAAGTTAAGATTTCCCTATGTACATGGATTTTATTTACACAAGTGTGATTTAAATTAAAAGTTAACAGTATAAATATCTCTCAATACCAGTTTGAAGATTCTAAAGTAGATATCTAAAACAACCTTTTGTCATTCTTAATTTTTTTGTCTGCTTGAATCAATGAAAGGTGGGTTTTTTTTCTTCAGGAAGGATTGCATCAAAACTACTTAATTTCTTTAAATGACATTTCCTCCTAAACTGCTGACCAGCTTTCAAAACAACTTCATAGAAATGTTCATCATATTGCCCTCTTCTGCTGTCCATGTCTTGTGTGACTCCCAAGTCATATTCTTTTACTTATGTTACAGTGTTGTCCATGTCTTGTGTGACTCCCAAGTTATATACCTTTACTTCTGTGACAGTTGTCCATGTCTTGTGTGACTCCCAAGTTATATTCCTTTACTTCTGTGACAGTGTTGTCCATGTCTTGTGTGACACCCAAGTTATATACCTTTACTTCTGTGACAGTGTTGTCCATGTCTTGTGTGACACCCAAGTTATATTCCTTTACTTCTGTGACAGTGTTGTCCATGACTTGTCACTTGTGTGACTCCCAAGTCATATTCTTTTACTTCTGTGACAGTGTTGTCCATGTCTTGTGTGACACCCAAGTCATATTCTTTACTTCTGTGACAGTGTTGTCCATGTTTTGTCTCTTGTGTGACTCCCAAATCATATTCTTATATTTCTGTGGCAGCTTTCCTATGCAAACAGTGTAGACCCTAATCAGAGGGCTCCTTATCTATTTTTTGCTAAAAAATTACTGCAGCTACAGTTGCTCAGCTTCACATGCTCATGCATCTTGATGAGTACAGCATGTTGCATTGGAGTTTAGTGACCTGTGACCTTGGCTAAAGTTAAAGACAAAAGTACTGCAGCTTCAACTTCATGTGCTGATGTGCCTCATTGAGTATAGCATGTTGCATCACAGTTTGGTGACCTCTGAACTTGACCTCTGTGACCTACATTTACCTTGAGCATTAGCTTTTTTGCTAGCTCTGTTACCCAAAAGGTACAAGTGCTTCACACAACAGACATACTTTGGCTACAGATGTATGTGGAATCGTGGGTATGCAAGACATTTAATTCTGCAGAATTCTTGTGTTGGGTCACCTATTTTAATAGGACTACCAGGATACTTATTGATCCTTATTAAAAAAGATATACTAAAATACTGAGGTTAAAAAAAAAATATACTAAAATACTGAGGTAATTCATATGGATTTGGTAATCAAACTTGCTTCTGTGACTGATGTCTAAAAATACTTCTGTGACTGCTGCATAAGTGTGGTGCAGTGCGTACACTTTTTGAGTTGTCACATAAGTAAATTTTGTTGTCACACAGGCATAGCAGTCACACAACTACCCGCCAGTAGGTCTGTCCGTCTGTCCGTCTGTCCGTCCGTCTGTCCGTTCACTTTTATTTCAAATGACTTCTTCTCCTAAACCACTGGGAGGATTTCAACCAAATTTCACAGAAATGTACCTTAGGGTGTCCTCTATCAGTTTTGTTAAAATCATGACCCCCGGGCAAAAAATGGCCCCGCCCCACTACTTTTACAGGTTTTTTTTTTAAATCTTTAAAAATCTTCTTCTCTGAAACCACAATTTCTAGAGCTTTGATATTTGGTATATAGCATCATCTAATGGTCCTTTACCAAGTTTGTTAAAATGATGACCCCCGGGCCAAAAATGGCCCTGCCCTTGGGCTTGTAGTTTTTACATAGACTTATATAGGGAAACCTTTAAAAATCTTTTTGTCTGAAACCACATAATCTAGAGCTAAGATATTTGGTATGAAGCATCACCTAATATACCACTATCAGGTGTGTTCAAATAATGACCCCTGGGCCAAAAATGGTCTCACCCTGGGGTTTTATGCTACTTAACATCTGAATCTGTAACACTTAAAAGGTAATTTCCTCACAGTTATTTCCCTTGTCCCATCAGCATAGCCATAAGGGACAAAGGGAGATAACTGCATTGGAGTTCTAGTGTCATTCTATTTATATCTATTTATGATAAAATGTTGAAGGTGAATCAGTGTAGCTGTTTTAGAAGGCATAGAAACTGATCTGTCAAATTCCATTAGCAAATAGCAGACACTGATCCTACAGGAGCCACCTTATCTGGGTCTACTCTGTTTGCAGATGCATGAAAACAAGTTTATATGAGGGAAATTAAGGGTTAATGAACAACTCCAGATCCTTCAGTTCAAAGGTTACAGCACTGGGCAGTAAAATCTCTCCAGGTCAATGCATGACTCTTAACTCTTTGCATGCTAGTGGTGAAACTGTGATTACCTATGCAAACAGTTTGGATCCAGATGAGAGGCCGCATACTGCAGCGTCTCATCAGGATCCAAACTGTTTGTCATCTTAACCATATTTTTGCAATAAAAAGAAAGTAAGTTTAATTTAAGAATTGAAGCAGATGACAATAACTTTTTGTTGCAGACGAAACATTAAAGGCATTTTGACCCATTAACCCCAGTGTGTAGTGTTAGTGATAGCTAGATGTTACATGGTGTCTTCCAATGTCTCTCAAATTAGATGTGAGAGATATTGGAAAGTAACAATTCAGCCAATCAAGGAAAATGATCACCATCTAGACTTTTGATCTGGGTCCAAACCCAACTGATGTAAGTCATGGTAATGTTTAAGAAAACTGTGAAAACATGATTATGCAATGGCCCAACTGATATAAGTCATGGTAATTCTTAAGAAAACATGATAATGCATTTGCCCCCCTAACAATGATAGGTGTTAAAATTACTACTGCTGCCCAAAAAAGCATCTTAAATATAACATTTTTATATAAAATTTGATGACAACACATTAAAAAGTCCTAAAATGTCTGAATTTTGTATGATATTAATGAAATAACTGAGTAAATATAACTTAATTATAACAGTAGACGTAACTCTTCTCAATTTCAATTGTTAAAAATACTAATGACCCATTTAATTGAATTATCATGAGATATTCACACCTAGATCTAGAATTATTTCTAAACACCTATTAACCCTTAACCTATTTGCTTTGACAAAAATTGATCTGGGACTACTCTTGTTTGCTAATGCTTAAAAAAGTGTTATTGCCATAAATAGAAGTTTTAGCTTTGAAAAAAACTGTAAAATCAAATCTATATCTTGTCAAATGTAAACAGAGCAGACCCTGATCAGACAGCTTCTATAGCAGCCTTCTGATCTAGTCTACTCTTATTTTTAATGTGTAAAACACATTATTTCTCTGAAGAGAAGTTTTTGCTTTGACAAAAACTGTAGAATCCGATCTATATTGTGTCAAAAGAAACAGAGAAGACCCAGATCAGACAGCTTCTGTAGGAGTCGTCTGATCTGAGTCTACTCTGTTTGCTAATGCACGAAAACAGCTTTATATGAGGGAAAGGGTTAAACGATTTTTAAAGATATTCTTATTGGTCATTTCACACAAAAACTGGCATTATGTACTGCCTAGCACTTTATTTGCCTACATACCTGGGTCAAGGTATAATTGCATTAATTGCATAGCTTTATTGAAGTCATTTGAATTTCTCAAAGACCAGTTTTAGGCATTTTGAGCTAAGGCAAAAATGGCACAAGTTGTAAACAGTTTAGATCTTGGTCAACCAGTCACTTGGTATTAGTTCTGAATCCAGTTCAAGTTTATTCAGCAGTGAAAGGGTGAAAGCAGTGCACTAAGCTTATTTCATCTGCTAGATTGTTTTCCACTGAAAAATTAACATGTCAATATACATGTATTACTGTAACTCAGGTGAGCGATATAGGGCCAATGGCCCTCTTGTTTGTGGAAAACATTGTTTTACATTTTTTTCTCCATGGAAGTGCATAAGACTGTCACAGGTATGATTTTCATCTGTACTTGTTAATTGAGCCTCTAACAATAATTCCTGCAAATTTTGTTGAGATTAAGCGACATTTGTGAAAGATACTAAGTACCAAAGTTTTGTAGTGAATACATTGAGCCCTATGGGAAACTGACCAGTGACCCTTAAATTCTTTTGTTGAGTATATATGCCTTATACATTAATCGTCCACAACAAGCCATGAAAACTAGTTTCCTGATAAATTCTATAATTAACCCTTTACTGCATACATTAGGTTCCTACAGGAGATGTCTGATCTTGGTCTACTCTATTAGAAAGGCATAGTCATGGGGATAAAACGGGTTAAACAATCCAAACTACTTACCAGTCCAAGGAAGCAGTCACCAGCACCGACTCCGAGCTGGGATCCAACACAAGGGAGACTATTCTATGTGAGTGACCATACAGTGATGTTGCACTTTGCCAAGTATCATCCTTGCTTTGCCAAACCATGACAGACCTGTCTGACGAGGCTGTGAACATGTACTGACCATCGTGTGTGAATTGGATATCCCAAATCCAGGCCCAGTGACCTTCAACCTTTTCCAGGCATTCTCCAGTCTGGGCATCCCATACACCCAGATGGCTGTCAGTGCTTCCTGTCATCACCTGTAACGGCACAATGTCCCAAGGTTATAAAGCTTTTTGCTCGAGTCTTGAGTTCATTGTCAAACATGATTGGTCAGATTTTGAACAAGCTCAAAATCAGACCAATCAGATACATGTAATTAAGAATTCAAAAGTTCTGTAACATTGTAGCCGGACATTTTTAATCCATTTTCTCATATTAGCGCCTCTGTAAAAGTCACGCTTGGAACCATGGTTTCAAAACTGCACAATTCTAAAATTTTCCTTTTCTGTAGTCTATGCTCCTTTTCAGTAGATTGAAGGTGGCGAGATAGTTTAGCCCTAGATATCGAAAAATCATATTTAAAACTACCTAGAGCCATTTTTTCTGAGCCTAGTTGGTTAGTTATATTAATTTATTTGATTATTTATCAGAAACATCGATAATCCTATCAAAACCGACATTTGAAATCTATTTAAATGTGCCAGTTTGAATTTTTTCAAACAGCGATTACAAGGTTATCTTTTGGGCTAAACTGGCCAATATGTGAATCATTAGCATGTCCAGGGAACCATGTCACAGATTTTTGATAAAATTCTCCGTTTGGGAGTTATGCAATACATGTATTTTAGTTTTAAGACCCCTAAAATTCTGCCTCCCGCTATGTTTCTTTTGATTTTAGACGATTGAAGCAAGATATCAAAAAACTGTGACACGGATCCCTGGCTTAGACAATGCTCTTTGATATGCCACAAACCACTTATAATTCGGACACAAATTACAAAAGTTATGATTGTTTGAAAAAGCCAACTCCTTTAAATTTGCATCTGTCAAAAACATGAAAAGGAATAGAAAAGACCCCATTGTGTTGTGTAATCTTATAATTATCTATAGCTTTCAATAAAATTTATATCCAATGGAGAGCTTATAATATGTGTGATATTTTCCACTAAGCTCCTCCCCCTTTCTTCCATCCGATCAATTAAAAAAGCTGATTTAATTGCCGGTTTCCCATAAATCACCCATCAGAAAGCTTATCTAGTCATGTGGCTTACATAGTTTGAGGCTACCGAGAGGGAAATGCGGATAAATAGCCACCTATTGCTTTATCACGTATGTGCCCTAATTATCAGTTCCCCCCTAGGTGCCCCTGATAAGCCTTCCTTGTAAATGGCTGACTGGCTAAGTCAGAGAAAAGCTCGATGGTAATAAAGTAAAAGGGGTTTATACGGCTTTTGTGGTATATTTTATGGTATGTCGTTAATGCAATGGATAAAAGAGACTAGTGTCTATTCATTAATGCAAAAATATAAAAAATGATTTTTTTGTGTTTCTAACATACTGTGGCACCTTAATAAAAAAGGTTGGGTCTAAAACTAGCCTATGAGGGAATGGGTCTAAAACTAGCCCATGAGGCAATGGGTTAACAACTGGAAGCAGGTGAATCTGTGATACATTTGCAAGCACCTTGGATCAAAATGAGTTGTACAGTAAATTGGCCTCCAATCGGGATCAAAACTGTTTGACACACTGTAGATGTATTAACCCTTACTACGCTGAATGTTCAAATGGACTTTTCCAAAATTCAAACAGGTCAAGCTTATGGTGAATATTCAAGGATTTTTCTAAAGAAAAGTAACATGACAAACAGTGCAGACCCTGATGAGAAGGCTCCTCTAGGATCTGGGTCTACTAAGTTGCTCAAAAATACATGTACATATATCTCATTCTACATTTTCTACCATAGTCAAATATTCCTGGGTTCATATGTTACTTTAATAAATATTAAATAATCTCTTTTTATACATAAAGTAATAATTTATTTCTTACATTACTATTCATGGAGTAAAGGGTTAACAATATATGGTAGATACATGGCTCATAAACTGATAAATAAGATTAAAGATCGACATATATATGGAATTTCATATAGAATATATAAGGAAAGATTTTGGGACTAAGAAAGAAGATTGACATAATGAGAAAGTCAACATGTCGATGGTCAACACAAAGAAGTTGTACTATATATGTAAAATTCGTAGAGAAGACATAAAAATATGTGTAAGTTCAACTACATTTCTTTCAATTTCAAGTATATACAAACTATAGCAAGAGAAGGTCGTCACATCAAACTTTAATGTTGTCTTATGTTAGTTTTATCAAATACATAGCCTAATATCTCACGCATTTGGGTAGATAAACTTCTGGCAAAATAGTGCAGACCCAGACCTAAAGGAGCCCTTTGATCTGGGTCTACACTTTTTGCTACTATGTCAGTCTAACTCAAAATTATAACAAGAGAGCCATGCTCATGTGCACTAGATAGAGATGAACTAGTCACAACCATCCCCAGAAAATGAAGCTAAGAGGGCCATAGTAGTTTTAATTTTTTCAACCAAAGATTATTCAATTCGCTGAAAATGCATGGTAGTCATAATTAATTCTCAATATGGTCACCAGTGTATTAATTTTTCTACCAAATACCATTCAAATTGGACTACCAGTTTTGGAGAAGATTTTTAAGTTTTCTCTAGAGTCATATACAGAAATTAGCCCCACCCATGGCGACCATGTTTTTTCAGATAACAACATGAATATTCATGATGTCATTATTTCTAACATGAATATTCAACAGGGAATGTGTTAAAGGGTCTACAATGTTTGTAAAGCCAAATAATAAATATTGTAGATGGTGTTGACAGTTAAACAGTGTCTTCCTAAACTGTGTTGTTCCTCACAGCAAGGCTCTAATAAGAGCTAAACCTTACCAGTTTTCCTGCAGGATGGAAGGCACAACACAACACCGTGTGGAAGTTCCTACTGGCTCGACGAGTTTTCTGAATAGCCTTGGAGGCCTTATCAAGAGTAAAGGACTGGATAGTATAAGAATCTGTGTTCACCAGAGCTAAGCCTGTAAAACAGAGGCAGACTTAACCCACTGTACAATAGTAATGTCAACAGCTACAGATAACGGTGCATTCTCAAATGCTGAAATTGTCATTTCTCCACTAAACTCTTCGAGACGATTCTAATGAGTGGTCACAGTATAGGGTTTGGTGGAGAAATACAGGAGCTATTCTTGAAAATGTTTAAATTCACGCACCTTATCTGGACATCCGAATGTCTGCCCAAATTCGGATCTAGCGCAATTTTGACTACTACAATTTGATCAAGTTCTTGAGATTCTATGCACCAAGTGTCAAGTTTTTTAGATACTATACACTGAGTGTCAGGGGTTGGTTTTTTTTTGATACTATACACCAAGTGTCAAGGTTTTTGAGATACTATACACTGATTGTCAAGGTTTTTGAGATACTATACACTGAGTGTCAAAAAGCTTGGATACTGATGAGCTGCCTAGTTACCGTGTCTCATAATGATCATTGCTGTTTGCAGATACAGGTAGCCGGAGAAGGGTTAACCCTTTTCCCCCATTAATATTCATGTAAGAAGTAACAACCTCAAGAATATTAATTACATGTAAATACATGTATATTGTTATAATAGTACATTGACACAGGACTTTTTGGCCATAACAGAAACTTTAAAATCATATTAATATTATATTATAAGCAAACAGAGCAGACCCTGATCAGATGGCTGGCTTCTATAGGAGCCATCTGATCTGGACAGGAGCTGCCTGCAAAGTAGTAAAAAGGCATTTGTTTGGACAGGTTAAAGCAGTATGAAAGTTATGCAGAAAGCTCCCACAGGAGCTTTCTGTATTAAGCAGCCACATGCTATAATTAACTCTTTTTTTTCATTTAACCATTCCCTTATATTGACATCTTTTGATGTCTCTGTAAAAGTCACTTTTAAAACCATTGTGATAGAGCATCGATTTGAGCAAATGCTCTATTATCACAACGGTTTCAAAACTACACAATTCTAAAGTTTCACTTTTTAGGGTTTCGGCTTTGGGTCGCAATCCATTTTAGGATTGCGACCCAAACTTTCACGGAAAACCCTATTGCACGAGCGCTACCTAGCGGGAATCCCCCTAAGAGAATACGCGCATGTGCAGTGCTTGGCTTACAATCCGGTTCCGGAATCTTACAAAATATTTATAATGAAATATGGAAGGTGGATCCATTAGCAAACAGAGCAGACCCTGATCCTATGGAAGCTGTCTCATCTGGGTCTAATCTGTTTGCAGATGCATGAAAACAAGTTTATATGAGGGAAATTAAGGGTTAAACAGACTTCTTTTGTTATTCACATCAGAAACTACAGTATAAAGGTTACAGTAGCGCAGGGCGACTGTTACATCATGCTAAAATCTCTCGAGGTCATACGCTTAACTCTTTGCACGCTAGCGGCGAAACTGTGATTGCCTATGCAAACAGATTGGATCCAGATGAGAGGTCACATAATTCTGTGTCTCATCAGGATCCAAACTGTTTATCATCTTGGCCATATTTTTGCATAAAATGAAAGAAAGTTTATTGAAGAATCGAAGCAGACGGAAATTGTTGCAGACGAAAATTCACTCAGCATTGTAAGGATTAAGCAAGCTGTTGAGATCTGTAATATCGTCTGCTTCAGGTTTGTCATCATTTGAATTTCTAAAAGATCAGTTTTAGGAATTTTGACCGAAGGCAAAATTGTCACAAGTTGTAAACAGTTTAGATTTTGGTCAGACAGTTACTTTGTATTAGATCTGAATCCAAACAGTGTGTCCCACTTTGCCAACCTCTATTGTGTGTCATTTATTTCTAATTCATATCATTTATTTTTTCTAGTTAATACTCCTTTTCAGTAGATTTATTCAAAGAGGTTGCATCTGAAAATAGCCTATGAGGGAATGGGTTATCTCTTTGCATGCTACTTGTTGTCTGCAAAGTTTTACTACAAATTCTTAACATCGATTTTCTCTTGTTTTTCAAACCACAGTGTCAAACAATACAAAACATCTGGGTCTATGCTTATAAAGCTTTTTAGTTGAGTCTGAGTTTGTTCTCAAGCTTTTGATTGCTCAAATCTGACCAATCAAAAACTTGAGAACGAACTCAGGCTCAACTAAAAAAAGTTTTACAAGCATGGAACCTGTTTATGTCAGCTCTGTATATGTGTACTTACCCCGCATGCAGGCCACAGCCAGAATACTGCCGTCCGGCGAGAAGCTGAGGTCAGTAACGATGTGCTCCAGCTGTACTGTATGCAGGTGCTCCAGTGTCTCCGCGTTCCACACATACACCTTGCCATTCTTAAAGGAGGAGGCCAGAACAGCCTTGTCTGGGGAGAACTTCACAGATGTCACCTGCATATTCTCTGTGTACTCAATCTTCAACTGAGAGAAAACATTAAGGAATCAGGAAAATTATGAAATATAATGTGGACAATAATTATTTCACAGTTTTCGAAAACAATAATTAACCATTACTTGTGTTTAGAGCTAAAAAGCATTTTATGTTTCAAGGGCTTTTGCTTAACCCTTTACTATATGAATATTCATGTAAGAAATAACAATCTCATGAATATTAATTAAACCCATTTATAATGGTATATGAATACAGGAAATGTAGGTCATGGAACAATCTATATTATTTCATTAGAAACGGAGCATCTGATCTGTGTCTTCTCTGTTTGCAAAGATGTAGAAAAGCATATAAACCCATTACCTCATAAGCTGTTTTTAGATAAAACTTCTTTGAATAAATTATTAACTAGAGCAAAGGAAATTTTTTAGAATTTTGTAGTTTGAAACCATTGTGATAAATAGAGCATTTGCTCCTATTTATCACAATGGTTTCACAAAGTGACTTCTAGAGAGTCATCAAAAGTCGTCAATATGAGGGAATGGGTTAATGGAGTAAAGGTTAAAACATGCACCAAATTTGCCAAATGAGAATCTGCTTCAATTTACAACCTTTTTTAGCTCACCAGAGCACAAAGTGCTCAGGGTGAGCTTTTGTGATCGCCTGATGTCCGTCGTCCGTCGGCGTGCATCGTCCGTCGTCAGTCGTCAACAATTTGAACCTTTAAAAATCTTCTCCTCTGAATCTAAAGGGTTCTCAGCTTTCATCTTTGGCACATAGCATCATCTGTAGGTGCTCTACAAAATTTATACAAATTATGCCCCTTGGGTCAAAATTGGCCCCGCCCCAGGGGTGCCTTGTTTTCAATAGAAACATATAGTAAAACTTTGAAAATCTTCTCCTCTGAAACCAGAAAGTTCTCAGCTTTCATATTTGGCACATAACATCATGTCCAGGTCCTCTACAAAAGTTATATAAATTATGGCCCTGGGGTCAAAATTGGCCCCGCCCCAGGGGTGGGCAGTTTTCAATGGAAACAAATAGTGAAATCTTTGAAAATCTTTGTCTCTGAAACTGGAAGGCTCTAAACTTTCATATTTGGCACAGGGCATCATGTTCAGGTCCTCTACAAAAGTTATATAAATTATGGCCCTGGGGTCAAAATTGGCCCCGCCCCAGGGGTGGGCAGTTTTCAATAGAAACAAAGAGTGAAAACTTTGAAAGTCTTCTCCTCTGAAACTAGAAGGTTCTCAGCTTTCATATTTGGCACATAGTATCATGTTCAGGTCCTCTACAAAAAATATATAAATAATGGCCCTGGGGTCAAAATTGGCCCCGCCCCAGGGGTGGGCAGTTTTCAATAGAAACAAATAGTGAAAACTTTGAAAATCTCGTCTGAAACTGGAAGGCTCTCAGCTTTCATATTTGGCACAGAGCATCATGTTCAGGTCCTCTACAAAAGTTATATAAATTATGGCCCTGGGGTCAAAATTGGCCCTGCCACAGGGGTGGGCAGTTTTCAATAGAAACATGTTGAGAAAACTTTGAAAATCTTCTCCTCTGAAACTAGAAGGTTCTCAGTTTATATTTGGCACACAGCATCATGTTCAGGTCCCCTACAAATTGTTTTAAATTATGCCCCTGGGGTCAAAATTGGCCCGCCCCAGGGCCTGCTAGTTTTCTATAGAAACATATAGTGAAAACTTTGAAAATCTTCTCCTCTGGTCTGGTGAGCGCTTCAGGGACATTCTGGCCCTCTTGTCTTCCATTTTTTAGCTCACCAGAGCACAAAGTGCTCAGGGTGAGCTTTTGTGATTGCCTGATGTCCGTCGTCCATCGGCATGCGTCGTCCGTCGTCAGTCACCAACAATTTCAACCTTTAAAAATCTTCTCTGAATCTACAGGGTTCTCAGCTTTCATCTTTGGCACATAGTATCATCTTTAGGTCCTCTACGAAAGTTATATAAATTATGCCCCTGGGGTCAAAATTGGCCCCGCCCCAGGGGTGCCTTGTTTTCAATAGAAACAGATAGTAAAACTTTGAAAATCTTCTCCTCTGAAACCAGAAGGTTCTCAGCTTTCATATTTAGCACATAGCATCATGTTCAGGTCCTCTACAAAAGTTATATAAATTATGGCCCTGGGGTCAAAATTGGCCCCGCCCCAGGGGTGGTCAGTTTTCAATAGAAACAAATAGTGAAATCTTTGAAAAAATTTCTTCTCTGAAAATGGAAGGCTCTCAGCTTTCATATTTGGCACATAGCATCATGTTCAGGTCCTCTACAAAAGTTATATAAATTATGGCCCCAGGGTCAAAATTGACCCCCGCCCCAGGAGTGGGCAGTTTTCAATAGCAACAAATCTTTGAAAATCTTCTTCTCTGAAACTGGAAGGCTCTCAGCTTTCATATTTGGCACAGAGCATTATGTCCAGGTCCTCTACAAAAGTTATATAAATTATGGCCCCAGGGTCAAAATTGGCCCCGCCCCAGGGGTGGGCAGTTTTCCATAGAAACAAGTAGTGAAATCTTTGAAAATCTTCTTCTCTGAAACTGGAAGGCTCTCAGCTTTCATATTTGGCACAGAGCATCATGTTCGAGTCTTCTACAAAAGTTATATAAATTATGGCCCCGGGGTCAGTTTTCAATAGAAACAAATAATGAAATCTTTGAAAATCTTCTTCACTGAAACTGAAATAAATAATGAATTGTAAATAGTGTTGACCATGATCAGTGCCTATGATTCCTTTGCAATGGTTATCCCTTTACCTGATAAATATTCATTTAAGAAATTATGACATCATGAATATTGAACAGTGGCATCATCAATATTAACCAGATTAATTTTTTCCTATGGTACATTGACATAGGAATATTTGGCAATGGCAGAAACTGTAGTATCACATCTATTTTATTTCAAAAGCAAACAGTGCAGACCCTGATCTGGGTGTGAAAAGGTAGCACTATCAGGTTAAGCACTTTTTTATGATGACCTTTTCCCACAAAGTTTCTGCTCATACGTATTCACCTGCTGGCCATTTGTATCCAGAAGCATGATTTCTCCTGTTTCTGTGCCGACAGCAATGACATCATCAACAGGGGAGAAGCTGCAGGGGTTGACATGGTGAGTTATCATCTTTTTACCATCACAGCTATCTGGCTCGAGGGCCTCAGGCAGGGAGGACAGGGTAGACAACACCTCACCAGTCAGAGCATCCCAAATGCACAGTGTCCCGTCCTCGGACGTAGACACAATTAAATCACCTACAAAATAGTAACATTCCTAGTCATATAGTCAATACATTATCAAAAGTGTGTTCAAAAGAATACATGTATTACCTTCTGAAAACTTGATTAACCCTTTACTCCATGAAATCAGAGCTCTAGATGTGTAAAATAAATTATTTTCAATAACGGGACTCAAAGAGACAATTCTAAAGAGTGGTCACAGTATTTGCTTTGGTGGAGAAATGACAATTTTAGTATTTGAGTATGCACCCTTATCTGTAGCTCTGATGTAATTATGAAATGTATGTACAATGTATTAATATTAATTAACTTAATATCTATTAAAGCTTAAGAACAAGAAAAGGTTCCACCCTGGCAGAAACAATAGAATTAGCTCTATATTATTCCATAAGCAAACAGAGCAGACCTCCTATAGAAGCTGTCTGATCATTGTCTTCTCGGTTTGCAAAGGTGTATCTATGGAGTAAACTGATAAAAAGAGTAGACAGATAAAGCTGGTGCTCTCAATCAAGTAGACACTTAGTGGGATTCAGGGAGAAGTTTTGGTCCTGACTTTGTATATCCCTATACATTCTATATATCTAAGCATACTCCTCAGATCAAAATAGGCAGAAGTCAGCAGGATGTAACCCTCTACCTTGAGGCCTGAGACCAATCAGCCAATACTGAGAAATCCTAAGTACATACAATACTACAATAATTCATGTAATAAAATATTCATGATGCCATTAATTCTTACATGAATCATTCAAAAGGAAAGGGTTAAAAATTGTAGCAATCGTACAATATTTTGCTGACAACAATTACTTAAGTGTGCTATGCATTATTCTTATCATGTAACTTTTTTAGAGTCTTTTGTACATAGTTTACAAGTGCCCATTTCATGAGATACCAGAATTTTTTTTCATTTACCTTTTCTGGAAAAGTGACATGAGTAGACACTCTTGGTGTGACCTTGAAGGGTCAACTCACAGAGGTCATTCTCTGACTTGCCCAGACCTTGCATTATGGCAAATGGCAACTCTGTCTTGTCTAGCATAGTCATGCTCTTTTTCAGGGGATGTGTGTCTGCCTGCTGGGAGGCCAGCTGATACACGTTACTCGGCTCACTCTGAAGAAAGGCCAGGTTTGAGCCCACAAAACGGGTGATCTGTTTCAGTGCCACAAGTCCAGATCTCTTAGAGGCTTCTGTCAATTCTTTGTAGCAGTCATATCCATATCCAGCCGCAAACTTCCCTTTGATGTACTGTAAATTTGATACCAAGTCTAAGAATCTGTTCCAGTTCTCAGTCTTAATAACATGATATGGAAGCTCATACAGCTTTCGTCTGTTCCATTTTACTGAACCCTTGCCATGGCCGCTCCACATATATGGCTGCTCTTGTATTCCGCGGGGCTCTAACTTGGGTTTAATCTCTTTGTTCTTTTTGCTTTCATCATTGGGGTACAGTTTACCATCTGCCCACTTATTATCAAAATAGTCGGCTATGGCTGCATGTGCAGTCTCTCTGAAAGGTCTGGGGTCTGAGTCAAAGGGTTTATCCAGATATCTATCGGTGGCTGTTTCCCAAAACTGTCTATGGTACCATCTATACATGGAGATCCCTTCAGATCCCCTCTCTACCAAATATGCACCAAGATCTGTTCTCAGTCGTGCCCACAGTAATTTGGGCATGCACCTTACTGGTGGTTGCCACCACTTAAACAAAATATCCAAGACTTCATCATCACAGGACATGATGTCTTCAAGCTCAGACTCAGAAAGGCCAGCTTTGGCTGCAGTGATGTATGCAAGAGCATGATGTACAAATTCTTTTCCATACTTGTTTTCAAGTCGTACATATATCCCTGTAATCATGCCTGCCACATCTCGAGCCACACTCTCCGAGGTAATTATATCGTATGAGTGCCACCGCAATGCTAGATCAGCAGCCAAGCGCAGATACAGAGGCAAAGGGCAGCCCAGAAATGCTGTCATGATGGTACTCAGTTGGTCTTCATGTATCTTTCTTCCTTTACTGGCCAACATTTTGGATAAGATCTGTGGTCCCTCTGCTGGCAGAAGCTTGTTTACTCTGATAAGCTTGTCCTCTTTTAATTTGTTCTGCAGCCTTGTCAACACAGGTGATGGGAGTGTAGACACTACTAATCTGACGTGTTTTGGTAATTTGTCCTCAGACAGCATCCAACCTACACTTTGCCATGCATCATCATCTGCAAGCTGGTCAAGGGAGTCAAAAAATATCAGCAGCGGCAAATCTTTATTTGCATACTGAAAGCATTGATAGACATATTTCTCCAGTTCTTTTAATGAATTTGGTATCTCTGGAATGCCTTTCATGTAAATTCGTGAAATCTGCTCACAAATACTCAACAGCATTGACCTTCCTGTGCATGAGTTGGGTGTTGTCCCCAGAAAGCGAAAAACCAGTGCACATCCAGGAACATGTTCTAATGCTTGACTTGCAGCAACTGCCATTAGAGTAGTTTTCCCACATCCTGACAATCCATGTATAACAAGGGTACTAGGAGAGTCATTCTGAAGGTATGACTGAATTGCCTGTAGCTCCTCTTCTTTTCCAACAAATAATGCTTTCTTCTCAACAATTTGAATATGATGTTGAGAGATTTCTTCAAGGAGGTTGTCACTAGTTAGTCCAGACAACTTTGAATACTGATCAAAGATTTTATCTAGTAGACTTTTACACACATAATCACATAAATCTCTTACAGAATTCCTACATCTCTCCACTGTAGCTTCTTCATACCTGAAAGTTTTCAAGCTATCACAAGTAGCAGTAAGCCTCTCTTTCAGTTCTTTTAACTTGTCTTGCGCATACTCATCAACTTTCCCACTCTTCATGTCTAGCAGTTTACGTGTCAGGTTAAATTCGCTCATTACATCTTCAAGTACTCTCTGCACAATTACAACTTGGTCATCTTTCTTTGGATTCTTGAACACGCCACTCTGCATTTCAGTTTCAGTTACAGATACGAAGAATTTTTTCACATGTTCTGCTTGTCTATCAAAGCATTCAGTTGAGGCCTCTCTCAGTAGATCCAGGACTTTCTCAGCACTCTCCCACCAGGTATCTTTATCCATACTGGAAATTGGTGCAAGAACATATTCTTGTTCTACTGAGTTCTTATCTAGATGATAGAGCTTCTTCACTGCTTCTGTCTCCTTGTCATTGTTAATCAGGTACGCCATCATGGTTTCTAATTCAGTCTTCTCAATTAGAGCAGGTAACATCCGGTAACCATACTTGTGGCTTACAATACCAAGAAAGGCTGGACCACAGCTAGTCTTTAAGCATCTGAAAGTACATATATATGAATTTATACACAGATATTAACCCATTACCTCATTGGCTAGTTTAGACCCAACCAGTTTGAATAAATCTACTAAAAAGGAGCATTTACTAGAGAAAAAGGAAAAATAGAACTTTTGATTGGGTAGTTTTGAAACCATCATGGTTTAACTCATTCCCTCCTGGACTATTTTGAGACTTAATCTACTGGAAAGGAGCATAACTATAGAAAAGGAGAATTTTAGATATGTGTAGTTTTGAAACCATTGTGATAAATAGAGCATTTGCTCCTATGGAACAAATACTTTATTTATCACAATGGTTTCAAAAATGAGTTTTACAGAGGCACAAAAAGGCATCATTAGGAGAGAATGAGTTAAACAAGAGCTGTCACAGGACAGCGCACTCGGCTATTCTCAGAATTGTAAGTGTAAAAATGCTTGATAGTGGACTAAAATAGTGTCCGATGATACTAGAAGCAAATAAACAAAGTCTCAGTAAAATACCTTTAATAGTATTCAGGATGTAGGATCTCTGAACTCTTTAATGAAAGAGAACAACTTAAGTAAAAAGGGGCAATAATTTCTGTTAAAATGCTTGACAGAGTAATGTACTCTTGCTTACAGATGAAGCATGTGATGATGAACAAGTGTTCCAAGTTTCAAAGCTTTATCTCAAAGGGTTATGTAAATAAGTGGACTTTAACAAAAACCTTAACCAAAAATCATAAGTTAAAAGTACCATAATTTTGTCAAAATGCTTGACAGAGTTCTATACTCTTGCTTACATATGACGCTTGTAGTGGTGAACAAGTGTTCCAAGTTTAAAAGCTTTATCTCAAAGGGTTATATAAATAAGTGGACTTTAACAAAACCCTTAACCAAAAGTTCCAAGTTAAAAAGGGCCATAATTATGTCAAGATTCCTGACAGAGTTATGTACTCTTGTCTACAGATGAAGAATGTGGTGGTGAACAAGTGTTCTAAGTTTCAAAGCTTTATCTCAAAGGGTTATGTAAATAAGTCGACTTTAACAAAAACCTCAACCAAAAGTTCCAAGTTAACAAGGGCCATAATTCTGTCAAAATGCTGGACAGAGTTATGTACTCTTGCCTACAGATGAAGATTGTGGTGGTGAACAAGTGTTCCAAGTTTCAAAGCTTTATTCCAAAGGTTAGAGGCAAAAAGTGGACTTTAACAAAAACCTTAACTAAAAAATGTAAGTTAAAAAGGGCCACAATTCTGTCAAAATGCTTGACAGAGTTATGTATTCTTGTCTACAGATGAAGATTGTGGTGGTGAACAAGTGTTCCAAGTTTCAAAGCTTTATTCCAAAGGTTAGAGTCAAAAAGTGGACTTTAACAAAAACCTTAACCAAGGTGTGACGCGGACGCGGACGCCGGGGCGAGTAGGATAGCTCCACTATTCTTCGAATAGTCGAGCTAAAAAGTGACTTTTACAGTGGCATCAATATGAGGGAATGGGTTAAGACAGAATATATGAAATAAATTCCTGTGCTATTTGTCTCTAAACCCTTTTTCCTTTTAACTCGCTTTAACCCTTTCCCTGTTTTATGTTTTATATAACAATTTTCAATACCTACTGAATATTCATTAAGAAATATGGAAGGTGTAACAGTGAAGACATTTTAGAAAGCAAAGAAACAGATCTATCAAATTCTATAAGCAAACAGAGCAGACCCTGATCAGACAGCTCCTCTGATCTGGGTCTACTCTGTTTGCAAATGCGTGAAAACACGTTTATATAAGGGAAAGAGTCAATTGAGTAGCCCCAGAATAGATGGCTCCTGTACAAGCCGTCTTATCAATCTACTCTGTTTGCTTATGGAATTAGATCTGATTCTTTTACAGTTTCTGCCATGGTAAAAAATTCCCATTGTTCACAGTGCCATTATAAAAGTCCATGTAATTAATCAATATGATGTAACTAAAAAATTGCACCTTTGTGAAATGAATCTACATGCCAAATATAAGTCTCTAGTAATTCAGATGTTATGACCAAGATTCAAACAGACTAAAAAACAAACAAACAGCCCATAAAGAACAAGTCTCTGATCTACATCATGGGCAAACTCCTCACAGTGATCCCCCTTGTCACTTTGTGCAGTCATCACTACCAACACAAGTTTTTTAGCTGGAATTTAGCTAAAATTTGTTTTTGTATTATGTTGTTTTTTTAATGTTGATTTCAACAGTTTTCAATTTGCCAAATTGGTTTCATATTTCAGCACCTTTAAAGCCAATAAAGTAGAAAAATAATCAGCTTTCCTATAAAAAAAAATAATTTTGGTAGCTTTTACACGATTATTTATAATAGACCACTGGTGGAGATTTTTATCTGGTCATCGGTTGTTAAACATGTCAAACTTAAAATCAATATTTGTGATGTAATTTATCTTTGATACAATCTCTTAGGATTTCTTGCCACACAGATTGTAGTACCTCTTCTTGTCACACAGAAAACTAGAACTGTAAGCCAAAGGCTAACGAATACCCCCCACCTGTCTGCTTATCAGAACACCTACCATCAATCTGAACATATGTACATACAGAAACATGAAGAGATTTAAAAACAGTACATGCCTCAACCCATTTTATGCAATAAAAATGAAGAATAATTCAGAGAAATAAGAGCCTTTCATGAGGTTTTTGTCAAATTCAAAGTTCTAAAGTTAGGTACCTTTTCAGAAAAACATTAAGTTCAAGAACCATAACTCTGACAAAAATTATTCAACCAGACCGATATTTAAACTTAAGTTGAACCTCATCTAGATTTAGCTTTATGTCAAATATGAAGTTAATATCTCCAACCACTTACAAAGAAAGACCGGAAAATTGAAAATTTGACAATAAATTAAAGTTCAAGGGCCATAACTCTGGCAAAAATTATTTAACCAGACTGAGATTGGGAATTAAGCTGTAAATCATCTAGATTTAGCTTTATGCCAAATATAAAGTTAATATCTGCAGCCACTTCCAAAAAAAGTCTGGAAAATCCCAAATTTGAAGAAAAAAATTAAAGTTCAAGGGCAATAACTCTGGAAGTAATTATTCAACCGGACTAATATTGTAACATAAGCTGTAACTTATCTAGATTTAGCTTTGTACTAAATATAGAGTTGATATCTCCAGTCACTTCCATAAAAAGTCCAGAAAACCGGAAAACATTGGTAGGGGACTAAAAAGGGGAGATAACTCCTGAGGTAGTGATCCGATCATAATGGAAATATGCGGTGCACAGGTTTATATGGCTATACATGAACTTTCAACAAAATTGAAGCAAAACTGTAGAAGAAGAAGGCCGGACGACATTGTGTCCACGGACGGACAGACGGACGGACAGACGGACAACCTGATTCCAGTATACTCCCCCCCCCCCCCCCCCCCCCCCCCCCCCCAAACCTTCATTGTGTGGGGTATAACAATCAAGAAGTGGTACCGTTTTCTTCGGCGTTGCAGCAAACATAGCGTCTGCCATAGTTTAATCACATGATGTACATCATGGTCACGTGAATGTTGTGTTGGCAGGTATCTCTTCAGCATTGCGATTAGGGGAGATCACTGCGTTGGAGGTTGCATTTGGTGCATAAAGATTAACCCTTTACTTCATGAATATTCATGTAAGAAATAATTAATGATATCATGAATATTAATTACATTAATTGTTGTAATAGCACATGGACACAAGAAAGTTTGACCATGACAGAAACTGTAGAATCTATATTAAACCATAAGCAAAGAGTGTAGACCCTGATCAGATGGCTCCTATAGGAGTCATCTGATCTGGGTCTGCTCTGTTTGAAAAAGCGTAAAAAGCAAAATTTATGGAGTAAAAAGTTATGCAGACTACAATTTATGCAAATAAGGCCAAACAGCTGAAGAGCCAATTTCGAAACTGACCTTTGCAGTTCTTCTTCACACAGCTGGACAACGCTGTGGTCATTGGTGGCTTCTTCAGTTACCCCCCACCTCATGTCAACAGTCCCAAAATCGAGGCCCAGACGCCGACACACTGTCCTTATGAATGGATACACATCTAAACATACAGAACAACTCCTGTTTATTATCATATATGTAAACATCACTCACCCAAGTTGTTTATTATGATGTGTAAACATCGCTCACCTGAGTCAATAGGTTATGTGAACTATAGTACATGTATACAAAATAATGTCATGTAAACAAGAGTGTTCGGAAGAACACATGTGTCACCTGCTCGCAGCTCAGACACAAAAACTGTTAATATGCTTGAGTGGAATCAGAACAAAGGGGAATAACTCAAAAAGTATTGCATGCAGAGTAATGGTCCTTAGTTACATCAATGGTCCTCATTGAGAGGAAGACACATGTGAAATTTGAAAGCTCTATAATGATTAGTTTAGAAATGACAGCCAAACATTAAAGTGAACAAAGAGGAATAACTCAAACAGTATATTGCATGCAGACTGATGGACCTTAGTTACATTAATGGTTCTCAATGAGAGGAAGACTCATGTTAAATTTGAAAGCTCTATAATGATTGGTTTAGAAATGACAACCAAAACAAGAAAGTGTGACAGACAGACAGATGGAAGGACAGACAGACAGACGACGGAAAAGTGATCCCTAAGTGACACACTGCCTCTCGGCAGGTGACACAAAAAGTATCCTTACCCTAGACACTCAATAGCTTAAACAATACTGGTAAAAACTCATATCATGAACATTCCTTCCATCAATTCTGTAATTTAGCAAAAGCTCTGTCCCTGGCTGTCTTCTTTTTTATCCATTTACTCCATAAATAAGCCTTTCTATGCCTTTGCAAACAGAGTAGACCCTCAGATGTCTGATCAGGGTCTGCTGTTTGCTTATACAATAATATTAGAGAGATTTCGATTCCTTACGTGTATGTATACGTGTAAGCCTTATTGTGTCATCATTTCGGAGTGTGACGTCCTCAATATATGTGTAAATATCATCAGCCTTTGACGTTCTCAACGTATAGGATTGCTTCTAGAAGTTTCAACAAAACGTGTACGTTTATCATCGTTTAATGCCTATTTTTCACATGTTTTCTAGTAAAATGTGTTGATAGAATGATAGTACCAACCCTTCTCTTCGTGTCACAACAGTTAATTTACTTGAGAAGTTAAATTAAAGGTATTTAATATATTTCGTAACCCAGTTAAAAAGCTCATCAGAACCGAGTCATACATGGGTTGTTTTGTGTCAATTTGGCTTTGCACTACTGTGAAACAGGTTTTATTAGCGACAATATATATTTCGCGCTAATTCGCGAATGCGTTGCCTCGCGAATTCAATATTTTCGCTAATAAATCAGTAACAAGTATAAACTGGAGTAATGTCCGAAATTGGTATATCCGGAATATGGTAAGTTTTATCACGTAGTCGTCCATGTGATTTCTGCATTAATTCAATTCTTCGTTCAACACAAATGTTGAATGAAGTGTATTGCTTCGATAAAAGTTTGTTTAGTAAACAAAAAAGTGTTTAAATAAAAACTGCAGACCAGAAAATGGAAGTATGTTTCTCTACTTCATTGATCTCCGTGCAAAGGGGAGTAACTCTTATATACATGTATACATGTACGGCAAGTGATAAATTACATGTACAATTACGGACTTTTGAAACAGGTTTGACTATATGTGTTCGTGAAAAACAATTCACTCATTTTGACTACTGAATACCGGCTTATCCCAAGCCGCGTTTAACAGATCAACACGTATACACAAACTTGTCAATTTGTTTTCACACGTTTATCATCATATTCCAAGTTTCAATAAGGACACGGATTTAACCTTTAGCCTCATAATGGACAACTCGTGATAACCATTTCATTTGCAGACAGTTTCGATCCAAAATAGACCCCGAGGTTATCAAAATGTAGTAACTTTGTGGCTTACATTTCCACCATTTCATCAGTAGACCGGTGTGTCACGCTGTGCCATGCATCCAAGATTTGGGTAAAGTTCTCAAAACAATTACAAAATTGAATACTGGTAAATACAGGCCTGAACGAATTCTATAAAAGCCCTAGACTTTGTTCACAATTATCGATTGATAACCCCTAAATTGCCGACGGCAGTTACATACAGAAATTTATTCTTTGCCCTTTTTACAGCATTCGGCAGCGTTTTATACGGTTCTATTTCGAGATGGACGCCATAGCGAAATCATCATGACGCGAATTAATACAAAATCACATTTACGCGAAATAATCATGACGCGAATATAACCTGTTTTACAGTAAATCTGTGTATGTTTCGTATTTGTGATTCAGTCTGTCTGTCTGTCCGTCCATACACCCACCCACCCCTCCGCCCAGCCGTCTGTCTTTCAATCTGTCTATCTGTCTGCCTGCCTGTCTGCCTGCGATCTTATGCTCATTTTGCCATCTATGATTGTTTAATGTTGCTAATGTGATTCCATGTCTGTGCTATCTCTCTATCTATCTTCCGCTAATATCAAACCCTATTGGGGATGTAGACATTTCATGCACATCTAATGACATAATCAGATGATACAATCAGATCTATACTCTACCATAAACAAATAGACTTCTACCATATAAGCAAACAAAGCAGACCCTGAACGGATGGTTAACCCTTTCCCTGTTCTATGTTTATTACATATTTCAATAGCTATTGATCATTCATGGACAAAACAGTTATAAAGAAATATGGAAGGTGGATCATTGTAGCCATTTTAGAAAGTAAAGAAACAGATTTATCAAATTTTATTAGCAAACAGAGCAGACCCTAATCAGACGGCTCCTCTAGGAGCCGTCTGATCTGGGTCTACTCTGTTTGCAAATGCGTAAAAAGGTATTTATATGAAGGAAGAGGTTAACCAAGTCGTGTTGTATACCTTTCATGAGTATGTCTCTCTCGGCCTGTGTATCAGTAAACGTAGAACTTACAAAGACCAGCACTCTCGCTATACTGCTGATGGTATGGTTGTGCTCCAGATTACCAACTAGTATCTGTCTAGTAACATCCTGCAAAGACACACATCATCCAGCCAGTATTATCCATTAAAAGAGACAGTGTGTCATTGAATTACATGCAATGTAGATCCAGATCTGGTGTATTCATGAATTTGTGTGTAGCAGTCAAATGGAGTGTTGAGGGAAGCAATAAAAAGTTGTCCTTGAGAGAATAAACCTTTACAGGAGCCGTCTGATCTGGGTCTACTCTGTTTGCAAAAGTATAAACAGGTGTATTTATGGAGTAAAGGGTTAATCCTTATCATACTGACTGTCACTTGACTGGCACTTTTAACCCATTATCTCATAGGCTATTTTTAGACCCATTACCTCATAGGCTATTTTTACAGGAGCCATCTGATCTGGATCAGACCCAGATTCTTTAACCCATTCCCTTATAGGCTATTTTTAGATCCAACCTCTTTGAATAAATCTACCGAAAAGGAGCATTTACTTGAGAAAAATAGAATTGTGTAGTATTAAAACCATTGTGATAAATAGAGCATTCGCTCCTATGGAGGAATTGCTCTATTTATCACAATGGTTTCAAAAAAGTGACTTTTATAGAGGTGTAGAAAGGTGTATTTACGGAGGAAAGAGTTAAACAACTTGGCTCTAGATTACTTGACCACGTTGCATGGCATATCCTTAGGATACAAGCAGTCTGGCACTTAGTTAATGCATTGTATCTCAAAAGCTCGAACATTTCAGGTAAGACTGTTCAAAGGAATACCGGTGACATGTTCCAGCAAGAAATGTGGAGCAAAAAGTTTGACAGACAGATGGATGACATGGACAAACTAACAGACAGATAGATGAAAGAACTGGAGGACAGACAACAGGTGACACTAAAAATATCCAACAGATCAGGTTTTTGATAGACATAATTTTTTTCTTAGTGCAATATGAAGTTCCTTCATATAAATGCATTTTCATGCAGTTACAAACAGAGTATATCCAGTTCAAATGGCTCCTATACTATATTTATGCAAAATGAGATTCATAAACTACCTGTGGAATTTCTTTGATGTCTTTTTTGGCAACTTTTCCAGCTAATGTTAGGTATTCATTCCATTCTGTTCTCTCTGCACGACTGACTCCGCCCCATAGTTCCTCTTTAGCAACCTGGCTTAACAAGGTAAACCATGGAAGCTGTTCCTCCATCTGAGGTTCAGCATTTTTCTGTGGTTGTGCAGTACTTGGCTGAGGTTTTGACTTCAAGCCGTTGGTCTTCTCAGGTTTAGTTGAGGCCTTCTTTGAGGAGCCTGATCCCATTTTCAAACCAAAGTTGATCAGCAAACGATATATGTACAAAGATTATTGAACTCGACTTGTTCAGATATCGTACAAAGATTATTGAACTTGACTTGTTCAGAGAGGGGCTGTTCAGTTTGAACCTATTTTCTTCTTCTCTTCATTCCTATCTTTTCTGATAGTGTCACTTTACCATAACACTCTGAAAAGAAACAGCACAAAAGTAGTTATCAGTTCTTAATACCATTCCAATTAGGGGCTAGGTCCTGAGGTAACCCTTTCCTCCATAAATACGCCTTTCTACGCCTTTGCAAGAGTATACACAGATCAGACGGCTTGTATAGGAGCCGTCGGATCAGTGTCTGCTCTATTTGCTTTTGAAATACATGTAATATAGATATGATTCAATAATTTCTACTGTAGCCAAAAATTCCTGTATCAATGTGTTATCAAAATTAATCTAATTAGTATTCCTGATGTAATCATTTCTTCCATAAATACTCACGGAGTAAAGGGTTAAATCTTTGCATGCTATTTACCATTTATTTCATAAACATGTATACAGAGGTCCAGATAAGATGTGTAAATCAAAACATTTTCAAGAATAACTTCTTTATTTCTCCACCAAATCCTATGTTGTGACCACTCTTTAGAATCGTCTCGAAGAGACGATTCTAAAGAGTGGTCACAACATAGATTTTGGTGGAGAAATGACGATTTTAGTATTTGAGTACGCACCTTTATCTGTAGCTCTGATGTATACACATATTTAACCCTTTAATCCAGAGCTACTTCTTTCTACACCTTTGCATTACAGAGTAGACCCAGATCAGACGCCCCTATAGGAGCTGTCTGATCAGGGTCTGCTCTGTTTACTCATGATATACTATAGATATGATTCTACAGTTTCTGCCATGGCTAAAACATTCCTGTGTCATTATTTCTTACATGAATATTCATGGAATAAAGGCTTAAAATTTTGCAAACAGTAGACCTAGATCAGAGAGCTTCTGTAGAAAGCTCTATGGTTAGGGTCTGCTGTGTTTTCTAAAATACTGTTCTAGATCAGATTAACCCTTCTCTTGCTGGATTTTAAAATACATTTCTCCTTCTTTACCCATCCCTGTACGTTGTACAATTACATATATCTTCACTGTGTACACGTATTTCGCTGTGCAATCACTGCTGTGGAGTGCACTGGTTGCACAATCAACTTGTAAATAGTGCAGACCCTGATGAGACAGCTCCTGCAGGAGCTGTCTCATCTGGGTCTTCACTATTTACAGGTAGGTATATTGACGTGAATAGCAAGCGAAGGGTTAATACTATCTCCCATGGCAAAACTTGCCTTTTTCTTATACAATTATAAAAATTCTGTGAATCAATCATTTACCTCGGGGAATGACAATGCCAAAAAAGTAACCCAAATATGGTGATATCTTTGCAAACAGTTTGGATCCTGATGAAATTCCTACTAACTCAGCCTCACAAGTGGATCCAAAATAACATTTTATAACAATCATCCACTCACATTAGTTGTTCTTATTTACAGACAATCAATGAAACAGATCAACAACTCATTAGTCATTATATACTTAATTTCACTTAAAAAATATTGATGCCGCTCATTTTCACACGTCATGTAAATGTATGTACCGTATGTTTTAATAACAGATTGCCATGTGATTGCACATTTTATGTTGAAATAAATCTATTTAGAAAAAAATCTACCTATTTGTTTGACTTCTCAGTTTGATCTAATTAACCTGATTACTTAATGTCACCTTGAGAAGGCACCTTGATCGTGTTCCTCGGAAGGTTATCTTAGTGGGCACTATGGAAACTTGGTGTGGAAGAATGGATTGTGCGCCTGGTGCTGGGGATGTATGCCAATGCTCGTAGCCGTGTCCATGTTGGTAACAGTCACAGTGATGAGTTTGCTGTGAAGGTTGGAGTCCATCAAGGATTAGTACTCAGCCCTGTGCTCTTCATTATCGTGCTTGAAGCTCTGTCATGCGAGTTTCGCGCAGGTGTCCCCTGGGAAGATCTCTATGCAGATGACCTGGTTATCATCCCTGACTCGCTGGATGAGTGTGTCAAGTGGCTCCTGATCTGGAAAGAAGCTGTGGAAGGGAAAGGGCTGAGAGTGAATGCAACCAAGACCAAGATCATGATCTGCGGTACCGGCCTAGACCAACTTCAGGATTCAGGCAACTTCCTATGTGCTGTCTGTCGCACAGGTGTAGGCAGCAACAGTATCTTCTGCAATGGCTGCAAGCACTGGGTGCACTAGAAGTGCAGTGGGCTCAAGCGCTTGACTGAGGACCCTGACTATAGGTGCTCTAGATGCCAGGAACAGCTTGATGGCAGACCGAAGAGTGATGTCCAAGTTGGTCAGGACAAGTTGGAAGTAGTAGGTTCCTTTTGTTACCTTGGAGACATGCTTTCAGCAGGTGGCAGATGTGACCTTGCAACCACAACACGTGTGAAGACTGCTTGGAAGAAGTTCAAGGAGCTGCTACCAGTTCTCACATCGCGTCACCTGTCGTAAGGACCCATGGCCGAGTGTATAACACTTGTGTGCGGAGTGCTATGCTCCATGCTAGTGAGACCTGGGCACTGACCAAGCCAAACCTCCATCGCCTTCAGCGCAATGACATGGCCATGATAAGACAGATATATGCAACATCAAGCCAGAAGATACTTCCACGGTGCGGACAAACGAGTTGCTGGGGTTACTTCGTCTTGTAGACCTCGACCCTATTCTGAGGGAGAGAAGACATGTACACAGATCCAGCAGTGCAATCAAATGTGCACTTAACCTACAAGTTTCTGATAAGCGAAGTACAGGCCGGCCAAAGATATCTTGGAAAGAGTTGACAGAGAGATCGCAGAGAATGGAAGCTCTCTACTGCTGATCCTCAGGATCGACAAAAATCACCGGGAGATCTGGGGTGAAGTCTGCCATGTGTGCAGCTAGCCAGCTGTCTGGAGGGGGTCCACTAGTGTGGACACTGCCCCTGACCCTGCACCCTAATAAAAAGGAACCGATGATGATGATGATGATGATGATGATGATGATGATGATGAAGATGTAAGTGTTTTATTCCTTGATCTTATGCAACATATTCTATCACCTTTTAATATTACTTTGTTCTCATCAGCTAAATTTAATGGGTTATTACTGACAAAAAGATGTGCAAACTTTAGTCTTAATTTTTCAAGGACCTGAGGCCAACTTGACCTGGATGCAGTTAATCAGAACCAACACTGTACCATTCAATGGTGGTGAACAGCAATAAGCCTTGATCTACAAAAGTTTGTTTGCAAGGCCCAGACCTCCAGATAAGATGCGTAGATTAAAACATTTTCAAGAATAACTCTTTTTCTTGGTGGAGAAATGACGATTTTAGTATTTGATTATGCATCTTTATCTGTAGCCTTTAATTAAGGCCATTTTACATGTTTGTCATAACATGTCTGAATGTAAGTCATGTAAATTGATTTAAGGTGCCACAGTATGTTAGAAACACAAAAACATAATTTTTAGCTCACCAGAGCACAAAGTGCTCAGGGTGAGCTTTTGTGATTGCCTGATGTCCGTCGTCCGTCGGCATGCGTCGTTCGTCGTCAGTCGTCAACAATTTGAACCTTTTAAAATCTTCTCCTCTGAATCTACAGGGTTCTCAGCTTTCATCTTTGGCACATAGCATCATCTTTCGTTATATAAATTATGGCCCCGGGGTCAAAATTGGCCCCGCCACAGGGGTGGGCAGTTTTCAATAGAAACAAGTAGTGAATATTTTGAAAATCTTCTCCTCTGAAACCGGAAGGTTCTCAACTTTCATATTTGGCACATAGCATCATGTTCAGGTCCTCTACAAAAGTTATATAAATCATGACCCTGGGGTCAAAATTGGCCCCGCCCCAGGGGTGGGCAGTTTTCAACAGAAAAAAATAGTGAAAACTTTGAAAATCTTCTTCTCTGAAACTGGAAGGTTCTCAGCTTTCATATTTGGCACAGAGCATCATGTTCAGGTCTTCTACAAAAGTTATATAAATTATGGCCCTGGGGTCAAAATTGGCCCTGCCCCAGGGGTGGGCAGTTTTCAACAGAAACAAATAGTGAAATCTTTGAAAATCTTCTTCTCTGAAACTGGAAGGCTCTCAGCTTTCATATTTGGCACATAGCATCATGTTTGATCAGGTCCTCTACAAAGGTTATATAAATTATGGCCCTGGGGTCAAAATTGGCCCCACCCCAGGGGTGGGCAGTTTTCAATAGAAACATATAGTGACAACTTTGAAAGTCTTCTTTTCTGATACTGGAAGGTTCTCAGCTTTCATATTTGGCACATAGCATAATGTTCAGTTCCTCTACAAAAGTTATATAAATTATGGCCATGGGTTCAAAATTGGCCCCGTCCCAGGTGTGGGCAGTTTTCAATAGAAACAAATAGTGAAATCTTTGAAAATCTTTTTCTCTAAAACTGGAAGGCTCTCAGCTTTCATATTTGGCACAGAGCATCATGCTCAGGTCCACTACAAAAGTTATATAAATTATGACCCTTGGATCAAAATTGGCCCCACCGCAGGGGTGGGCAGTTTTCAATAGAAACATATAGAGAAAACTTTGAAAATCTTCTCCTGAAACTTGAAGGTTCTCAGCTTTCATATTTGGCTCATGGCATCATGTTCAGGTCCTCTACAAAAGTTTTATAAATTATTCCCCTGGGGTCAAAATTGGCCCGCCCCAGGGCCGATTAGTTTTCTATGGAAACATGTAGTGAAAACTTTGAAAATCTTCTCCTCTGATTGTCTGGTGAGCGCTTCAGGGCCATTCTGGCCCTCTTGTTTATATTTTTTGCATTAATGAATAGACACTAGTCTCTTTTATCCATTGCATTAACGAAATACCATAAAATTTACCACAAAAGCCGTATAAACCCCTTTTACTTTATTACCATCGAGCTTTTCTCTGACTTAGCCAGTCAGCCATTTATGAGGAAGGCTTATCAGGGGCACCTAGGGGGGAACTGATAATTAGGGCACATATGCGATAAAGCAATAGATGGCTATTTATCCGCATTTCCCTCTCGGTAGCCTCAAACTATGTAAGCCACATGACTAGATAAGCTTTCTAATGGGTGATTTATGAGAAACCAGCAATTAAATCAGCTTTTTTAATTGATCGGATGGAAGAAAGGGGGAGGAGCTTAGTGGAAAATATCACTCATATTATAAGCTCTCCATTGGATATAAATTTTATTGAAAGCTATAGATAATTATATGATTACGCAACACAATGGGGGTCTTTCTATTCCTTTTCATGTTTTTGACAGATGCAAATTTAAAGGAGTTGACTTTTTCAAACAACCATTACTTCTGTAATTTGTGTCCGAATTATACGCGATATGCGGCATATCAAAGAGTATTGTCTTAGCCAGGGATCCGTGTCGCAGTTTTTTTATATCTTGCTTCGATCGTCAAAAATCAAAAGAAACGTAGTGGGAGTCAGAATTTTGGGGGTCTTAAAACTAAAATATTGCATAACTCACAAATGGAGAGTTTTATCAAAAATCTAGGACACGGTTCCCTGGACATGCTAATGATTCACATATTGGCCAATTACAATAAGTTTAGTCCAAAAGATAACCATGTAATTGCTGTTTGAAAAATTTCAAACTGGCACATTTAAATAGATTTCAAATGTCGGTTTTGATAGGATTATCGATGTTTCTGATAAATAATCAAATGAATTAATATAACTAACCAACTAGGCTCAGAAAAAATGGCTCTGGGTAGTTTTAAATGTGATTTTTAGATATCTGGGGATAAACTATCTCGCCACCTTAAATAGTCGGATTTACAACAGAAATGTAGTGATAGGCCCATATAAGGTATCTCCAACAGCCTTGCTGTTGGGTTAACCCTTTAGCGAAGTGGTTAGAGTGTCGGACTAGTATCCAGGAGTCCAGGGTTCAAATCCCAGTAGAGGCCAGTAACTTTTCCTCCCTTAGAATTACTTCATTGGCGAAGAGGATAATTCAGTTTGTATGCGGGGATGCATATAAAGGCTTAGGGGCATGCATAGGTATATATATCAGCATGCCCAATATCTTTTATAATTTGGGGTTCATGTACCCATTGCATCAGAAAATATGGGGTGCAATGTCAAAATTTTGGGTACAAAAATTGATAGATGGAAGAAACCAGTTTTTGTTCATTTTTATGTCATTTATTTATCCAATATTGTCTCTATAATTCTGTTATAATTTAGAGTTCTATATGTTATCATTCATGATTGGATCTATAGCTACTAGATCTACTACTTTTTGTTGAATTTTCACTAGTGTCCTTAGTGGGCGGGGTTATAGTTATACAGTGACAAAACAATAATTTCAAATGAAATGTTTAATAAGATGTAGACTAGATGTAGATCTAGCTCAATATCTTGACCAAATTGGGCTTTTAAATAAAAGTATACACAAACATGCTTACAAATTGAGAGTTCGTCGATATGCCCATATATATTGATTAGGTAAAATGAATGTTTTGTTCAAAATCGAAAATTACAGTTACTTACTGCATCTTCCCTTAAAATAAGATAGGATGGATCTATTTGGCTTTTCCATCGTGCAGCCGACACTTTAGGGTCACGTAACCGGTGCTTCGAAAGGTAGCGATATTTTCGTATCCACTGAGGGGAGGTTTAGTACACATTCAATGAGGCGAGGGCGTGTCTGTGTTTGCCCCGCCTATGAATCAGGTGGATGATTCATGCTCATACTTAGCCTAAGGACCGAAAACTAGAACTTTCAGATTGCATCAACAGTATTCCTTCAATATAAAATGTCCGAAATGATGCGAAGGTTCAGAACTCTAGACATTTCCGACAAACTCTGTAAAGACGTAGGAGTAGTAAACTCGTGAGATTTCGATGGTTTCTTTCAGATTTGTTCGATAGCTAAAGCATTGTAATTGTGTTTTATGATATTTACGTTGTTTTCATTATCCCAATTTGGAAAAAAACATTGCGTGCATGTACCCGTCCACATGCCAAAAAATAAGTACACTCAGATTTTTTTGCGCGATTCACTAGGTCTGTTGCGTGACTGGGCATGCTGTATATGCATTGCTCCTAAAGGTTAAAAGGGAGGGGAGTGTAGTGATCGGCCTATATAAGGCATCTCCAACAGCCTTGCTGTTGGGTTAACCCTTTAGCGACGTGGTTAGAGTGTTGGACTAGTATCCAGGAGTCCAGGGTTCGAATCCCAGTAGAGGCCAGTAACTTTTCCTCCCTTAGAATTACTTTAGAAACATATCCCCTTCTCCTGTATTACCGTTCCCCTTAGCAAAATAATTATCATAAAAACAATTACTTTAAATGCAACAAGGAGCTTCCTTGAAGGAATAGTGAGAAAAAATATTTTTCTAACAGAAAATAACACTTTAAGTAAACAAATAACCCAACAATTGAACCAAATACCGGTTCGTTTAACTCACTCAATGCTGCAAATGCAGCCTCCGTGTTTCCTATATTGCCGTTCCTATGACGTCATAATCTCCCACTCAAAGATGTTTGAGCGCAATTGGGTCAAATATATACTGCACAAGAAAGGTTAAGTCCCAGACACTCACTACACCTAATAAACGTTTTGAGTCATGTTGAACTATGTATTAATCGAAATCATTTTCAAAAGCACCATGAACAAAATAAGACAGAATTATCAGCCTTATAAATTCAAATTTTATTTTACAAAAAGTGTTAACTGAGAATTGATTTTAAAAAATACTTTGAAATATACAGATTACAATCAGCTAAACAGATAACACTCAAAATTAAAGAAAAACCAACATATCTACAATTTAGATGTGTACTGGGGCATTTTATTCATTATAGAAATGTATTTATGCCGTCTGATGACAGACTCCATTGTACAAAATTTGACATGAGTCATGTTCATAACATGAATCCTAAGTTTTGCTGAACAGTATACTTGTGACGTGTTATTTGCTTGGTCACGTAGATCTAATAAGGACCTGCCTGAACGTTTCCGCAGCATCTGTCAATCTTTTAAGCTTTGAAAAACGGATTTTTTTGGGTAATATTGTTAGAAAAATGGTGTCATGTGATGAGAATGTTTATATTTTTGTTGAAAATAATATTTTTCTTTAAAGTTTCATTCAATTTACCTGTTTTTCCCTATTTTTCTCGGCTCTGTATCTAAGTGTTTTATTTACAATCGGAAAACACTTTGAGCGATGATGTAGAGAGGTCGCACGCGCCATATCAAGCGCTTTTGTGATGCAGACGGACAAATAGGAAAGAACGGAAATATAGGAATCGAGGATACATCTACAATAGTTTTAACACGGACTGCTCAAAAGTGAATTTGTAAATTGTAGCAGGTGCTTCCCTATTCAAAAAGAGATGACAAAGTCAAATGTTTCTTCATATAAAGATAAAACTATAATTATATGAAAATTTACATGCATTGCGTTTGAGGGGCCGGAACTTCAAGGCCCGAATGGTCGGAATGTCTAAGGACCGAAACGTCTCCAACTCATATACCTATAAAAACAAGCGTGCACAAAATAAACGGTTTCATGTTTTGAAAATATCCTTACACTATTTCTAATCAGTTCTTGAGACAATAAAAGTAGTCATCCATTAAAATGATCAAGAGATTTTAATTTTATATTCAGTCCGCCAGCCTCCCGGATACAACGTATTTGTTTGGAATGGTATAAAATGCAAGTATTAAAATTGCCGATAATGCGGGTTTATTTTCGGGTTTTACCCCTCCTCTTCACGCCTTCGGAAATCTATCCAGGCGACTCCTGTAAGAGTCGTCTCCAGCGCCAGAGTCTGCTCTGTTTGCTCATGAAATTATAATAGATCTAACTTTATAGTTTCTATCAATACCAAAACTTCATGTGTACATTTCGAGGGCAATACGTGGCAATAGACACTCCGTTGGAATACTAAATTGAATATCAAATTCAGATTGGATTGATAACTCAGCATGCAAGCCGAGTTAATGTCAGCTTTGATACACACATTTCACAATCAGTAATTACGATCGAGTTGTTTGCAATTGCAAACACCAAACAACACGCGCTCGATAGCTTAATTACGTCTAGTAGCGTTGGTAATCGGACAAACACATTAATTGGTGTTACTCATTCACGCCTTTAAACGTCTAATGGCAAGCTAGCTTACTATGGAGCAAAATTTGACCATGCCAAGTGGCACATGTATGTACTGTATATAAGCTACAAAGAAATCGAATTTCATCGAATAATCTGTTAATTACGTGCATTGTGATATCGTACAATCCCATAAAATATGTTCTTTCATTGAAATTTAAAGTCAAACAAAAGTCAAACAAACGGCCGCTCAAAAAGGAGCCTGATGAAACCCACACGGCCGCTCGAGTCCTGAAATGGTACAGTGTAGTAGATGTAAAGAACGGTTTCATTTGACATATTTGGCAAGACCACGAATTGATCTTGGAACAAATCCTCATGTCATCTAGTACTTATTCATTTTTTGCAGTGAAACTTGTAACAAACGTTCTGCGATTTCTCCCGTATTTTGAGACTAATCATTACAAATTTGATTCTAAAAAACTTGCTCATATATTAGGGTTTCTACTTTCTAGTATAATTTAGTTTGGAAATCGGGAGCAGAACTATATAAGAAAACAAGCGTCACTAGCAAGTAGGACCAAAGGGACATCACCGCTGAAAAATTCTATGTTCGAATATTAGGGTTTCAAATACATTTTAGTTTGTTAGGAAATCGGGAGCAAAACTGTATCAAATCTGTTCTCAAAGAAAGCAAGTGTCACTAGCAAGTGAAGCAAAGGGACATCACCGCTGAAAAATTCTATGATATTATGGTAGGTTATCGTTCCTTTCCTGCCACTTTCTGCGATTTCTCCCATATTTTAAGACTTATCAGTATTTCTTTCATTGTTAAAACTTGTTCAAATATTAGCGTTTCAAATACATTTTAGTTTGTTAGAAAATCGGGAGCAAAACTATATAAAATCTGTTCTCAAAGAAAACAAGTGTCACTAGCAAGTGAAGCAAAGGGACATCACCGCTGAAAAATTATATGATATTATGGTAGGTTATCGTTCCTTTGCTGCCACTTTCTGTGATTTCTCCCGTATTTTAAGACTTATCAGTATTTTTTTCTTTGTAAAAACGTGTTCCTATGTTAGGGTTTCAAATAAAATTTAGTTTTTAAGGAAATCGGGAGCAAAACTGTATAAAATCTGGTCTCAATGTAAACAAGTGTCACTACAGTAGTACAACGATCAGATGGCGTTGTTTACAAAACAGTACGTCTGCAAACGCAGAAAATTGACGATTAATTAAACTGCGACATGTTGTATCGGTTAATCCAGGCAGTTGACTTGTGTGGCTCCACCACTTCTTCCTATCCTAATATACATGCCACAGTTATACTTATCGTTAATTTTCTGTGTTTACATACACACTGTTTTGTAAACAACGCCATCTGATCGCTGTACTACTGTAGCAAGGTCTAACTCTAATTACATGTCATTAACAGAACTCTCAAATATTGTCGAATTATTCTCTATTTTCCGCGTTTTATATCATAACATACCTTATTTTTATCAATTAATACTTTAAAATCAAAATAAAATCCTTACATATATTTATTTTTTCCATAACTAGACTTTCTGTAAATATACGGCGGAAACTTTCTTGGGATGGGGGTGATTCTGACGAAAAGATAATTATTATGTGCGAAGTGGCACTAGCACGCCTTGCTAGCGCCACTTTTTGAAGTGTCAATAGAACCGGCCTTCTTATTATAGGGACTACACATATTCAATAAATCTGTCTAGGGGAATGATTCTTATATTGTAAATTAAATAGCAAACAGAGAGAGATAGAGAACGAGAGAGGGAGACATGTGGGGTTGTATGGAGGACGATCAACGCCAAAATTGCATCATGCTTTGTGGCATTTCAGTTTGCTTCATTGTAATTGCATCATGCATTGTGGCATTTCAGTTTGCTTCATGATAAATGCATCCTGCATTGTGGTGTTGAACAGTTTGCTAAACGATTATTGCATGTCAAGATGGGAGTCCTTCTTTCATTGAAGTTTCTTCAATGACACATGACCCAATGCGGTAAGCCCATAGCAACAAGCATAAAGCCGAACGCCGAAGGCATAATGCACTTCAGCCGAACTCGCCATATAGGTGGTGCTGCATGTAAAACCAGATAATCAAACTACTGAAAGTACTGAGGATGGATTCAACGTAGATCGAATTAAATGTTTGGTTTGGTTTTTAAATGTTGTTTTGAGCGAAAAAAAGAACATTATTCGGACGTGGGTGTATGGGGGGGATTAATTATTTAAAAAAGATGTTGCCTTTGGTGCAATTTTATTTGTTGCTTTTTTATGTCCGTCTGATCAGGGTCTGTCTTGTTTGCTGATGGTCTGTCAAAGATATCATTCTGCATAGTTTGCCCTGATAAAATTCACGTGTCCATATGCTATTTCATTGTCATTATTTTTCACATGAATATTCATTGAGTAAAGGGTCAACTGTGTAGTACCCTGATCGCCGATGTGTGATAGACCACGCGTGGATCATGTACGGACCGTCTGATCAGGATCTGCTCTGATTGCTAATGGAATTTCATTCATCTGTTTATTTAGAATTTCTGAATGACTTCAATGTTCCACCTTCCATATTTTCATTATAATTTTTGGTTCATAAATATTCTGTATAGGTATTGGAATCGGGACTAAATATAGAACAGGGAAAAGGCTAAGATTACATGTATAAATATAAACATGTCTAATATATCATAAAATAGCATATTTTTATTAGAATTATATTGGGTTTGAGAAATACATTACATTACATTAATTTCATTTTGTGTACAATATACTTATAATATGTTTACTAACCCTTTCTCTCATGTTAACATCTTTTCACACATTTGCAAACACAGCAGACCCAGATCAGATGGCTCCTATAGCAGCTGTCTGATCAGGGTCCGCTCCGTTCGTCAATATAATTTGAAAGATGTTTCTTTACTTTCTAAAATGGCTACACTGTCCCACCTTCCATATTTCATTATAACTATTTTGTCCATGAATATTCAGTAGGTATTTAAATTTTGAATAAACATAGAACAGGGGAAGGGTTGAAAATAAATTAAGATATGAATAATGATAACTCATGAAGGTGTAATAAAAATATCTGAAATTTTGAACATTGAATACTTTATTTAACGAGGGTAGCTAAATTAGTCATAATGACTAATCTACCTTGAGGCCCTCAAAACAAGCATTTCATACAAAATACAAAACAGTAAAACACAGATCTATATACGAGGGGTGTTCCAAAAATAATGTCATCTGTGCTTTATTTCGCGGAAATCGTGCAATTCATGCACAAAACCACCTCGTGTCGATTGAGTGATCACTGGCTCATGACACAGGTAAATATCTCGTCCACACGTTCACTTGCCTCGGTACAGTGTACATCGTTTCATAGCCTATTCGTTAGACTATACACAAAATGACAGGAAAACGAGCTGAAAATGTTCTTGAAATTAGGGCCTATATAAAAGGTGGGTCATTACTCGGCATAAAGGCTGTAGATATTCACCGCGAGGTGTGTGACATTTATGGGGAGGGCCAAATGTCCCACAGGACTGTTTGTAGGTGGGTAGCTAAATTTAGTGCTGGGCAGCAGCAACTGAAAGATGCTGCTCGCCCAGGTCGTCCTGCAACAACTACGACCAAAGGTAACATAGAAAAAATCCGAAATATCCTCAAAACTGATGCTCGATTCACCGTAAGACAATTGGCTTGAATGACAAACTTGTCGTTAGCAAGAGTTCATGCAATTTTGAAGAAACACCTAAAAGTTAGAAAGATAAATGCAAGATGGATACCCCATTTGTTAATGGATGAGCAAAAGAAGACGCGTGTAACAATGGCAAAAAAACTTCTCAAAATGTACCCAAAATATAGTAAAAAGGCTTTTGATAATATAGTCACTGGTGATGAGACCTGGGTGTATTATTTTGAACCAAAGCGGAAGGTGTCCAACCGAATATGGGCCACTAAAAATGCCAGACGCCCAAGTATTGCCAAACGAATACGAACGGTAAAGAAGGTTTTGTATATGTTATTTTTTTCACTAATAAGGGTCCAGCTATTCAAATGCCGGTGCCAAAAGGCAGAACGGTCACAGGCAAGTTCTATAAAAACGTTGTTCTGAGAAAATTGAAGAACTACTACAAAAGTAGCCGCCCCAAAACAGGACTTAAGTATGTCCGACTTTTGCATGATAATGCACCCGCTCACAAGGCACGTATTGTGACTGACTTTTTGGAGTCAGAGAAGGTTACCGTCCTTCCGCACCCTCCGTATTCGCCAGACTTGGCCCCCTGCGACTATTTTCTCTTTCCAAAACTTAAATATCATTTATCTGGAAGGAGATACAATTCGAGAAATGCCCTTGGATCTGCTGTTTATCAGTGTCTGATGGGTGTCCCCATTGAAGAGTATGAAAAATGCTTCCAAAAATGGATTGACCGGCTAAAAAGGTGTATTCTGGCTGGCGGAGAGTATTTTGAAGGGCAGAGCAAATTAAAATGAACAAAAGCACTTCCGCTATATGAGCACCGATGCAAGTGACATTATTTTTGGAACACCCCTCGTACACAAGAAATAAAATTTTAATGTTCAGAAGTTCAGTAATGTTGCGTCTGGATAATTAATAAATGTTGTCTGCTTCAATTTGTAGATTTATTCTTTACGGACACGCATTTGGATCCTGATAAAACTCCGAGTAAAATGGCGTCTAATCTGGATCCAATCTGTTATCATAGATTTGATTTGCCACTAGCATCCAAATAGTTAATATAAAGCTATAATATATAAAGTATTGCACATAAAAAAATGAAATGCATAAATGACATCTGACCCCGATTCAGGTGGATGAATGCACGCGCTATTAAAATCACATATTTGTGACGTCATTTACTCACGCTGTAATTATTATAAATACGAGAAAATATTTTTGCTCAATACTAGTTAATCTAAAATGATCTCTGCTTCAAATTTTTAAAAATGCAAATAGAGAGTAAACTAATTGAACCTGATGAGACTTTGAGTTATTAACGATATAGATTAATATATTCTTTCTGAAATTCAACCAATTTGCCCAGGGAGAGGGTATACATACTTTTGTGCATGTCCTTATTTAGATCTACATTGTTATATGTTTAAATTTCATTTACATTTTCTTAAATTTTCTTCACCTGAGGTCCTCTACAAAAGTTACATAAATTATGCCCCTTGTGTCAAAATTGGTTCACCCCAGGACCGGCTAGTTTTTTATAGAAACACATAGTGAAAACTTTGAAAATCTTATCCTCTGATTGTCTGGTGAGCGATGTCAGGGCCTTTCAGACCCTCTTGTTATTATTATTCTTCTCCCAGCAGTAAATACCCCCCCCCCCACACACACACACACACACACTCTCTCTAATGTAATGGATCAGTAACCCTTCTATTTTTTGTGTGTTTTTTGAAATCCTTCTATTTCTATGTCTTCATAGCGTTTTCCTTCTTTACCTATGTATTCGGCAAATCACTTCAGCATTTTAGTCCGAGCTGACTAGAGTACGACAAAGACCGGGGCGAAGATGGAACAACGAACCCCGCATCAAGCATCAAGCACCAAGCACCAAGCGCTAAGCAAATAGCACAAAGAATATGCTCCAAAGAAGTTTAAACAATGAAACACATTATTTGACGTTATTATAATCAATAAACAAGTTTACAGAAGGTCAAATGTCGGATCGAGGAAGAAACTTCAAAGAAAGAAGAAAGCACATCGTGACATGCAATAATCATTTAGCATAATGCATTTAACATGAAGCAAATTGAAATGCCACAAAGCATGATGCAATTTTGGCGTTGATCGTCCTCCATAGGGTTGAGCCAGTTCTTACAGAAGGTATAAGTTAGGCCGGTTCTATTGACACTTCAAAAAGTGGCGCTAGCAAGGCGTGCTAGTGCCACTTCGCACATAATATTTATCTTATGAGAATCACCCCCACCCAAGAAAGTTTCCGCTCTATATTTACAGAAAGTCTAGTTATGGAAAAAAATAAATATATGTAAGGATTTTATTGTGATTTTAAAGTATTAATTAATAAAAAATAAGGTATGTTATGATATAAAACGCGAAAAATAGAGCATATTTGGACAATAATTGAGAGTTCTTTTAATGACATGTAATTAGAGTTAGACATGTTTACATTGAGACCAGATTTCATACAGTTTTGCTCCCGATTTCTTAAAAACCTAAATTTTATTTGAAACCCTAATATAGGAACACGTTTTTACGATGAACAAATTTCTGATAAGTCTTTAAATACGGGAGAAATCACAGAAAGTGGCAGCAAAGGAACGATAACCTACCATAATATCATAGAAATTTTCAGCAGTGATGTCCCTTTGCTTCACTTGTAGCCTATTGCTAGTGACACTTGTTTTCTTTGAGAACAGATTTAATACAGCTTTGCCCCCGATTTCCTAACAAACTAAAATGTATTTGAAACCCTAATATTTGACCAAGTTTTTACAATGAAAGAAATAGTGATACGTCTTAAAATATGGGAGAAATCACAGAAAGTGGCAGGAAAGGAACAATAACCTACCATAATATCATAGAATTTTTCAGCGGTGATGTTCCTTTGGTATCACTTGCTAGTGACACTTGTTTTCTTTGAGAACAGATTTGATACTGTTTTGCTCCCGATTTCCTAACAAACTAAAATGTATTTGAAACCCTAATATTTGACCAAGTTTTTACAATGAAAGAAATAGTGATACGTCTTAAAATATTGGAGAAAGTGGCAGGAAAGGAACAATAACCTACCATAATATAATAGAATTTTTCAGCGGTGATGTCCCTTTGGTCTCACTTGCTAGTGAATATGGAAAAATAGTCAAACAGGGAGAGCCACACACGAAATGACACCGCACCAAACACCATCAAACAAGAAACGGTAAAGCCACAAGACAAAACATAACAGGACGCATATCAAGACGAAAAACATTAAACATTAAGCATATTAAACAACAAAATTGACCATAGGCTGAAAGCAGGAGTACCGCCTTGGAACGGCCAGTAACCAAAATAAGCTACTGGGGGACTTAAACCTGGTTTACGGGTACCCAACCTCGTCCTTATCCCACTTTCATCAAAGTCAAAATGTAAATAAAATTCCCCCTCCAGACAACTCCACAACATGCATAACGATGTCTAAAATGTCTAAAACACTTGTTTGCTTTGAGAACAGATTTGATACAGTTTTGCTCCCGATTTCCTAACAAACTAAAATGTATTTGAAACCCTAATCCTTGACCAAGGTTTTATAATGAAAACAAATAATGATAAGTCTTAAAATATGGGAGAAATCGCAGAAAGTGGCAGGAAAGGAACGATAATCTACCATAATATAATAGAATTTTTCAGCGGTGATGTCTCTTTGGTCCCACTTGCTAGTGACACTTGTTTTCTTTGAGAACAGATTTGATACAGTTTTGCTCCCGATTTCAAAACTATATTGTACTAGAAACCCTAATATATGAACAAGTTTTTTAGAATGAAAATTGTAATGATTAGTCTCAAAATACGGGAGAAATCGCAGAACGTTTGTTACAAGTTTCACTGCAAAAAATGAATAAGTACTAGATGACATAAGGATTTGCTCCAAGTTCAATTCGTGGTTTTGCCAAATATGTCAAATGAAACCGTTCTTTACATCTACTACACTGTACCATTTCAGGATTTGAGCTGCCATGTGGGTTTCATCGGCTCCTTTTTGAGCGGCCATTTGTTTGACTTTAAATTTCAATGAAATTAATTCGGATCTCGTTATCTCGTAATGATGGGATAACTCGTAAGTATTGCAAAGTCCCAGTACACTGCCTATTGTTTTCTATATAAAAATGATGCATTTATAAGGAAATGTAAAACTCGGAAAATTCGAAAAATCGGATGTGTAGACAGGCCCCTACCTTCATTAATCCCATTGTTTATGTGGGATTAACTCGGATCGGTGAAATTTGCATTGCTAAAGATTGTCGCACGTCGTATTTTTCACACCTTTATGCTACAGCGTTCCTGCTCTATTGTTAATTTCTCACCTTTATCGGTGGTTACACAATGTGACACAGATAGTCAGCAATAAGCTGTTCATTTTCAGGTTCGAAATTTCGCCGAGAAAACCAGCAAAGTGTGTGCACTGTTCAATTTTAATTCACTCATCCTTACGAGTTTCCCGAATGTGAAACTAGGTGTAAGAAATATTTGACCGATCTGAATTACGACAAAAGTAAGAGGAGACTTTTTTACTAAATTAAGAAAGAAAGAAAAAAGAATGAACTGCACCAGTATTCTACTGACTGTTTGTGTTGCATATTCCTCAATTCCGTGGACATACGTGAGCGTGCGTGTAATTCACTTCCAGCATCACATACACAATTATAAACGTGTAGCAAGTCCTATGTTTGATATTGTTCCATTTGTGTTCTGTTTATTTCACCATGGCTAAATGACACTTTTAACCCTTAATCTGTGGTCCACAAGCGTCATGACATGTATGCAAACATATTAAATCCGAATGAGAGACCGAATAACTCGGTGTCTGATCCAGATCCAAGATATTTGACACTTAGTCAACATTTTTACATTAAGTAAAAGCGAATTTGTGAAGTTTTAATAAAGGCATTAGAAGCAGACGGAATTCTTCACATGTGCAAATTTTCATAACAGGCAAAGGGTTTACAGGATGTTACTCGAGGTCAGTGAGGGTGTCAATAGCCATCAGAAATCGCTCCTTTTATTTAACCCTTATCATCCAAGGGCGACTGTTATTCAATATGCACATGGTTTTTAACAATCATTCACCAGGGTTGTGTGAAATTTGGACAATATTTCAAAATATATGAGCAGATGATTTTTGTGTATGTCAGCATCGTAAGTGTTAAGAAACTGAAATGAAAAAGGAGTTTAATGTCGTATTTTGTTCCAAGATAAGTGCAGGTAAGGTTTAACTAGTACTACTTCATGCAGTTGTACCCTTAACACTGTACATTGAGTGTTTTTTATGATACATCGAAAATTACGACAGACAAGTCATTGACGACCTGTGAGGTGAAAATACAATAACTCGGAACATCCGATAATTCGGATTTTATATGTGGTCCGGCAAGCATCCGAGTTATTGCAATTAGACTGTAACATACTTGATGGGATTGTCCGATATCATAATGCACGTAATTAACAGATTATTCGATGAAAGTCGATTTCTTTGTAGCTTATATATGGTACATACATGTGCCACTCGGCTTGGTCAAATTTTGCTCCATAGTAAGCTAGCTTGCCATTGGACGTTTAAAGGCGTAAATGAGTAACACCAATTAACCAATTAATGTGTTTGTCCAATTACCAACGCTGCTAAACGTAATTGAGCTGTCGAGCGCGTGTTGTTTGGTGTTTGCAATTGCAAACAACTCGTAATTACCGACTGTGAAATGTGTGTATCAAAGCTGACATTAACTCGGCTTGCATGCTGAGTTATCAATCCAATCTGAATTTGATATTCAATTTAGTATTCCAAGGAAATTTATGGGAAGTGCTCGCCAATACTACACGAGGGATATTATAACAATCGTGAAAAAAATATTGTGGATTGATGTGAATTTGTCATTTCTTATTAGTTGTTATATGGAGTTTTACTTACATACAGGTCAACAATGAGATGGGCTATTTGTATCGACAAGAAAGGTTTAGTACTCTATGAAGGCGACCTCTTAAATCCAGAAATGGAAGGAGAACGTCGGATATCTGTACTTTTTCATTTTTGTCGTACCCTTTATTACTTTTCTACAGTTACTCTGTTTGCAGCTCAATCATTGAGTACACTAGCGATAGGTGGATACAGTATGTTCAATTAAATGTTTTTTGTTATACATGCACTTTACCACTGTATTTGCTGTCGCGGTTGTTGTAGATTAGTCGGAGAGGGGATACGTTTATTTACACTGTTTGTCTTTTAGGATGGGGATGGAATAAGGGTGAGGCTGGGCGCCTATAAACCGGTTTAAACCCCCGGTGACATTTGTCACTGACCGTTCCAAGGCGGTACTTCCATCTTCCTCCTATTGTATGTTTGTTTTGTCTTTGTGCGTCTCTTGTTGTTTTTTCTACCTATGTACATTTGCTGTTTCCTTGTGTTGCTGTTCGGGCGAGTGTTTGTTCTGCATGTGGTGTTTCCTGCATGACTCATTTTTGTACTTTTGTTATCACTTTCAATTTTATTACATCATCATCATCTTCAGTAATACCACTTTTATCTCTAGCAATATTCTATCATAAAAGGTTATTCATCTTTCTTCCATCCGAAATATAAAGATATCATATGTACATGTAAATACTGTACTAATTACTTCTGCATATAATGAACGAATTTTTTTATATATTAACGTCTTCATACATTCTACCTACATAAAACATTGTCTAAGTTACCTTTAAGTGTCCTGAACCAAACTGAAGAAAGTACAAAATAGCCGAGCTTATATACCCTCTTTTGGGTAAAAAGCATGCTTCGCACATGATAATCATTGAACAATAATAGTTACCTGAAAAGTACACCTGTATTCTATCTGTGCTTACCATATACAATAGAAAACCAATTTGAGATGCATGTATTGTCCTGTTTTATTGACCTGTCAAATCTGAATATTCCTACGTCACTGAAAGGATTCTATTTAGCTTGGGTAAACCTGTGTTTCAAACGTGTTTCACGAGATTCACAATAAATGTACAAGTACTCGAATGAGCCAAATAGGAAAGATTTTATTGTAAATATCTTAATTAAAGAGATCCATACATATTTACCTTGATTTACCTTGATCCTTGATGACTATGTGTGAGCGGTGCTCGTTGCGGTCCAATTTAAATCGTTTATTCTTCAATTTAATATATGTGTGCATGTGTCATGCACGGGATGGATAAAATTGCTGATAGCCAACGTCTCTAGCCGATTTCAAATTTGTTTGGTTTCTGTTTCCACTCGTTATTTAAGTTGCTTTTGAAGATGTTGACAGATCCAGACATCATCTGTGTCCTCTACATACATTGGAAGCCACTTTTATGTTATCTAAGGAAATATTGTCATACTCTTTCATTATTTTAAAAAGTTGGATAATATCCGCCCGATCTCGTCGGTAGTGAAGAGTAGGAATCCCTAGTGTTCTAAGCCTATCTTCATATGTCATGTCTTTTAGACGTGTAACCATTTTTGTTGCTCGGCGCTGAACATTTTCAACAGCAATACTATCCTTTTTGTAAAAGTACAAAAATGAGTCATGCAGGAAACACCACATACAGAACAAACACTCGCCCGAACAGCAACACAAGGAAACAGCAAATGTACATAGGTAGAAAAAACAACAAGAGACGCACAAAGACAAACAAACATACAATAGGAGGAAGATGGAAGTTGGTGACCAGATTACACTGGCATACTCCAAATGTGGCCTTAACAGACTCTTGTAGAGGGGAGCGGAGATGTCAGGATCCATACATGTAAAAGTTTGACCCTGAATTGAAGTTTAATGAGCATCTTTGAGGTACAGGTAGGTGTAAAACTTAAAGGTGTAGTAAATTAAACCAATTCCTGCCAGAATATTCATGATGGCACGATTTCTTACATAAATATTCAACAGAGAAAAGGTTGGGTACACTTTTATGAACATGAGAACAGTTCCTATATTTTTTTCCTCTGTATGTTAGTCTCACTTTTTTTTATTTTTGTACCCTACTTTAATTTCTAGCCTTTATGGTGTGGTAACACAACAAACATAGACCCTGTCCCGAGGTTAAAAAACTGTTTCCTTGAGTCTGAGATCATTCTCTACTTATGTACATTTGCTGTTTCTTTGTGTTGCTGTTCGGGCGAGTGTTTGTTCTGTATTTGGTGTTTCCTGCACGACTCATTTTTGTACGTTTCCTTATCATACCCACTGCTTTATTTGCTTTCTTAACGTTAAGTGCTATATGCTCATTAAACTTCAATTCAGGGTCAAAAGTAACACCTAAGTCTTTTTCACAAGTGACGTTTTCAATGGGAGTATTGCCCATACTATATTGATGGTGCATGTTATCTTTACCGAGATGCATGCATTTGCACTTCGCCGCGTTTAAACGTAACTGCCAGGTATCCGACCATTCCTCCAAGCTGTCGAGATCTCTCTGTAGAGTGTCTGTATCTTTGAGGTACAGGTAGATGTAAAACTTAAAGGTATAGTAAATTAAACCAATTCCTGCCAGAATATTCATGATGGCACGATTTCTTACATAAATATTCAACAGAAAAGGTTGGGTACACTTTTATGAACATGAGAACAGTTCCTATATTTTTTTCCTCTGTATGTTAGTCTCACTTTTTTGTATTTTTGTACCCTACTTTAATTTCTAGCCTTTATGGTGTGGTAACACAACAAACATAGACCCTGTCCCGAGGTTAAAAAACTGTTTCATTGAGTCTGAGATCATTCTCAAGCATCTGATTGGTCAGATTCTTAGCTTGCATCCAAACATCGCAAGTGTATAATTAGAGACTTCCATAGCAATACAATAACCATAAGTTATTACATTAACTAGTATGTCTATTTATGGATAAAAGTACATGCATGAGTCATGCAGGAAACACCACATGTGTAACCAGACCATAGTTTCCCTGTATGGATCCCCGATATGTTATGTACATGTTAGTATGTTTACGCTTGTATGTATGTTTATGTGCGTGGTGAGTGTGCATGAGAGAATCGGTTAAGTGTGAGTTGACATGGTGAGTGAAGCATATCAAGTCACCTGACCGTAGTTAATGAGCTAACCTCTTTCCCGCTTCCTATATTCTGGCTATAACTCTCGTACTAAACGGACGTCTATATCATAGAAAAAATTCCGTGGCTATTGCTTTTTCTTACAACGACCAGCTGGTAAGCATTAGAACTATTTGTTATATTTATGATTTAGATTACAATTCTCTCATTTGTTCGGGTAACCATGAATTAAGTCGGTTACGCTACCTGGATTTCAATACGCAGGTCTTATTATTCAAGTGGAAAAGTAGTAAAGTCAAGCAGGCAAAGCCACATACAAAAAGTACAAAAATGAGTCATGCAGGAACGCAACTACCACCAAAACACCGATAGACAGCATGACACACACACACACAACCACACGCACACACACACACACACACACACACACACACGGAATGAACACAGAAAACACCAAAAGACACACAAGAACCAGAGACAAACGTTCCACACATGAACAAAATCACAAGCACAAAGACGCAAGGCAAACAAAAGGAAGGGTGACAAAGAGAGTACCGCCTTGGCACGGTCAGTAGCAAAAACACCACCTCTGACTCAACATTGTACTCATCATTGCTATTTTGTATTTCAGACCCTTTTCTTTTCCTTATACTTGTACATACATTGTGATTAAAAGAACTTTCAAAAACCCTTCTGGATCCGTCCTGATTCCGACCCCGGGTTACACATGTACAAAATACACACCCGCCTGAACAGCACCACGACAAAAAAAACCAGTAAATCATAAGTGAATTCATATCAACAGACACAAAGAGACGCACAAAGGCATACGCCATGCTGTCTATCGGTGTTTTGGTGGTGGTTGCGTCTTGTATGTGGCTTTTCCTGCTTGATTTTAGTACTTTTCCATATATAACAAACAAACAATAAGGGGAAGATGGAAGTACCGCTTTGATCAATGAAATTCAGTTAAATTGACACTTTCAGATCTGGAAACAAGAAAAAAATGAAGTGCTTAATATCTGAGCATTATGTACTACATGTAACATTTGATACAACAACAGCACAACACAAAATGCTAATTGGCTGATTTAAAATATACTGTTATCTCCATTTTTAGCTTTCAAACTTTGCTGTCTTGTTCATAATCAGATACGTTAACAGCTTAAGCAAATTTAACAAAATAACTTTTCTTCGCTTTCAGTCGACGAAATATTCTCTGAAACGTCGATTAAAAACGTGTTATTAGCCTTTAATTGCCTACTAGAGGGTTAATACACGTTTGTACAGGCAATAACATCTGCAGTGTCCCGAGGGACTGTTGTTAGCCCGAGCCCGAAGGGCGAGGGCAACAACGTTCCCGAGGGACACTGCAGATGTTATTGCTCGAAAACAAACGTGTATTAACGCTATTCTTGCATAAAACCCCATTTTCTGCCTTCCTGCATCAATTTAATTCTTCCAAAATACAAGCCAACTACGTCAGCAAAACTATACACATCTTTGACACTTCGTTCGATTTATGCTGTTTCCGGGCCAATGTTTTCTTTCTGACGTCAATTCATGGTTGTATCAAGTACCGTTTACACAGAATTTCATTCAATAGCTCTATCACTAAAAACAGTTAATTCAGTGTCGATGCACCTGAAATAATCGCACCGTTCACCTAGCTTAGGCCAAAACGCTATAGCATTCGCGTCCATTGTTTACCTTAGGCCCCGAATAGGTATAATTAAAACCGATCAACAACAGCGCGTGAGCACGAGACTCGCATTGTTAATACATGGTCTAGCGGGACTACAACAGCACGTTTTGTGCAAGAATATCAATTCATTCAGCTAACCTTTAAATTATCTGTGGCAGTATCTTAATATTTTCATCAGATACGTTAACACATTCACCAGATACGTTAAATGAAAATTTACATCCACCGGAGAGATTTGACTTCTGTACATTCTTTTGTCATAAAATACTGTTATACGTATTCCTTTAGCTGTTGAAAAAATCTTTTTAAACCTTCAGATATGTATAAAAGCCACAGTACAATCAAACACAACAACAAAAAACACCATCAGATACGTTAGATTAAGAAACACCTAGTCTGAAGTCATTGGCATATTAAAATAAACAATATCACAATTTTCGGAAAGATTTATAGATTCTTACATGAATGAAAGTAAAGTAAAATAAAACTCGTCTGATTTTTTTGGTACACACCAGATGCCTTTAATACTCTTTTCAATAGGAGTTAAATAACGCGCGAAGAAAACTATTCAACCACGTATTTCATTCTCTGTGGTATATGGCGTATATAGTATGACTCAATTACGAAAACCAATAAAAATAGTGAAATTTCACGGAAATAAGTCAGCATTTGATGCAAATGTAATAATTTGTTAACGTATCTGATGTAATGTCATGTTTGATTTTTGCAGTAATTGATTGGAAGAAAAAAAATCCTTTTATTACTAAAAATGTGCTTAGAGGCGTAAATATTTTCTGCCATGGAACATACGTGCACGATTTTAAAGTATAGTTTAACGTAGCTGATGCATTTTAAATTTTAGTTTGTGAAGAAGCATCCTACGACGGTAGATTTGTGCTAAATGAAGCATACACATGAACTTCCTTACACATGAACAGCCCTTACGACTTTCGATAACCTAGCTGATGGATACTTTTTGGACATGCTACATATGTATTTCAATAAAATATGAAAACATTAGTTGCATTTTTGCTACCCAATTATAAGATAGATAAAGTAAAAACAACATTATGTGTTTTATGACACAGGTTTGTATGTTTGGGTGTTCTATTTTATCCAAATAGGGTGTATTTAAAGAAGTGTACCTACAAAATGGACAAGGGATAGATTAGAAAATACGCAGTGATAATGCTAAAACAAATTTGAAATGCTATTTTATATCGCAAATTTATTCTGATAATATGATAACCCGATCTTCCCATCTATAATAGACATTATCTTTTTTTTTAAATTGCAACTGTTTCTTTGAAAATATACAGGTAGGACAGCAAAATCACCACAGTGAAGTGTCAATTTAACTGAATTTCAGTGTGGAACGGTCAGTGACAATAGTCACTAGGGCGGTGGGGGGGGGGGGGTTAAAACCGGTTATGGGGTGCCCAACCTCACACTTATTCCATCCCCATCCGAAATGACTAATATTATACAGATCACTGGCGGGATATCTGAATTATTGTTTCCTGCTGAGGAAATTCATGTTGCCCGAGCCGTTAGGCGATGGGCTACATGTATTTTCCCCAGCAGGGAATAAAAAGTCAGATATCCCGCCAATGATCTGTATAACGATTTTATTAATACTGCAAAGTTTAATATTTGTAGCAGTTAATTAGCGTTGTTAATGTAGGCGTCGTTTTGCTTCCCCACAGGGGCCTCATACTATAAGGTAAGGGCTTGTAATATCTGTATAATATAACCAGCTCATTACAATTGTGGATAGATAGGGATCTTCCAAGAGCATTAGTTTCTCAAAGGATTGAAATAATCAGACGTTAATAAAACTACTATAAAATAACACTATTTTTAGCATTAGAACGGTTAAACATAATTGGCGCAATTCCGACGTCATTTGGATGACGTCAAAATGACGGTTTTATAATATTCAAACAAATGGGTGTTGGAAGGAGCGGTTAAACCGAAATTTACAGATACGCACTGTGCATGTGCATAAATAAAATATGAATCGAATTGGGTGTGGTTTGCCTTTGTTAAAGTTTGGGGGCTAATCGATCGGTACGTGCACAAGCACTTTGACAACATTTGCAGCATTTGAGCAGAAAAAGACGTTCGCCACGTATCGGGTTCTTTTACATTGTTATACAACAACTATAACAAAAATGTTTCTCAATGGATAACTTTGTTCCACTCCAAACTCCTGTTATTTCGTTTGAGAGCGGTTGTTTGGATCGAATCGACGAAGTGAAGCTAGTCGGCCATTTTTAGTTTGTTGTAGCAATGAAGCGAGGCCCTCGGCAGGGGAAATTCCATTGTTGCTCATGACTTCGTATATACATCAGAATTTAGAGGGATACACGTATTTTATACATGGCTAATTGACCAATCAAAATCGAGGATTTTACTTTGCAGTATAATAACAACTTTTATTTTGCTAGATTCTATTGCTCTTATGGGATTATTTTAATTAAAATTTTAATAAAATATAGATTTGAGCCGTCAGTCTACATTCTCTGTATACATCCCTTTCCCTGTTCTGTATTTAGGCCAAATTTCAACACCTACTGAATATTCATTAACCCTTCGCTTGCTGAATTTTAAAATACATTTCTCCTTCTTTACCCATGCCCCGTTGTATAATTACATATATCTTCACTGTGTACAAGTATATCGCTGTGCAATCACTGCTGTGGAGTGCACTGGTTGCACAATCAACTTGTAAATAGTGCAGACCCTGATGAGACAGCTCCTGCAGGAGCTGTCTCATCTGGGTCTTCACTATTTACATGTAGGTATATTGACGCGAATAGCAAGCGAAGGGTTAACAAAATAATTATAAAGAAATATGGAACTTGGAGCATTGTACACATTTTAGAAACTACAGTTGCCCCTTTGCTGCGGATAAATTTAGTTTTTAGCTAGTTGTCTCCCTAGATTGACATTCAAATAGTGTCGGTAAATCTCTTCTCAAGCACATTGCTGGCCAGTGCCAATTAAAAAACAAGAGTGTTCGGAGGAACACATGTGTCACCTTCTCGCAGCTAACACAAAAACTGTTAAATTAATATGCTGGAGTGAAATCAGAACATAGGGGAATAACTCAAAAGTATTGCATGCAGATTGATATACCTTAGTTACATCAATGGTCCTCAATGAGAGGAAGACACATGTGAAATTTGAAAGCTCTATAATGATTAGTTTAGACATGACAGCCAAAAAAGGAAAGTGTGAACAAAGGGGAATAACTCAAAATGTAGTTCATGCAGAGTGGTGGACCTTAGTTACATCAATCATGGTCCTCAAGGAGAGGAAGACGCATGTGAAACTTGAAAGCTCTTTAATGATTAGTTTAGAAATGACAGCCAAATGGAAAAAAGTGTGACGGAAGGACGGACAAACAAACAGACGGACAGACAGACGACGGAAAAGTGATCCCTATGTGACATTACCTCTCGGCAGGTGACACAAAAACATGCAAAAAGGTGATGGAATACCACATTAAAATGCTTTAACTGTAATATAAATGTGAATATTTCTGGGTTGAAAACTGATTTAGACAGATAAATGGAACTCAGATATTTATTTCTTAACATTACTTCTAAACTGCTCTATCATATTTTGTTTACCTCAATCATATCCGAAACATGCTATGTTTTGAGGGATATTGAGAGGGCAGGGGAAAGCAGAAGGCACATGAGATGATTAAGAAATCCGAGAAATAGTAGATAGCAATAATCTTATTCCCATCATGTAACTTCTGTCTGTCTTTCATCTGTCTCCAATGGAGAACTATTATTATTTTAATTATTATTCATTTTGATTATCTAAATGTATTTTCCGACAGCAGATGTGGTTGTAATGTGCAGAGAAGCCTGTTTATCAATATGGATTCAATTAAACCATACATTATACTTTAGAGCAATAAATCTTTAATAAGCCTATCCGTTAGAATCATACACCAAAATTAATGGAGAGCAGTTTATTTCCTAAAAAACATTTAATCAACTAATATACTATAATGTGAAGCAATAAAGCGCAAATAAGCCCATCTATTTGAATCATATATACTAAACATTATCGGAGAACAACGTGGTGACTGGTAGTAGCTTGTTTCCTGAAATAGATTAAATTAACCAATATACTATAATGAATAGCAATAAAACTAATAAAATCTCTTTCACGCTTTTGCAAACAGAGAAGATCCAGATTAAACACCTCACGTCCTCACGTAAGAGTCATCTGATCAGGGTCTGTGTTGTTTGCTTATGAAATTATAAGAGATCTGACTCTACAGTTTCTACCAATGCACACATGCCATTATAAAAAAAGTCAGGTAATAAATATGCATTATGTCATTATATCCTACATGGATGATCTACAGGGGAATGGATAGCTCTTTGGATTCTCCCTGATTACTTGCAATATATTCATGCAGTTTGAATCCAGATCAAATGTCATATATATTGGGCCTGATCCTAGGTCCAAATTACTAGTCACTCAGACATTACTTCTGTTATTATTTTACGTAAACAATCAGGTGAGATTTGAGAATCAGTTTTTAATTAGCATACATATTTCGATAACTGTAATGTAATTTACTTCATTTAGTGATTTCAATGTTTGGTTTCTAAAGTTGTTGAAAGCACGGGTATGGTATCGTTTCAATGACAGGTTTTGTTGTTTCAGTGCCGCGTTAATATCACTATACAGTAGTGCAAATTGTTCCAATTCTTTATTATTCTTTATTTATTAATGACCGACATTGCATGGTCATGATTTTTGTATTCTTTGCGAAGCAATAGAATACAAAGGTGGCGTTCCACAGCCAAACCATGGTACCCTCGCCGGCCTGACAAAATAGTGCAAATTACTGACCTGCATTCGATGGATACAAAGGGTGTTTAATAACATGGCATCAGGAACCAATCGTGGTATACTATATCTGACATGAAAAATCTTCGTAACATAAGCTTCGGCTTAGCATGAGCAAAAATCAACAAAACCGACAAAAATATAGCAATGTGTAAGAGGGGCGCACGGATATACAAATATCAGTCACATGAAGAAATCACGTGATCATAACATGAATGAAAATACTCAATGAATAAAGAAGCGCGAGTCGGATGACCTTATGCAAGCGATTAGGTAATCACGCCAACAACTGCGAGTGGTCAGTGTGATAATAAGCATAGTGGGAAACGGCTGAAGTGTCAGCTGCAACTGTATCATCAACTGGATAGAGTGTTAATGCCTTCCCTTATAGATACGCAATTCCATGCCAAAGCGAACTTATTCAATATCAGATTGATACCATGCAAAGAATACTGCAGCGTCTACAACGCTTTGATTATTTTTGGTATTACCTTCTATTTCAGAAGCTAAGTGTGTTACTTTTTTGCTGTTACAAATTGTTGCCGCTTGTATTATAAGAACGTGTTTATCTTCTTTGCTTTTTAGCTCACCAGAGCACAAAGTGCTCAGGGTGAGCTTTTGTGATCGCCTGATGTCCGTCGTCTGTCGGCGTTTGTCGTGCGTCGTGTGTCGTGCGTCGTCAACAATTTGAACTTTAAAAGTCTTCTCCTCTGATTCTACAGGGTTCTCAGCTTTCATCTTTGGCACATAGCATCATCTATAGGTCCTCTACAAAAGTTATATAAATTATGTCCCTGGAGTCAAAATTGGCCCCGCCACGGTCCCAGGGGTGGCCAGTTTTTTCTAGCTGACTGTTGTTTTCTGTACAAGTAGCAGAATGCTGGGCTCACTTAGGTTAGGCATGGGGAAAACTTCAAAAATCTTCTTGTCAAAAACTACATGTCATAGAGCTTAGATATTTGGTGTATAGATTTACTTAGTATACCTTATTGACATTGGTAAATATCATAGTTCTTAGGTTAAAATTGGCCCTGTCCTGTTGGTTATACTTTAAAATATTATTTTACACTATAAAGGTTCCTCTGAACTAGAGGGATTGAGGTCACTCCATCTGTGTTGCATAATCACTGAATAGGTCAAGTTCCTGGTCAAAACTCTAGCAAGTTGTCTGCTTCAGAATTAGTCTCTGTTTGTTCACACTGTTTTTAACCCATTCCCTCATATGATATTTTCAGAATCTGCCTCTTGAAAAATTTCAGAATTGTGTAGATTTGAAACCATTGTGATAAATAGAGCATTTACTCCTATGGAGAAAATGCTCTATTTATCACAATGGTTTCATAAAGTGACTATTATACCTCTTTGAATAAATCTACTGATAAGGAGCATTAATTAGAGAAAAGGAAAATTTCAGAATTGTGTAGATTTGAAACCATTGTGATAAATAGAGCATTTACTCCTATGGAGCAAATGCTCTATTTATCACAAAGGCTCTTTTCAGATCCTACCGCTTTGAATAAATCTACTGATAAGGAGCATTAATTATAGAAAAGGAAAATTTCAGAATTGTGTAGATTTGAAACCTTTGTGATAAATAGAACATTTACTCCTATGGAGCTTTTGCTCTATTTATCACAATGGTTAGCAAATGCTCTATTTATCACAAAGGCTTTTTTCAGATCCTACCTCTTTGAATAAATCTACTGATTAGGAGCATTAATTAGAGAAGATGAAAATTTCAGAATTGTGTAGATTTAAAACCATTATGATAAATAGAGCATTTGCTCCATAGGAGTAAATTAACTGATATACAAACCACATATAAAGTTACATACCGGTATGTGTCAGATCTGAGTTCAAACTGTGTGCTAATTTTGGTTAAGTCCTGCTAAGCTGTGATAGGGTTGTCATCTGTTAGAAATGTTGTCTGCTTATTCAAAGAGGTAAATCTGGGTCTACTCTGTTTGCAAATGTGTGAAAACATGTTTATATGAGGAAAAGGGTTAATTAGAGAAAAGGAAAATTTCAGAATTGTGTAGATTTGAAACCATTGTGATAAATAGTGCATTTACTCTTATGGAACAAATGCTCTATTTATCACTAAGGCAAATGCTCTATTTATCACAATGGTTATTATCACCAGTTATTGTTAACAAGTTTTACTTTTCCATTTCCATAACAATTCCGTTTGTATAAATTGTTGAAATCGCGATTTTTATACAATTTCTGCTTTGAAACAATCATCAGTACTCTAATTCTGAAGGGGTTCGAAACGTTCAGGTGTGAACTGGTTTTGTTACGAAACGTGCTCTACAAGAGTTGTCGTTCGTTTCTAAATACAAATATATCAAGGAGTTGTTAGGTTATGCGTAGTAATATGTAATGGAAAATTAAACTTTTCCACATATTTTTTGTGCGATATATGCTTTCCAAGTTAACGGTCGGTAAACGTTCGGTATTGGACTTAGAAAATATTTATAATAAAGCAAATCGTCCCAGAAAGCTTGCCATTATAATTATACAGAGAAAGGGTCAAATAACACCCCACAAAACAGGCGTCCAGTTTTGTTTAGAAACATACATGTAGTTGAAACTTTACAAATCTTTCCCTCTGGTGAGCGATTTCAGGGCCATCATGGCCCTCTTGTTTAAACAAAGACTCACAAAGATGACAGATAATTTTCTGTTAATATGTCTACATTAATGTATTGAACATTATTAGGTTTCCCTGCGTCAAAATTGGTCGCGTCGTTTGCTTCATCTCCCAATAGAGCAGTACACCAATCGTAACTACTCGCCGTATTCCGCCAGAGTTCGGAATATAGATAGAAATAGCCGAGGTGTTCCGAGTGAGCAGTACACATTTAACCCTTCGCTTGCTGTTCGCGTCAATATACCTACCTGTAAATAGTGCAGACCCAGATGAGACAGCTCCTGCAGGAACTGTCTCATCTGGGTCTGCACTATTTACAAGTTGATTGTGCAACCAATGCACTCCACAGCAGTGATTGCACAGCGATATACTTGTACACAGTGAAGTACGAACATGCAGCTATAAAGTATAAGTATTAATAATGATAAATAATAAAGACATGATCCGTTAAATTTAAAACTTTTGCGTGCTGTTTTTCCAAAGCTGAAAAATGCTAGATGGGGCATCGTTCCACCCGGACAACGAAATGGCGTTATTCACATTAAAAAAGTAATTTGCACTTTTCAGATTTGAGTTTGCTGGGTAGGGCTGATGCGGTAAATTGACAAACATAATGATGTTTTATTGACTAAATAATAAGAGCTATAACAGTCCCTAAATCGTTTTAGAATGCATCTAAATAGCATATAAGAAAGCACAAATTTAAACTAGAAAATTGTGTCTGTAAGACACTGTGATGCCCCCGTGTGGTGCTTGCCTAGCTGTACGTAAAATTCCTAAGTCATTTGACCTTGACCTTGGGCTTGCGGGCAGCATGGGCTGGGTGTGCAATGAAAGTATGGATGGTGTTTTATGTGTATATGCAATTCCATGGCAATAGCTAGCCTACAGTGGTTAGGGAGATATAAGAAAATGAAAAAACTGTGACAAAAAAATGCACGTAAATGTGACAACCAACTGCACGTAAAATTTCCAAGTCATTTGACCTCGACCTTGGGCTTGCCGGCAGCATGGTTGGGGTGCCAAATGATAGCACATATGGTAGTTGATGTGTATGTGAAGTTTCATGTGTATAAGTGGAGAAATTGGACTTATAACACTTGAAAACTGTGACATCCAACTGCACCTAAAAGCGTGACACATGGACAGACAGACAGACGGACGGACGGACGGACATGTGCAAAACATAATGCCCCCTGACTATCGTCAACCTGAGCATAAAAAATCAGCATTAGAGGGGACACCCCTCTTGTACCCACAACATCGCGTCTCTGTGGTCCCAATCTTCAAATCTGGCCTACGCGCCTGTATTGTATAGGGCGAATCTCTGTTTGTAAACAAACCCGTCGATTTCGCGTATGCGCAGTTAACTGGTGGGCAAAAAGACCAATAACAACCTATGTATCTCTATGTATAGGCAAAGCAATAGTTAGCCTACACATCATTTAACGACTGTGTTGGTTGTGAATTGTTGATTTCTGTACATTTACTATATCCTCTGACTATAATGACAACTATGTTTTAGTTTCTAAGGTTATATACAAGAAGAAGCTTGAATTAATTGGACCTATAAACTACCAGCTGAACTTTGAAAAACTAAAATAACACAAAAAACCGATCCCTTGATCTGGCCTTTCTTCGAAATGAGAGACATTCTTAATTATTTGTTGGACATGCCTGATATGTCGAATAATTTAGATCAACGTTATTTAAAATTGTAATTCTCGTTTTATTTTAATAAGATCGAGATATTAAGATATATAGTCTCATGGCGTTCATTCGTGTGTTGTAAAATGCACATGTCTTTCTGGCTACTGCACAGTACCGTTGCAGATCTAGTAAAAGTATTTTAGAATAGATCTAGATCATATCAATCTATATTATCTTTAGAACTATAATTCACAATAAACTACCTTTTTAAATAGATTTAAATCGTTGGGGTTTAAAAATCACTGTGGTGCAAGCTGTACGGCCGCAAATGTTTAGACTTTTCTAAGATGGCGGACAAAATGGAGGCTGAAAGGTAAGTATCACATTTTAACACTGTTTAAACTATGTAGATTTTTCTTTCAGTCATTTAATTGGTGCCATAACACAGAATTATAACGCCCGTCAACAGCGGTGTACCCCCTTATGGTTCATGTCTGTGTGTAAGGCTCAAAATCTTCGGTAAACTTTGCAGAAACTGAAAGTCAGAAATCGAATCGAGAAGGAGGTCATATTTTGCCTCATTGTAAGCTTACCAACTACGCTAAACATTTTCTAACACTGTGGATATATGCATCTGAGCCCAATATTAACATTGAGTTACCTAGTTTGTGGCACAGATCTACATTTTGTCTTTTGGAGACGTTTGAAAATAATGTCGAGTGTACGGTTTAGCCATTAGAGGTAAAAGTGCACTGTACGGTTTAGACCCGATGTATTTTATACGGTTTAGCCACGATTTTCTTTCGAAAAACTGTACGGTTTAGACACAAAACAAATGCTACCATTTGAATCTGCGCCGTAGGTCTAGATAGTATAATCCCAACTATTTATTATGGATCTTCCTTCATGCGATGCATGTTTGCGATTATGACAGCATATCACAAACAATTAGGATCGAGATCAGAAGCACAGTATACCCCCATCACCGTAACAACTGCACTCGCTTTATGCAGCAATGACTGCCCGTTATTGTACTATATTAATTGTACTGAAAAACTAATTAAATTAATTAAGCAGGATATATCAGTTTATACAAAAACTTTTTGAGAAAGATACTTCAGAATAAAAGAAAAATAATAAATAAATAAATAAAAGACACAAAAAAAGGAAACGAAGGTTGACACATATATGTAGAGAGGTCTAGGATTCTGAGCAGTACAAGCACATTCGGAAGATGGTGAGCGTTACCAGAGTTTATTAGAATCGTTTTGAGGTTTGGATAAACCGATGTACAGCTTCGTCTATAATGATGTTTGTATTGTAATTTGAAAGAGGATCACCAAACAGAAAGACAGACGGGGACGGAGTAGTGAAGCTGGCAACATCATAAAAAAGTTGTTTTCCTTCGTTGGTTTCCTTCGTTGGTATGTTTGCCACAGCTTAAGAAGAAGTGCGATGCGTTCTCAACGAGGCCGCACGTACACAAGGCAGTGTCAGATATGTTCTTTGAGAATAGGTCATGGTTCAAGGAACTGCAGTTTGTACGAAGCCTCTTGTGCAGGAGCTGCTGTTTTCTGACACCGTAATAAAATGTTTGGGAACAGTTAGCAGATTGATATTCAAAGACGTTTTGAATGCGTTTAGAGTAGAAGATTGTTTTTCATTTTCGGGGAGGTTGTTCCATTCCTGTATTGTTGCAGGGAGGAAAGAGTTGCTATAATGGGTTGTGCGACAGGCCAGAGGTTGAATAACACTTCCAGCCACTTCAGGTACCAGTTCTGTGAGATATTAAATGAAACACCATTTTATAAAAGAGAATGAAACACCATTTTATAAAAGAGAATAAGTCTGTGTTTTACGTCTGGTTTCAAGGCGTTTCCATCCAACTTCATGCAATAATTTACCGAAAGAAACCAATTTAGTTGTCCCAGTTACTATACGGGTAGCTTCATATTGAATTTTTTCAAAACTGTTAGATTACCTGGCATTACAGTTATCAAATATAGTATTATCGTATTCTAAAATAGGTATCACGAATATACGAAGATTGTTTCAAGGGAATATCTGTCCGAAGTGAATTTGAGTTTTCGCATGACATTTATTCTTGTTCATGCCTTAGTGGCGATATATTCGATATGACTGCCATGTTAGATCACGTGAGAGATGAACGCCAATGTGCTTATGTGAATCTACTTCATGAATTTGATGGTCTTGCATATATACGGATGAGACATTTTTCTCGAGATTATTAACGACTCGGTCTTCTTAGGATTGAATTCAACTAGCTATTTCTCTGCCTTTTTAATATATTATTATTGATATTTGTTGCCATATGTACGGGAGTAATACCTACACTAAACAAGCTAGTGTCGTAAGCAAACAAACGAATGTTCCATCCAATGTCGCTAACAATAGCATTTATAAAAACAAGAAATAACAATGGACCTAATATATATACTTGTGGAACACCAGCTTCATAGTATTCCAGTCAGAGAATGTACCAGGTAAAATTACACGTCGCATTCTTTCAGTAAGATAACTGGAAAACCAGAATAGAATTATGGGTAGAACATGACCTGGATATATACTGGTTATTAAACATTTAAGGACAATGTTTTACTTTAAAAATTGAAGTGAATTGATTTTTAAGTTGAACTAACATGTTTTTGACATGCAGGCAATTCATTTAGCGAACATAATGGTTAATCTGTATCATCTGTCAGAAAAAAAGAACCTACCCTCGGATTATGTTTTACGGGCATTCAGTTGAGTTGATGTAATTTAGCACTTGGTCGATATCTCGTCAGTTTCGCGATGACGGATCTGGGCTGAATCTGTATGGAATGTCTAAATGCCATTTCGTAGGACATACATTTTGTACATGCATTTTAAAGGTGACATAAAAATAAACGTGAAATAAGTATATAACAGAAAAGGATAACAAGTTAATGAAAAACATATATTTATTGGACCAAATAAATTGCCAAGTCTAAAATCTTCGTCAATATCTTGAATTTCAATGGTTTGCATTTCACCATTTAGAATTATTTTGCTTGTTTATTTCACAACGTCTGGTATTACATTAAAAGTTAATGTACGTTGCCCCGACTTTCCCGATATATATGACTTCGCTCTTTTCTTCTAATGTTCATGGATTTCTCGGATTGGCATCTACACAGTGGCTGATGGTTTCCTTTGTCTCGCAATAGTAACAGGCAAATAATCTGAAAAGATATGTAAAGTAATGTAAAGTAACAGTACAAAGTGCTTGACTTAATTTCAGACGTTATGTATTTGCATTAGGACTGAAATGGGTAAAACACTATTACCCAAACACCCAATCAGTTCAACTTAAAAATCAATTCACTTAAAAAAAAATTAAGTATAACATTGTCTTCAAATGTTAACCAGTACAGATCCAGATTATATGCTATGCTTCTGTTCTCGATCCTAATTGTTTGTAATATACTGTCAAAATCGCAAATAGGCATTGTGTGAAGGAATATCTACACTAATTAGTTGGGATTACACTATCTAGACCTACGACGCATATTCAAACGTTAGTATTTGTACGTGTCTAAACCGTACAGTTTTTGTAAGAAAATCGTGTCTACACCGTACAAAAAACATCGGGTCTAAACCGTACAGTGCACTTTTACCACTACGGGCTAAACCGTACACTCGACATTTTTTCAACCCTCTCAAAAAGACAAAATGTAGAATATTAACTCAAATGCATATACCCACAGTGCTAGAAAAGGCTTAGCGTTGTTGGTAAGCTTACAATGAGGCAAAATATGACCTCCTTCTCGATTCGATTTCTGATTTTCAGTTTCTGCATTGTTTACGGAAGATTTTGAGCCTTACACACAGACATGAACCATTAGGAGGTAAACCGCTGTTGACGGGCGTTATAATTCTGTGTTATGGCACCAACTAAAAGACGGAAAGAAAAATCTACATTGTTTAAAAAGTGTAAAAATGTGATGCTTACCTTTCAGCCTCCTGTTCGTCCGCCATCTTGGAAAGTCTAAACTTTCGCGACCGTACAGCTTGCACCACAGTGAAAATGCTTAGCCATAGATCTATTTAGTCAAACATAGTTATCTTCTATTGTTCGGGAAGCTGTTTAACAAATCATAACTTTAGACAATTGGCACATTGTTTGGTAGTTGTTACATTAGAAGCATTCCTGTTACGTAATAGTTCATAACTTTGTTGATAAGACAGTGTGTGATAGATGGCAATTGTGTGATCGCTGACCCTTGTTCCCTGCTGAGAAACTAGGGGATTTACTGACCATCTGGCACATTTGATCGTTACTCTTTTCCTAGGTCTAGTAAGTAAATTAGCGGTATTTCGGCTGAGTAAGTAATGTACTAATATAGTCTCAAACTGTCTAACACAATTAATTTTCAGTTCATGCCTTTGCAAACAGAGTAGACCAAGATCTGAAGGCTATTGGAGCCGTATGATTGGACCCACTGTGTTTGCTTATGAAATTATATCAAATCTGACTCTTCATTTCTACCAGTACCAAAAAGGCATGTGTTTCTATACCATTATAAAAATCAGCTTATAAAGATTAATGATATGTCATCTTTTTCTGACATAAATATTCAACAGGGAAAGGGTTAAAAACCACCGACAATTAACCAACCTTACGTTACGAATTCAGCTAAAAATGTATACCTGACATGACCAGACAACAGAAGTAAAAGTTCTGAAAACATCGACGCTTTTTCACGTGCTTTCAAACAGAGTAGACCCGGATCAGGGTATTCTCTGTTTTACTTCTACAAAATGACGGCCGCCGTCATCTTACTGACTGTTCTGCTGTTTTGGGTGCGCGCATATTAACAGAAAATTTAGAAGACAGACAAAAAGAGTCCAGATAACTAGAGAGCTCCTTTAAGATTAAAAAAGAAGTGTTTTTAAAGAACTCCAATCACTTGTGCTATATATACATATATAAACAGTGTACATTTAAAAACATTCACAGCATTGGCTGGTTATGATCTGTACTGTCAGACGAGCCTTGAATGCAACATGAAAGCATGTTTGCTTATGAATTTATGTTGGATCTCTGAATCTACAGTTTTTCCCAATGCCAAAACATCCTCAGTACATATGCTATTATAAAAAATAATTTAATAAATATTCATGATATCAGTATTTCTTACAAGAATATTCACGGAGTAAAGGGTCCCAGTCAATTGTTATGTGTATTACGATGTCAACTCTTAAATCTGGGCGAAATTTCGCGCCTTATGATTTTATATAAATTTGCAACAAATAACATTTTTGTCATGATTGACAGTATAGTAAGCCGACAAACGCATTAATTGGTGTTACTCATTCACACCTGTAAACGTCTAACAGCAACCAAACCTACTGTGGAGCAAACTTTGACCAAGCTGAATGACACATGATTTACCGTATATAAGCTTCAGAGAAATCAAATTTCATCGAATAATCTGTTTCTCACGAGGCAAAGACTATTCTTTTGATGCCATGTTCTGTACGTCGGAGATTTCGTCCCCAGGTAACCTGATGTTGGAAACGGGTGTAAACAGAGCAGACCCTGATCAGACGGCCCCTATATATAGGAGCCATCTGATCTGGGTCTACTCTGTTTGATGCATGAAAACACGTTTACCTCGTGTACTGACGCCTTTTGCAGTGAAAATGGTAATCCTCAAGTACCTGGGTGTTGGAAACGGGTGTAAACAGAGCAGACCCTGATCAGACGGCTCCTATAGGAGCCATCTGATCTGGGTCTACTCTGTTTGCAAATGCGTGAAAACATGTTTACCTCATGTAATGACGCCTTTTTTGCAGTGAAAATGGTAACAAACGTTCCGAAAAGAAAATGTAATTTGGATCATTATGTATGGACCATCACATAACTGTTTGCAAAAAAGCTTGAGCAAAACTATATAAAATCACGTATAACATAAATTACGTGTCACTAAGCAAAGGGACATTACCGCTGAAAATTGTCAATGCTATTAGACTAGGTTATCGTTCCTTAATTTAAGACATAAAACCACTTTCTTCATTGTAATAACTATTTCATATATCAGATTTTCTAATACCATTTTTTTCGAAAATCTGGAGGGAAACTATGTAAAATCCCCTCTAAAAAATACGGGTCAATAAGCAAAGGGACATCACCGCTGACAAAGTCAATGCTCTTAGGCTAGGTTATCGTTCCGTTGCTGCCACGTACGGCGATGTCTCCCTTAATTTGAGACATAAAATTACTTTTTTCATTGTAACAACTATTTCATATATCAGGTTTTCTAATACAAATTTGTTTTTTCGGAAATCCGGAGGGAAACTATGCAAAATCCCGTCTAACAGAAAATACGGGTCAATAAGCAAAGGGACATCACCGCTGACAAAGTCAATGCTATTGGGCTAGGTTATCGTTCCTTTGCCACCACGTAAGAGTAAGAGCTGTCGTCAGCTCTTGCATTCCTCTACATATCATCGTACGTAGCGCTACTTGACGTCGTACGCCTTTGGCGCGACGTTAAGTAACACCGTCTGAATGACGTCACGGATGTATATGGAAAAGTAGTAAAGTCAAGCAGGCAAAGCCACATGCAAGACGCAACCACCACCAAAACACCGATAGACAGCATGACACACACACACACACACACACACAACCACACACCCAAACGCACACGCACACACACACACACACACGAAATGAACACAGTTTGTTTATCTACGGTTTGAAAGAAGTCTCAAAACAAGAAATAAGGGATGAATGTGAGGACTTATAGTCGGTAATATAAATCATCTTACTTTGTACTTTAAATCACTTAATAGTAAACATGTATATAATCAAATTATGCATGTTTCTATTGGTAAATTGTATTTATTAACTGTTCAATGAATATATTCAGCTTGTATTCTAAAACATATCACAATGAAGAAAATATTCAAAAATAGGTGTGGCGAGCGTTAGTTGGGTGAAATAACTGTAGGGCGAGTCGGTGAACATTGTGATATGACGTAAGTGTATGACGTAAGCGAGATGTGAGACTGCGTAGTTCGGAGTGTTGAGGAGAGAGCGAGAGCGTTGGTGGCGAGGGTCTGGAGAGAGTGTTAGGAGTATCTAAGCTGACGAGTACCAATATTAAAGTTGAAATAGGTAATCAAGCATCATTGTCCTTTATCATTCCGGTCCACGTTACAACTGGTGGCAGCGCCTGGGATCAACTTACGTACTGCAGAAAGGGAAGTAGCTAAATTTGATTATTCATTGTTGTCATTGCTGAAATATTCTGACCAGACTTTATTCATACAGTGATCTGAGTTGCAGTTCAAATATATACCAAGTGCCTGACTCTTAAATTTAGTAAAACATTATTAGACTAAATTTATATATATGCCGAGTTCATTGATATCAAGAAAACTCGTATGTCCCTGTGAAGTTATAACATTGTAAGAAAACAGTGACTGAGGCCAGTGGTGGTTGAGTGGACCTTTTTTTATTATTGTTATTTTTGCGTGTTGCCGATTGATCTACGAAAAATTTAATTCCATTGTCTCACGCTGTCCTGGTTGGGGACTCCAGGTTAGCTGGGTTTGACCGTTATGTTAGACCAGAACATTTGGATTTAGACTTTGTGATCAAAAGGGGGGCTTGTGTAGAGGATCTGATTGAACCAATCCTAAAGCTCTTACAGCGAGATAAGTTCAAAGCTTCAGACATCGTAGTTGTTAAAGTTGCAGCAGGCATAAACAACTTTACATACACTGAATCCCATTCAGATGGAAGGGAGATAGTACTTATACACACTAGTGATTTGAATATTTTCCATAAACTAGTTAATTTCAAGAAAAGGGTGAAAGAAATTTGCCCTCAAGCTCTTGTGGGTTTTGCCACAGTACCCACGTTGTCCTTTCAGAAAAATATCCAATATAGAATCAAGGAAGGGAAATTACATAAATCAAAATACTCGGGTAAAGATATTTTGCGGTTTCAGCAAGAGCTTGACGAAAAATTATCAAAATTTAATACAAGAATTAAATTAGAGAATTCCAGCAAGCAGACTGGGAATCGCAAAGGATGTTTGGCTGTGTCCTTGCATAGAGACATAACCAAGGAGTCCAAGAGAAGAAATCGTAGTGGTAGATTGATGGTGGTGTTAAGAAACAATTTTAATCAGTTGTATGATGGACTCCATGCAAAATCAGAATTGAAAAATAAGTGGTTCGAAAGGTTGTGTAAAGCAATTAAGTCGGAAATAGGATTTACTCTGAAGGACATGGCTGCTGCTGTGAAGGTGACCATAGATAAAGAAGAACCGGAGAGACCAATTAATTCAAATCGTTCAGAGCGTAGCTGGGATTTTTAGAGAAATAAATAGATTAAGATGGAGGAAGAAGAATGTCGGGGAGATGCAGGTGCAGTACAAGCACGGTAACAAAACCGATCATCATGCCGGACCCCTTCCACGGCGGAGTAGAAGACGAATGGGAGGATTGGTTGAATAATGTTGAGGCATGTGCCAAAATCAATGGGTGGGATGATGCCACCAAATGCCTATTTTTTGGGAGTGAGAATGAAAGGGGTGGCTCAAAAAGTTTACTTTGAAATGGAGGAAGCGATGAGAAATGAATGGTCAGCACTTGTGAGTACATTGGCCAGTAGGTTTAGAAGCACCTAACAAGAGGAAATATGCAAATCACAGTTTGTCGTAAAAAGGCGAGGTGAGACAGAGAGCCTTCTTGAGTTTGGTAACACATTACGCCGTCTGGTGCGGAAAGCGTACCCTACAATGGAGCCCAAAGTACGAGATGAGCTAGCCAGGGATCAGTTCATCCGAGGAATGAATCACAAAAAGTTGTGGAAGAACTGCGGAAGAGCTGCGGAAGAATATCCCAAAGTCCTTGGATGACACAATAAGAATCGCTATTGTGTGGGAGACAATAGAAAATGACTCTCAGCAGACTTCAGATGGGGGGCAACAGGTGGTGGCCACCCAAATACGACCAGTGCAATTTCTCCCAGGGACGCTTCGCAAGAAATGCTGGAGATGATGAAAGAGCTGACGCTGTTGCTGAAGGACAAAAGAGAATTCAGCAGGGGCCAATATCAAAGGCGAGGCAGTTTTAGGGGCAGGGGTCGCGGCAGGGGCCAAGGAGGTGCAAAATGTTGGAGTTGTGGCCAGACTGGACACCTGAACAAGGAATGCATTCAGAAATCGTGCTGGAACTGTGGACGGCCAGGGCATTTGCAGGCTGAGTGCACTCAGGGAAACGAGCAAGGGCTGAGGTAAGGGGTCACACTTCGGTCGTTACTGATGAAGACCCACCTACTACAGATGACTGTCTTTCATTGGGTGCGTCAGTATACTGTGATGGATGTATTGAAGGCAAATATATTAAAATGTTAGTGGACACTGGTTCTGTGATTTCGCTGTTACATTTCGACCTTTTTCAGCAGATAGGGGGGAAATTAGTATTAGAGCCATTCAATGAAGTAGTGACGTCAGCTAATGGGCAATCACTCCAAACCAGTGGACAGGTGCTGTTGGCTATTGAAGTGGCAGGAAAGAAATTCTACCACAAGACTATAATCTGTAAAGATCTGGTTCATATGTGCATCTTAGGAACAGACTTTTTAGGGAAAACTGGGGCCTGTGTAGATTTCTCAGCAGGTACAATAAAATTTCAATCACATGCCACCAAATTACAGTTGGGCAAGGGAGGCGCCTCTTCAGTTTGTCGCATTACAGTAAGAGAGACCATTCTGGTGCCGGGAAGGCATGAGATGCTTATACCAGGGAAGGTTAAAAGCCATGAGAGGGGTGTGCAACTACCATCCATTACAGGTGTTTTTCAACCAAAGAAACAATTCTTTACAGGCGATGGCCTTCTAGTGGCTCGCTCATTAGCAACATCGAAGGAAAATCAAGTGCCAGTTAGACTGATCAATTTGTCAGACAAGGATATAATGCTTTACAAGAACACTAATATTGGCACTTTGTCTTCTGTAGATATGATGGAGGAGGATCAATGTCACCTCGGAGTGACGGAATCCTATCAATATCCTGTGACATCTCAGAGATGCAACTCCACGGCAGCATGTGGCAGCTCTAAGAGTGTGTGTGCTGCACAACTACCTAAATGGGAGACTCAAACACTATTCGCGGAGTGTGACATCGCTGGATCAGACTTGAACACAGACCAAAGGTTGAAGCTTGAACAATTGGTGGCCGAAAATGCCGATTTGTTTTCAAGTGGACCAAATGACATTGGAAGAAATGGTCTGATTCAGCACACAATCAGGACGGGTGATGCACCGCCTATTCGACTGGCACCCCGCAGAGTCCCCATTCATCGTAAAGAGGATGTTAAAGGGATGATTTCAGACATGAAGGAACAGGGTATCATTCAAGCGTCAGCTATCCCATGGGGTTCTCCAATCGTATTGGTCACAAAGAAGGATGGCAGCACAAGGTTTTGTGTTGATTTCAGGAAAGTGAATGAAGTAACTAAGGCTGATGTATACCCTATTCCAAGGATTGATGAAACAGAGTCGTTAGCAGGAGCCCGCTATTTTTCGACTCTTGACTTAGCCAGCGGATATTGGCAAGTAGAGATTGACTCAAAAGACAAAGAGAAGTCCGCTTTTGTAACTCCTTATGGGCTCTACGAATTCAATGTGATGCCCTTTGGTCTTTCTGGGGCACCCAGTACCTTCCAAAGATTGATGGAGGCTGTGCTGGCGGGTCTGCAGTATGAGATTTGCCTAGTTTATCTCGATAATGTGATAGTGTTTAGTGAGACATTTGCCCGACATATTTCGAGACTCGGATTAGTTTTTGACAAATTGAGGCTTGCCAATCTCAAAATGAAGCCGTAGAAATGTAAATTTGCTCGTACGAGTGTAACATGTCTTGGGCATGTTGTTTCGGATCAGGGGATTGCTACAGACCCGAGCAAAATCTCGGCAATTCGAAACTGGCCAAAGCCAAAAACTGTTTCGGAAGTCAGGCAATTTCTCGGGTTGGCGTCATACTATAGGAGATTTATCAAGAATTTTGCTGAATTGGCTTCTCCACTAAACAAACTGTTGCAAAAGAAGGAGAACTTTGTGTGATCAGAACAATGTAATCGGACGTTTTAGGCCTTGAAAACTGTTTAGTTTCATCCCCCGTACTAGCATACCCATCTATGCAAGGCGAATTTATACTTGACACGGATGCCAGTAATTACATGTACTCTATTGGAGCTGTGCTTTCGCAAGTGCAAGAGGGAGCGGAAAAGGTAATAAGCTATGGAAGTCGAAGTCTTTCAAAAGCAGAAAGGAATTACTCCACAACAAGGAAGGAGCTTCTTGCTATAGTTTACTTGATGAAACTTTTCCGCCCATATCTGCTTGGCAGGCAGTTTAGAGTTCGAACCGATCATGGTGCGTTGAAATGGTTGTGGAGTTTCAAGGATCCGGATGGTCAGGTAGCAAGATGGCAGACCCAACTTGCAGAATATTGTTTTAAGATTGAGCACCGGGCTGGTCGGGTACATGCCAATGCTGATGCCCTGTCAAGAATTCCAGAGCAAGGGGGACGGGAAACGGTGTCGGTTGCATCCTGTTTGGCCAGCTCTAATTGGACGGAATCCATTTCCGCAGAAGAGATGTCGGCTAGACAAAAACAGGACGGTGTGCTAAGTCGCCTTATAGCTGATGTTCTCTGTGGGAGTTCAACTCTGAGGGAACCAGTTACTCCGGAACTTAAACGCTGGAGAAAGCAGATGTCGCTTTTGGAGGTTGAACAGGGTATCCTGTATCGAAAGAATGGGTTGTCCAGACAAATTGTGCTACCGCCGTCATTGCAGAAGAGTGCTCTGAAAAATATTCATGCGGGATTCTCTGGGGGGCATTTGGGTGTTACCAAAACTTCATCCAAAGTATCTGATAGGTTTTACTGGTTGGATTGGAGACAGGACGTTGAGACATTATGTAGGGAATGCCAAACTTGTGAAAGGCGAAAATTTCCCTCCAAGCCAGCTCGGGCCCCCTTGTTGTCAACGCAAGCATCAGGGCCGCTGGACACTGTGGCCATGGATATTTTAGGACCATTGCCAGAGTCCCACGCTGGCAACAGATACATATTAGTAGTGTCCGATTTGTTTACCAAGTGGGCAGAGGCGTATGCGCTGAAGAATCACAAAGCCAAAACAGTGGCGAAAAAGGTGGTGGAGGAATTTGTGTGCCGATTCGGTTCACCTTCGAAGATATTGACAGACCAGGGAAGAGATTTCGAGTCCAAGCTCTTTAAGGAGATGTGCAACTTGCTTGGTATCGAAAAAGTTCGAACTACACCTTATCACCCTCAGTGTGATGGGCAAGTCGAACGTTTCAATAGGACCCTTTTGGATATGCTTAGTAAGCATGTGGACAAGGACCAGAGGGATTGGGATACTCATCTTCCACACCACATACAAAAGTTCATAAAAAGCCTCTTTCTCATCGTTCGATATATTTAGCTGACTATTCTTTTTCAAACTATTTACTATGTCATTCTTAACCAGTTCTATATATAGGTCAAGATGCCTATCCCTGCCTGAATTTGGTGTGAAGTTTCTATCTTTCTTCACCTTAAATTTATCTCTAATATGATCATTATCGTCATCATGTAGATCTACACTATCATTTTCAAAGAAATACTCTTTCAGTCTCATTTGTCTTTCCCATTCAGAAAGATTTGATAACAGTTTTACCTTGTCTATTTTTGTCCTAGATGGTATAAAGTTTAAACCCTTTTCTAAAAGTAATTCTTGTGCATTAGTAAGTGGGTAGCTAGACATGTTAATAACTGATGTATCCTTATTTCTTTTATTTTCTGTAATGTTTTTGGTTGCGTAATCAGACATGCGTAATAAGAACATGTAAAACGCCACTGTGATAAAATATATGAAAATTCTGGTATTAATGTTTTTTGGTCCATAAAAAATTCAAATGATGTTTTAACAAAACTTGAAAATGAACAGTATAACATTTCTTCATTGAGCTCTTATGATTTCTCTACACTCTATACTACTCTACCTCGCCATCTTATGAAGGATAAACTTATTAAATTAATAGAAAAAACCTTTGCCAGAGAAAACAAAATGTTCATTGCTTGTAATGTTCAACGTTCATTCTTTTCGAATTCAGAAGTTGAACATTACACAATTTGGACTTGCCTTGATGTTTGTAGATCTCTTACCTTTCTTTTTGATAATATATTTGTGCGTTATGGGGATACCGTATATCGTCAAGTTGTTGGTATACCCATGGGTACAAATTGTGCCCCTCTTGTTGCAGATTTGTTTTTGTATTGCTACGAGAGGGACTTTATGCTTAGCTTAAAACCTGATACACAGACCGATATTGTTAATGCTTTTAATAAAACTTCAAGGTATTTAGACGATATTTTGAATTTAGATAATCCTTATTTTGATACTATGATTTCTTCAATTTACCAAAAAGAACTGTCTTTAAACAAAGCTAATCAATCTGACATTAATGCTTCATTTTTAGATTTGAATCTTTCAATTACAAATGATAAAGTTTCGTCCAAAGTATACGATAAAAGAGAAGATTTTAATTTTAAAATTGTTAATTATCCTTTTCTAGATGGAGATGTGCCACGTTCTACATCTTATGGGGTTTATATTTCTCAACTTATTAGGTTTGCCCGAGCCTGTTCTTTGCTTGAAGATTTTAACAGACGTAATTTAGTTATAACTGATAAACTTCTTAAGCAAGGTTACAGATATCACAAACTTCGGAAAACTTTTTCTAAATTTTATTATATTGCAACGCACTGCATGTTTGGTTATCGACCCTTTTACAGTCGGTAGCTACGCTTCCCTCTTTGCTTGCGCGATGACAGGCCGAGGGTAGTACTCTATGATGGTATACTCTTAAACTTGGATACAGGATGAGCTTACCAGACTCATGTATTACTTTTTCCCTGTCGTGCCCTTAACGGCTTACCTGCAAGTGCTCTGACTTCAGCAAAGTCATTGAGTACATATTTGACGGATTGTCACAGTTATTATGCTATGTTTTACATGTTGTCCTGTGTTCACCGTCGTCTATGTTGTGGGAAGCCTAGCGGGGATACCTTTATTTACAATATTTGTAAAGCTAGGGTGACTTTGAGAGAAGTGTGAGGTTAGGACGTCCGTAAACCGGTTGAAGCCCCCAGTGGTGTTTTTTGCTACTGACCGTGCCAAGGCGGTACTCTCTTTGTCACCCTTCCTTTTGTTTGCCTTGCGTCTTTGTGCTTGTGATTTTGTTCATGTGTGGAACGTTTGTCTCTGGTTCTTGTGTGTCTTTTGGTGTTTTCTGTGTTCATTTCGCGTGTGTGTGTGTACGTGCGTTTGGGTGTGTGGTTGTGTGTGTGTGTGTGTGTGTGTGTGTGTGTGTGTGTGTGTGTGTGTGTGTGTGTGTGTGTGTGTGTGTGTCATGCTGTCTATCGGTGTTTTGGTGGTGGTTGCGTCTTGTATGTGGCTTTGCCTGCTTGACTTACTACTTTTCCATTTCTGAATGGGAAAGACAAATGAGACTGAAAGAGTATTTCTTTGAAAATGATAGTGTAGATCTACATGATGACGATAATGATCATATTAGTGATAAAATTAAGGTGAAGAAAGATAGAAACTTCACACCAAATTCAGGCAGGGATAGGCATCTTGACCTATATATAGAACTGGTTAAGAATGACATAGTCAATAGTTTGAAAAAGAATAGTCAGCTAAATATATCGAAAGATGAGAAAGAGGCTTTTTATGAACTTTTGCACAATGAAAACATAGTGATTAGACCTGCAGACAAGGGTTCAGGTATAGTTGTTTTAGATAAGGAAGTATACATAGAGTCAATGAAAAAAGAGGTTTTAACAAGTGATTCGTATGAGGCAACTAATAGTGACCGAACTGAAATAAGCCTGAAAGAAGTGAAAAAAACTAGTGAACAAAATGTTTAGGGAAGGTGCCATATCAAAAGAAATGAAACAGTATCTTATCCCAAAGAACTCCAGACCAGGTAAGTTGAAAGGGAACCCTAAAATCCACAAACCAACTGCTCCTTTTAGAACAATAGTTAGTGGCATGGGTACTGCCACTGAGAGGTTAGCTGAAGTTGCTGAGCACGAACTTAGTGAATTTGTTGAAACTTCACCAAGCTACATCAGGGATACAACTGATTTTATTAACAAATTAAAAGAGATTAGTGAACCTCTTTCAGAAAATTGCATTTTGTTCTGTTTTGACGTAGCAAAGTTGTATCCATCAGTTCCAAAGAAAGAGGGACTAGATGCATGTATGGAAGGCCTTGCAAACAGAAGTGATCCGTTGATTGATACAGAAAATGTTCTTAAGATGATTCAAATAGTTTTAGACAACAACACATTTTCTTTTGGAGATAGCACTTTCATACAAAAAGATGGGGTGGCAATTGGTTCCAAATTAGGAAAGAATTTTGCTTGTTCATATATGAGGAAATGGGATGAAGAATTGATGTCACACAAAAAAGTGCCAATGTTTTACAAGAGATTCATTGATGATGGTTTCGGGATCTGGGATGGTACAATTCAAGAACTGGAAGAATTTGGGAAACCTGCAAACAGTATTCACCCGAATATTAGTATAGAGCTTAGATATGGTTTGGATCAGATAAAATTTCTGGACACTCTAGTTAAAATAGACAATGGCCATATATACACAGATCTTTATGTTAAACCTACAGACAAACAGCTGTACCTTAACAATTCTTCCTGCCATCCTCCTAGTACAAAGAAGAGCATAGCATATGGTTTGGGACTAAGAATTAAGCGTATATGCGAAAGAGAATCCGACTATATTAGAGAAAGAAATAAACTCAAGGGTCAGTTAAGGAAGAGAGGATATAGTGGCAGGCTGATAGAAAATCAGTTGGTAAGGGTGGATAAACTTGACAGATCTGCCACATTAGTAAAGAAACAAACAGTTAGATCTAATAGGAAAATGAATAGGGTCCCTTTAGTTTTGACGTATTCAAATCTGCTACCGAATATACATGACATTGTAAAAAAAACATTCAAAAGTTTGCATCAATCAGACCGGCTTAAAGAAGTATTCCAACAATTGCCAATCGTGGCATTCAGGCGTGATAAAACTCTATGTGACACACTGGTGCATTCAAAAACTAACAGGATTGTTAGACCAAGCAATACAGTCTGTTCACAGGGTTGTGCTACTTGCAGTATTCTTGAAATGTCAAGTATAAGTGACACAAATAGGCAATCACTTTACAATGTGTCTACCAATATTAACTGTAGGGAAAGAAATGTAGTATATGCAATTAAATGCAGTAAATGCGATATAATGGTGTATGTCGGTGAAACTGAGAGAGAAATTCGGGAGAGAATGAAAGAACATTTGAGTGATGTGAGGCATGAGAGAGAGAAGCCAATAAACAGACATTTTGGAATCGGTGGTCATAGCAGTGATGATGTGAGATTTGTAGTTTTGAAACGGATGTTCCATGCATGTAGAACTGAAAGACAGATCCATGAAACTGATTGGATATGGAGGCTGAGAACGTACAGACCATTTGGCTGTAACATCAAAGAGGATAATGCGCTAATGCATGCATGACGTCGTTGCACCCATGACGTCATTTGATGACGTCATTTTGATGACGTCATGACATTTTAAAAACAACCCAATGTCACCATGACGCTGAATCAACATTATTCTCTTTGATTTTATGGCTGAATGCATGTAACCAAAATGTGACGACTGTATTTTGACATGATAATCTTTGAAAAAGGCCCTTAGTGGTCGAAATATTAGATCAGAGCAGTTCAAGTATTTATGTAAAACATATCAGTTAAATCTATATAATTAATATTTAACACATAAATATGTGTTATTACTGCTGATATAAGAATTATTCTATCATGCATTGAATGCCGTGTTCTGAAAGATTTGTTATTACCTTTTATAGTAAGAGTATTCAAACTGTGTGTATCGGGATCAGAATAGATCTAAATTGTATGTCAGATCCGGATCCAAACTGTTTGATAACAGATACTCAGACTATATTTCTAAGTATGTATGAGAGTTTGTACCTTTATATTTATGTTTATTCTCTGTTTGCAGAGAATCGTGTGTCATCCAATAAAAGAAGAATATCACGCATACTCGTCTCCTTGATACCCAGAACCCCTTACAGCGATTTCTCCCGTATTTTAAGACATAACACTAGTTTTCCCTTTGTAACAAATAATTCATATATGAAGCTGATTATTACACATCTGTTTGCAATAAAACTGAACAAAAATGTAAATAATCAGGTACTGAAAGGCCATATGTGGCACTAAGCAAGGTACAGTTCTAAATACGTGATATCAAGAATTCAAATTATGGTAAAAAAATCGTCCATTTTTCTCGTATCATACAATAACATACTTTAATTTAACTCATTGAAAGCAAAAGAAATTCTTAACTTTTTCTTTTTCAGCGGTTAGCTGTCTATTTTCACTTTTGTTCTAGTTTTCCACCAATCAGAAACTATGTTACATTGTAATTTGCATATTACCTAATAGTATTTTCTAGTAAACCGTATTTTCATTAGTTAATCCCTTGACTGGCATACAGCCTTTTTATAATGCCTCTACACATGGCCAAACTGAATGTAGGACGTTTCGGCATAGGAAGTTTCGCCCCGGATGTTTCGACCCAGGACGTTATGGCCATCTATTTATTCGGCCTAGGACGTTTCGGCAAAAATTGAAAATTTGTATTAAAAAGCCAAAAATGAATAATCAAAATCATTATATAACTATCTATATGTTAAATATTGATATGGGGTCAATTTTGTTTTTGCTTTATACAGATCAGGATATTAGCTAAGCAGGTGACATATTCACACTTACTCAACCTTGGGTACATTGAGTGATAAAGAGGTGCTTTCAAATACTATAGTCAACATTGTTTATTCATTAAAACAGCCCAGACCACATAACACATTACTAATGATTTACTATCCCATTCAGTTTTGATTTTAGTCTTGGTCCAAACTGTTTGCCACTCACTTTATGCTTTTTGTTTTCAGTCAAAATGTTGTTTAGTTCAATTTTTGGTGGATTCAAATACATGTACAATACTGTAGTCACATAATTGTTTATTACCATGACCGGTAAAACAATATGGAGTATTTATTACTTTGGTCATTATCAAAACTAGAGTATATAATACATAAACAATATTACTGAATAAAACTATATAGATCTATTATCCTCAAAAGGTGTGGATCAATTTTGACTATTCAATTTTTGGTGTGTCATACTTTATATCAGTTCCTAACCCATTATCGTACTTATCACCTCATGGTAATGATTGCTGAGCATTATTGCCAGTTTGCCAACACCACTATTAAACTTTTAAACATTTATCATCATTTTGCTATCAATTTAATACCACATTTGATCACATCCACTTTAACGAACAGGTAGTTTGCCGAAACCACCATAATTCACAGGCAATGCTATAGGAAATAAAGAAGAAATGTTGTTTAGTATATTAGAGTAGTGGCATTAATAGTATTAATTACTATTCCCGACCACAGCACCAATTAAGGCGCTGGTTATTCGCTCTGTGATATAAAGCTACTTACTGAAGGCTATTGTTACGGCTCTATCACCTGGTGCTTTGGATCGACTAGTAGGTTGAGATAGCTAACTTTATATTGTTTTAAAAATACATGTATATTCAGTTAATGGTGTCACTAATGATGATGCACACACGTCAATTAATGCGTTGATCCAGGCTATAGATAAATACCTTTCTTTAAGTAATTACAGCCTCTGCACAAACAAAAACTAAATTCTGTATGCTTTATTTAAAGTGTATTCAATTAGTTATCTTCATATCAATATAATTATACCCCCCACAACGAAGTTTGGGGGGGGGGGTATACTGGAATCAGGTTGTCCGTCTGTCCGTCTGTCCGTCCGTCTGTCCGTCCGTCCGTCTGTCCGTCCGTGGACACAATTTTGTCCGGCCTTCTTCTTCTACAGTTTTGCTTCAATTTTGTTGAAAGTTCATATATAGCCATATGACCATATAAACCTGTGCACCGCATATTTCCGTTATGATCGGACAACTACTTCAGGAGTTATCTCCCCTTTTTAGTCCCGTACCAATGTTTTCCGGTTTTCTGGACTTTTTATGGAAGTGACTCCAGATATCAACTCTATATTTAGTACAAAGCTAAATCTGTATAAGTTACAGCTTATGTTACAATCTCAGTCCGGTTGAATAATTATTTCCAGAGTTATTGCCCTTGTACTTTAATTTTTTTCTTCAAATTTGGGATTTTCCGGGCTTTTCTTGGAAGTGGTTGCAGATATTAACTTTATATTTGGCATAAAGCTAACTCTACATGATTTACAGCTTAATTCCCAATCTCAGTCTGGTTGAATAATTTTTGCCAGAGTTATGGCCCTTGAACTTTAATTTTTTGTCAAATTTTCAGTTTTCCGGACTTTTCTTGGATGTGGTTGCAGATATTAACTTTATATTTGGCATAAAGCTAACTCTACATGATTTACAGCTTAATTCCCAATCTCAGTCTGGTTGAATAATTTTTGCCAGAGTTATGGCCCTTGAACTTTAATTTTTTGTCAAATTTTCAGTTTTCCGGTCTTTCTTTGGAAGTGGTTGCAGATATTAACTTCATATTTGACATAAAAATAAATCTAGATGAGGTACAGCTTAAGTTCAAATATCGGTCTGGTTGAATAATTTTTGTCAGAGTTATGGTCCTTGAACTTAATGTTTTTCTGAAAAGGTACCTAGCTTTAGAACTTTGGATTTGACAAAAACCTCATGAAAGGGTCTTATTTCTAAGAATTATTCTTCATTTTTATTACATAAATTGGGTTGGGGCATGTATTGTTTTTAAATCTCTTCACGTTTCTGTATGTACATATGTTCAGATTGATGATAGGTGTTCTGACAAGCAGACAGGTGGGGGTGGGGGGGTATTCGTTAGCCTTTGGCTTACAGTTCTAGTTATACATGCTTTCAAGTAAATTCGTATAATAGGTAAAATGAAGAACTAACTTCAGATAGTTTTAAAATAATACTTTGACATTGTACATTTTAATAGTGATTTCCTATAAAAGTAACTTGATTTTTCCATAATTGCTTATTCTACTCCAAGTCATTTCCACTGCATGCTTCTCTGCTAGTATAATTACAAGCAACCTTTCATAGACCTAGTTCCCTGTACTAACAGAATCTCGAAACATTGAAATTAAGTTGGCAGAGATTTAATATCATTATCATTTTGTACATTATGTCAATATTTGAATGCCGCTGAATATCTTTTTAAAAGATATTTCTTGTTTCAAATAATAATTATCTTTGTATATATGGTGCGGAAACTTTCTTGAGGTGGGAGTGATTTTCACGAAAATGTTATTATGTGCATACGTGGTTTTAGATGACTTGCTAATGACACGTAATTACGTGGTAATAGAATCGGCCTTTATCAATATTTAACCTTTTCTGATTAAATTTTTTGTACTGTGTATTACCCATGCTTTTGTAACCGGACTGGTCTGAATACAGAGTTTTCACAGAAAGCTCTGCATTCAGCCGGTTTAACCCAGGTTCGATTTTATGTCAAAGCATTTGTACACAGAGGGAAAACATGCAATACAGAGGCTAGAATTTCAGTTTAGAACTTTAATCTTTAGAAAGTACTGCCTTAAATACTATATGCAAACTATAACTGATATGAGAGAGAGAGAGAGAGAGAGTGAGGGAAAGAAAAGGGACAGCAAGGAGAATAGTAAGCGTTGAGGAAAGGTGGCCAGCTGGAGAAGAGAGAGGTAAACTATACCTTTGTGTCTCGTACCAAACTGAGCACAGAACACAGAAAACAGGCAGTTTATATAGGAGAGAGAGCAATAAAGAACCAGATTTGCACAAGGCAAGCATGCAAATACAGCGAGTTACACTCTGTATAGCAGGCAAACCATGTGCAAAGGGAATTTACCAGAGTTAAAGCAATTAAAATGACAAAGAGAGACAAGACTGAGTGAAGCATACAAATACCTGGCAAATACATGTATATATTTTTAACGAGCAGATCATGCAGGTACTTGTAAGAGTACAGTTATTTCTGCCACACTTTGAAAAGCTTATATCTTTCAATTCTACAGGTTGTCATGTTAAACTGTTGTTATTTTTGTTACATAGTCGGCAAATAGTTTATTGTAGACCTGCCATGTTATTTGTTGTACAACCGACTCCAAATAAAGATGTTTGTATCTTGTAAATTCATCTTCCAGAATCAATTTTCGGTTCATGTTTATGTTTTTACACGTATTATCGATGTAATTATCATCAACGATTGCACCATAATCGTTTTTTATTGATTTTAACAGAAGTTTTCAAAGTGCTGTCAATGTTTCTGTTATTGTTTACATATCAGCTGTCAGTCTTTTTGCCCACCAAGCTTTTCTCGGCTAAGATAACACGTGACGTCACGGCGATTCGCCCTATAGTCGCGGTTTTATTCATATCCTCTAACAACACCAATGTGCATTCCGTGAATAATGCATTTGCATGCAACACTTATCAGTAAAACATTCTCTCCCCTTCTGTATTCTGCTTTTTTTAAAGTGTAGACATTTTCTCTAGATAATAGATTGAATGTTGTAGTTGGATAGGGGCTAAAATTATCGATATTATTAGTGTTGTGAAATGCAGCTGAATATTAACTACAGTAGTGACCTGTACCCCACTCTATCTATATATAGGGTATATCGCCGAGGAATTCCGAGTGAGTCCGAGAAAGAGAAAGCAATAGATTGACAACACACAGGTGGGTGATGTTTACATTTCTGATGTCTTCGAGCCGAGTGTCAATTTTCAACTTTCTTTGTATGGAAACCTAGAAATTGAAACAAATTGTTTTTAAAGTTGGCCAAATCTGAATGATCCACCTTGTTGTATAGGATATATGTGTATGAGAGAACATATAATATACGATAAACTAACAAGTTGGATCATAATTCATTAACAATCACATTCAATGGACTACGTGCACGTGCGCATGGCTACCAAAATAACCACTGAAATATTAGTTAAGCATGAACTGATTGATCACACTAGTCCCTACAGTATTTGTATTTGTTTCAGATGTAAGCCATTGTTTTTATTAGATCATTTTATATAGCCAGAACTATTAAATATGTTTGTCCAAAGACCTATGATAACACATGTTATCATAGGTCTTTGCCCTGTCCTACTGAGACTAAGAGTGAATAATAGTAGTTCACATAGTTCTTCAGCCGGATATGGAATGATCCCCATATAAACATGCGGTTTCTCGGGCTGTTTTCATGGTGCTTCCTCTATATGTTGGTTGTAGCCTTACAGCTGGTCCGGGTATAGCTGAGTACTCCCCATCAGTTTTCTTTACTTTACGCGTACTGTATTCTTAATTTTACGATTGTGGATTCACTTAATAATCACTGCACTAACTGTCTCTAGAGTCTCTATTTGCTCATTATTTAAGACAGCTATAATCACTTATCTCAGGCAGATCTTGCACTAAGTTTGCAAGTATTATCAATTTAGGCATTCTGGTCTAAATTTGTCCTTACCCCCAACCCAGTTCTCATTTAGCCTATGTTTAAATGTATTGATGGTAGGTGCTGTTACAATTAGTTCAGGTAAATTATTCCATTGATCAACTACCCTACGGCTAAATGAACATCTCCTCATTTCAGTGTGTGACCATTGCTTATAAATAGCTTTTGAATTTCTCCTAAGCTGGGTGGCATTTAGACCAGGGAAGAATCTGTCTCTACTTAATATGTACATGCCCATGCATTATTTTGTATGTTTCTAACAAATCTGCCCTAGTTCTTCTATATTCTAGGCTAGGTAAGCTTAGCTCCTGTAATCATTATCTATCTGAATATGATAAGCTGGTGATACCTTTTATCATACGTGTTGCCCTTCGCTGCACATTTTCCAAGGATTTTTGGTCTTTTTATGCCCCCAAAGCTAGGCTTTGGCGGCATATAGTGATCGCACCGTGCGTGTGTGGGTGGGTGGGTGTGTGTGTGGGTGTGTGGGTGGGTGGGTGGGTGGGTGTGTGTGTGTGTGGGTGTGTGTACCTTTTGTCCGGAGTATATTTCCTTTGTCACATCAGCTACGGATACCAAATTTGGTGTGTCAGTTCATCTTGGGATGGGGGAGTGTCGCGTACCATTTTCATGTCACTGTGACCTTGACCTTGACCTTTGACCTTGATTTTACAAAAAGCTTGTCCGGAGCACATCTCCTTTACCTTACCAGCTACAGATTCCAAATTTGGTGTGTGAGTTCATCTTAGGATGGCGGAGTGTCGCGTACCATTTCCAGGTCACTGTGACCTTGACCTTGACCTTTGACCTCAATTTTAAAAAAAGCTTATGCCTTACCAGCTACAAAAAGCTTGTCCGGAGTATATCTCCTATACCTTACCAGCTAAGGATTCCAAATTTGGTGTGTTAGTTCATCTTGGGATGGAGGAGTGTCGCGTACCATTTTCAGATCACTGTGACCTTGACCTTGACCTTTGACCGATTTTACAAAAAGCTTGTCCGGAGCATATCTCCTTTACCTTACCAGCTACAGATTCCAAATTTGGTGTGTGAGTTCATCTTGGGATGGCGGAGTGTCGCGTACCATTTCCAGGTCATTGTGACCTTGACCTTGACCTTTGACCTCGATTTTAAAAACCGCTTATACCTTACCAGCTACAAAAAGCTTGTCCGGAGTATATCTCCTATTCCTTACCAGCTAAGGATTCCAAATTTGGTGTGTGAGTTCATCTTTGGATGGAGGAGTGTCGCATACCATTTTCAGATCACTGTGACCTTGACCATGACCTTTGACCGATTTTACAAAAAGCTTGTCCGGAGCATATCTCCTTTACCTTACCAGCTACAGATTCCAAATTTGGTGTGTGAGTTCATCTTGGGATGGCGGAATGTCATGTACCATTTCCAGGTCACTATGACCTTAACCTTGACCTTGACCGATTTTACAAAAACCTTGTCCAGAGCATATCTCCTATACCTTACCAGATACGGATTCCAAATTTGGTTTGTGAGATCACCTTCAGATGGCGGAGTGTCGCGTACCATTTTCAAGTCACTGTGACCTTGACCTTGACCTTCGACCTCGATTTTACAAAAAAGGTTGTCCAGAGAATATCTCTTATACCTTACCAGCTACGGATTCCAAATTTAATGTGTGAGTTTATCTTGGGATGGCGGTGTGTCGCGTACCATTTTCAGGTCACTGTGACCTTGACCTTTGACCTAGATTTTACACAAAGCTTGTCTGGAGCATTTCTCCTATACCTTACCAGCTACGGAATCCAAATTTGGTTTGTGAGTTCATCTTGGGATGGGGGAGAGTCATGTACCATTTTCAGATCACTGACCTTGACCTTCACCTTTGACCTCAATTTTACAGTCCGGAGCATATCTCCTATATCTTACCAGATACAAAAAGCTTGTCCAGAGCATATCTCCTATACCTTAAACGTTGACAATCAACCCAGGGTCCTTTTTAACGTTGAGAATGACTTAGGGTCCTTTTTAACTAAGTTTTGACGCTTGGCTCTTTTCTTAGCTATCATAATCGTCAAAGGTTCTGTTTCTAATGTTAAGAACTCACTCCTGTGTCATTTTTACAGCATCAAAATTTCATGTTACACCTGCATTACATTGTATTGTTTTTCCACCAAAATGCATTTCGGTGTCAAACACTTTGGGGGCATTTGTCACCCGTGACGACCCTCTTGTTTTAATCTAGGAGACCAGATGGCTGAAGCGTATTCCAGATGGGGTCTTACAAGGGATTTGTACAATGTTAAAAACATATCATTTGACATGTAGACAAACGATCTTTAGATCAGTCCCAGATTCTTATTGGGTATCTTTATTTTTTTTATTATTTTTTTTTTTTTTTTTTTTTTTTTTTACGCATGACATTCCGTGTCATGCGTAGAAGTGATGAGTTAAAAGTGCCAACACTGTAAAACAGTTAACTTCCATTTTCTTATAGTACTGTAACACTCAATGATACCGGTAGCCTCACGATACCGGTGTAAATATAAATCTCGCCACCTGCCAATTGTCAACTTTGTCAAGCACTAGTAACTTCTGCTATTCTAATGTGAAATTATTTTTCAAGCTATAGTGGAGCGATTTCATGTTCATGAAAACGTGTTCTAGAGTCCGTGTCATGCTTAGAAGTGATGAGTTAAAAGTGCCAACACTGTAAAACAGTTAACTTCCATTTTGAGATAGTGTGATACTGTTAGTTAATTTTCCTGTTAGATTGAACTTTTCGGAACTTGAAAAAAAAAAAACTGTTCTAATATGTTATGTGTGTCTTTGAGCCTTTGTGAAAATGTACATTTAAAGCAGTGTGAACACGACTTTCCATACTATGACAATTTTTACCATTACACCGGTTACATGGAATTGGTTCCCTTACTTCGTTCAATGTGATCGCTTTATTTTGACATTTCTCAAGACTTAGTAATATAAAAGAAATAATATTGTACTTGAGACAATTTGAAAGATTAGAGACAAGTGAAGGAAAGGCTTGCTGATTTTTTTTTTTCAGTTAAATTATATTTTCTTTGTATGAGTGTTGAGTTCATTAAGTACACCTGTACCGTGGGGACCCAGGCTAGTTGAAATTGTTTGAAGCATTTACAAAATTTTATCATTGCAGAAACTGTAGCACCAGATATAAATTACTTCATAAGCATTCAGAGCATCTAGACCCTTATCATATGGGTCCTACAGGGATCATTTGATCTGCCGGGTCTACTTTGCTTTGCAAAGGAATGAAAAAATGTTTATATTAGGGAAAGGGTTAATTTCAGCAAGATATAGCTACTAAACATATGCCCAAATTGGGCAATTATCTTGTGACTTCCATGTCAAGGTGCAAGCCTTGGCCTTAGTCTCATCATGGAGCTATTAATTAAGATAACATGCTAATTTGTGACAGTTGCTCAATATTACCAGAGACATATATTTGTATATGTATGTATGTATGTGTATACTTACGTGGACTAGTCATACCCTGGGAGATTGTAAGGGATTTATTCATTGTGTATTCCAAGTTGTGAATCTCTATATACATTATACAGTGATGTCTCGTTAATCCGGAAACGTTCGTTCCCGGCGAAATTTCCGGATTAACGAATTTTCCGGATTAACGAATCACCGTCGTATGCTGCAAAATATCAACTCAATCATAAACATTGTATATGTATATGTACACATTTACTTTCGCATCAAGAAATCTTTTCTTGTAACGTTCATGTGTGCATATGCCCGTAATAATCGCAAGTCATATAAAAATAATTGCCTTGTTTGTCGTTCTAAATGCTTTTTGCACCCTATCCATAGGTGTCAGTTCTCTCATTTGAGTAATACAATGTGGATTATCGAATATGCCTGCGGGCAAATTTTGTAAAATCGACGTAGGTCTCCCATGTTTGACATGACTGGTTTCCCGAATATTCCATCCGCGTACATGTACTTGTAAGTCGGAAGTCGGGAACCAGCCAGCTCACGCGTGAGTTAGAATCTTAGGGAATCCCTAAATAGCGGGAATTCCCGATAAATACTGAATTAGCAAATCATTTAAGGTGATTAACAGTTTAACGATGGCGGCGCGGTTTTAACGTAACAAATTAATTGGGCGAGTGTGCATCTCATTAAGGAACATTAATGAATATCAAACATTACTACCCGCGTGCCATATGCTTTGCACACAGTCGGGGGTTGTTTTACCCATGCCCGTGATTGTAAACACAAGTATTCGCACCTCCGCGGTGCACTATTGTTAAGTGTCAGGGGTGGGCAATTAAGCCCCGGGGCTACTGACCCGGCCGGATTAACGAGTCACAAATACAGGTAAATACATAGATTGGTTACCGGAAATCTATGTCCGGTTCCGGAACGCAAATTTCCGGATGTAACGAGTCAATTTACTGCACAAAAAATCCGTTCCCCACGACTCGTCCGGATCGCGAGTTTTCCGGATTAACGAATTCCGGATTAACGAGACATCACTGTATGTCTCTGGTGAACCACTCTGTTGGGCTGATTCAAAGCTGTAGACAAGTTACTCCTGAAGCTGTCGAGAAATGTGGACCCAGATCCAATGAATCATTCCAGTAACTGTCATGTATAGAAACTGATCTGGGTATTCACTATTTGAGTATGAAAAGATAGAAAGTATGAAAAGATAGAAATATACTTGACTAGAGCTACAGATAAGGGTGCGTACCCAAATACTAAAATCGCCATTTCTCCACCAAACCCTATATTGTGACAACTCTTTAAAACCGTCTCTTCAAGACCATACTAGTGTGGTTGCAATGTAGGGTTTGGTGGAGAAATAAAGGGAGTTCTTCTTGAAAATGTTTTAATTTACGCATCTTACCTGGAGCTCTGCTTGCTCTGCTTGACCTTTTAATTTTGAATGCTAAATTTTCAAAGTGGAATGGTCAGTCATTGTTTTCAATCAGAGGTCCAGATAAGATGCGTAAATTTAAACATTTTCAAGAATAGCTCCTTTATTTCTCCACCAAACCCTATACTGTGACAGTGAATGCGACCACTCTTTATAATCACCTCGAAGAGACAGTTCTAAAGTGTGGTCACAGTATAGGGTTTGGCAGAGAAAGGATGATTTAAGTAGGCATCTTTATCTGTAGCTCTGTACTGTGGAAGGTATGATTTCTGAGCTTAATTTGGATAACAAACAGTGCTGTCTCTGATCCAAAGGTTACTCTAGCAGCTCTCTGATCTGGGTTGACATGTTTGCGACTGCAAGTACACTTGTCTCCTGTATCGACGGGCGGTGGTTAAGCTTCATTTTCTTAATGTACTTGACCAAAAAATGTATAATTATGTCTCCCCCCATATTTATATGGGGGAGACATATTGTTTTCGTGAGAGTTGTCTGTCTGTCTGTCCGTCTGTCTGTCCGTCTGTCCGTCACACTTTTTGTCCGGACGATAACTTCAATATGCCTGATGCCAGTTGATTGAAACTTCATATATGGATAGAGCATAATGAGAGGAAGTGTCATGCACAAGGTCCATAACTCTGGCTTCACGAATATAGGAGTTATTGCCCCTTGTAAAAAACAATCACACTTTTTTGTCCGGACGATAACTCCTATATGACTCATGTCATTGGATTGAAACTTCATATATGGAAAGAGCATAATGAGAGGAAGTGTCGTGCCCAAGGTCCATAACTCTGGCTTCACTAATATAGGAGTTATTGCCCTTTGTAAAAAAATTCACACTTTTTTGTCCGGACGATAACTCCTATATGGCTCATGCCATTGGATTGAAACTTCATATATGGAAAGATCATGACGAGAGGAAGTGTCATGCACAAGGTCCATAACTCTGGCTTCACTAATATAGGAGTTATTGCCCCTTTTAAAAAAATCACTTTTTTGTCTGGACTATAACTCCTATATGGCTCATGCCATTGGATTGAAACTTCATATATGGAAAGAGCATAATGAGAGGAAGTGTCATGCACAAGGTCCATAACTCTGGCTTCACTCATATAGGAGTTATTGCCCCTTGTAAAAATTCACACTTTTTTGTCCGGATGATAACTCCTATATGGCTCATGCCATTGGATTGAAACTTCATATATGGAAAGATCATGATGAGAGGAAGTGTCATGCACAAGGTCCATAACTCTGGCTTCACTAATATTGGAGTTATTGCCCTTTGAAAAAAATCACAATTTTTTGTCGGGACGATAACTCCTATATGGCACATGCCATTGGAGTGAAACTTCATACATGGAAAGATCATAATACGCGAAAGTGTCATGCATAAGATCCTTAACTGGGGCTTCAATAAATTTAGAGTTATTGCCCCTTGTACATTTGTTTAATGCTTTCTTGTCCGGACGATAACTCCTACATGGCTCTTGCCATCGTATTGAAACTTCATACATGGAGAGAGCATGATGAGAGAAAGTGTCATGAACAAGGGTCATAACTCTTGCTTCAATACTTTTGGAGTTATTGCCCTTTGTTACATTTTTGGCCGATCAATAATTCCTGTTCGACTGATGCTATTGGAATGACATTTTATTTATGGAAAGGGCTTGATGAAAGTAAGTGTCATGCACAAGGGCCATAACTCTGGTATCAATATTTTTGGAGTTATTAGCTGTTATCATTTTGTTTGGAAAGTGCATAATGAGGGGAAGTATCAATAATCAGGTCCATAACATTTTTAGTCATTTCCCTTTACATATTGTTTTTATTAGAGGGGAGACATCCGTTTTTGTGACAAAAACCTCTAGTTATGTACTAATCTTTCATTTGAAGTGCCCTTATTATTTCAACAGGCTAACTTACTAAGTGCATATCCAGATCAAACTGTTCCTGAAGGAGTAGTGTGATCTGGGTCTGCACTATTTGATACTCTGTCAGTCTACACATCTCTCTATGCCTTTGCAAACAGAGTAGACCCAGATCAGATGGCTCCTTTAGGAGCCATCTGATCAGGGTCTGCTATGTTTGCTTATCATGTAATATAGATATGATTCTACACTTTTATGTCATGGCCAAAACTTCCTGTGTTCATATGCTATTACATTGTAATTAATTAATCTTATTGATATTCATGGCGTCATTATTTCTTACATTGTACATGCATATTCATGGAGGAAAGGGTTAAGTTCTCAAAATAGCACCAAACTGCCTCATTCAGTTTGGCCAACCCTTAGAAAGGGGACATATGAGTAAAGAATGTTTTGGTAAACATGTTTGTCAAGCAAATGATGATGTGCCTAATCAGAGTTCTCCAGAGGCCTACACTTTCTGCCTATGTCCCTCTTAAGGGTCACTTAACAGTAGATATAAACAAGTTAATACAGGTAGCAGATGAGTTGGTCAACCCTTTCCCTGTTCTATATTTATACTAGATTTCAATACCTACTGAATATTCATGGACAAAATAGTTATAATGAAATATGGAAGGTGAAACATTTTAGCCATTTTAGAAACTAAAGAAACAAATCTATCAAGTTTCATTAGCAAACAGAGTAGACCCTGATCAGTAGGCTCCTAGAGGAGCCATCTGATCTAGGTCTACTCTGTTTGCAAATGCGTGAAAAGTCATCTATGTGAGGGAAAGGGTTAAGCATTTGAGGTTGATTTATATGTTTATACATAAGATTAAGCAGTGGCCATGGGCATAATTGTTTGTGCAATCACTTGATTGGTGTGTGTCATAATCCTTCGTGGAATTTTGCTGTACAAACATTTAGGTTAGCTTTTTACCTGACAGTGACAACTTTTTACCTGACAGAGACAACTTTTGATGCCTTTACAAACAATACAGTCAATGTCTCGGAGCAAACAGTACATAGTAAATATAATCCATTCCCTCATAGGCTAGTTTTAGACCCAACCCCTTTGAATAAATCTACTGAAATGGAGCATTTACTAGAGGAAAGAAAAATGTTGGAATTAGGTAGTTTTGAAACCATTGTGAAAAACAGAACATTGCTCCATAGGAGCTCTTTTTATAACAATGATTTCAAAAAATGACTTTTACAGAGGTGTATTAAGACATATTTATGGAGGAAAGGGTTAAAAACTAAAACTGAACCTCTGTAGTGACAAAGTCCCTATTAAGTAATGGCATACCACATCTCTGAAATTATAGGCCGGAGGTTAGCGAAATCCGCTCATAATATATGAAATAAAGAGTTAAACATCATGAATATTAAATAGATTTTTTTTTTTTATAATGGCATATGAACACAGAACATTTTAGCTCAGACAGAAACTGTAGAGTCAGATCTAAGTTATACCACAAGCAAACAGAGCAGACCTTTATATAGCAGACCTCCTATAGGAGTCGTCTGATCTGGGTCTACTCTGTTTGCAAATGCATGAAAAGGCGTTTATATGAGGGAAAGGGTTAAGGTGTTGAAAGGTGGCACAACACCATATAGTCTATACCAAATTATCTCTAATAAATGCACCCCAGGGGAGTAACAATGTTAAAAGGAGCTTCTAGCATTTTGTACACAGTTGGTGGCCTAACCCTTTCCCTAGTAGGCTATTTTAATATCAGTTCTAACCTCTTTGAATAAATCTACCGAAAAGAAGCATTTACTAGAGAAAAGGAAAATGTTAGAATTGTGTAGTATTGAAACCATTGTGATAAATAAAGCATTTGCTACTATGGAGCAAATGCTTTATCACAATGGTTTCAAGAAGTGACTATTACAGAGGTGTAGAATTTTAGAAAGGAATATTTATGGAGGAAAGTTGAGCTTTCTGCATTTCTTTCAGTCTGTATTAAATTACCACCTGTATTTTAACCCTTTCCCTAATATAAACGTGTTTTCACGCATTTGCAAACAGAGCAGACCTAGAGGAGCCATCTGATCAGGGTCTGCTCTGTTTGCTAATAGAATTTTATAGATCTGTTTCTTTGCTTTCTAAAATGTCTACAACGTTCCTTCTTCCATATTTCTTTATAACTATTTTGTTACTGAATATTCAGTAGGTATTGAAAGTCGGCCTAAATACAGAATAGGGAAAGGGTTAAAAGATACCTTATTTCTTTATTTAATTGTACTGTCATTTGTAGACAGTGTAGACCCAGATCAGATCTCTCTGATCAGGGTCTGCACTGTTTGTCATTCAAACTCCTCTAGAATGTTGAAGCCTTACCTGCTGAGTGGACTCTATAGCTAAACACTGATTGGCTATTCAGGGTTGAAAGTGTTTAACCCTTTCCTCTATGAATATTCGTGTGATAAATAATGACATAATGATTATTTTAAAATTAAATGGTTTTTATAATGGCATTGGCATATAAAAAAAGGAGATTTCGGTCATGACAGAAACTATGGAATCATATCTATGTTATTTTATAAGCAAACAGAGCAGACCCTGATGAGATGGCTGTCGTAGGAGCTGTCTGATCTGGGTCTCCTCTGTTTGCAAAGAAGGCATAGAAAGGCGTATTTATGGAGTAAAGGGTTAATAGTTATATGGTTATAATATAGGGTATTAGTTGTTGTATCGATAGTTAGCCCCCCTCCCCCCACCCAATTTTGAAGTTAACCCTTTCCCTGTTCTAGTTTATTCCAAATTTCAGAACCTACTGAATATTCATGGAGAAAACAGTTATAATGAAATATGGAAAGTGGAATGTTGCACCCATTTTAGAAACTAAAGAAACAGATCTATCAAATTCCATTAGCAAACAGAGCAGACCCTGATCAGGCGGCTCCTATAGCCGTCTGATCTGGGTCTACTCTGCAGATGTGTGAAAACGCGTTTATATGAGGGAAAGGGTTAAGGGGGGCATATATTAGGGAGATTACGGTATGTAACAAATTACATTGCAAATGTTTGTGGTATGCCATTAAAGAAATTAACATCTTAGTTATGTATTGGAAATCTATGTACATGTATATTAGTAATATTACCATTTGCTTGGAAGCAGTATATATCTATAAAACCAACTTATCCGACACCTGATTTAACCGACAACCTGTGTTCGGTCCCATATGTTTATCTTTTTGTATCTAAAGCCTGATTTAACCCTTTCCCTGTTCTATGTTATTGCAAAGTTCAATACATGCTGAATATTCAGAGACAAAATAGTTACAATGGAATTTGGAAGGTAGAACATTATAGCCATTTTAGAAAGTAAAGACACAGAACATACTATCAAATTCCATTAGCAAATAGAGCAGACCTTGGTCAGATGGCTCCTATAGGAGCCATCTAATCTGGGTCTACTCTACTCCGTTTGCAAATGCATGAATATGTGTTTATATAAAGGAAAGGGTTAACTAATACACTAATTTATCTGACAGTCTCAGCTGGTACTAATGGATGTCAGATATTAATGTACATGTATTGACAAACTAATTAAACCTTTACCTGAAACACATTTACAAACAGAGTAGTCCTTTACTCCATAAATATGCCACTCCATGCCTTTGCAAACAGAGTAGACCCAGATTAGACAGCTCCTGTAGGAGCTATCTGATCAGGGTCTGCACTGTTTCTGAGTGGGGCATACATGTATCTTTTACAAACATCTCTTATTGAAATAAAGACTCAAGCTTTTAAAGGTTAATTTTTTATACGTAAAGTTTATGTTTAACAATACAAGACATGTATTATGGCACTAGAAAGTAGAAATGTGTCTGTACGATACAGAGGCCCCAACCTTGCACTTTCCCAAAGTTTCAGCATTCAAGTACTCACAATTTCAGAGTTATATATAACACCATCTTATAGGGGAAGTCCCTACATTTGATGCGTTTCAAAAGCACCTATACAGTAAAACTCAATTATAACGAACTGAAGGACTGAAGGATTTACTTCGCTATAAACATTATTCATTTTTATACGCCCGTCTTCAGACGGGACGTATTATGTCGTGGCGTTGTCCGTCCGTCCGTCCGTCCGTCTGTCTGTCTGTCTGTCTGTCCGTCCGTCCGTCCGTGAACTTTTGTTTGTCCGCTCTCTAACTCGAACAAATTGAATCGGATCCTTTTCAAACTTGGTCAGCATGTATATGGCCAAAATGACTCGGCTAAGTTCGATAATCAGCAACATCGCCCTGCACACTTCTGAATTATCTCCCCTTTTTTAATAAATTTTTAACAAAATTCTCTTGTCCGCTCTCTAACTCGAACAAATTGAATCGGATCCTTTTCAAACTTGGTCAGCATGTATATGGCCAAAATGACTCGGCTAAGTTCGATAATCAGCATCATCGCCCTGCACACTTCTGAATTATCTCCCCTTTTTTATTAACTTTTTAACAAATTTTAAACAAAATTCGTTTTTTGTCCGCTCTCTAACTCAAACAAATAAAATCCAATCCTCATCAAACTTGCCTGTCTTCATAACTAGACACAGAATGCATATATATATATACACCTGGAAACGTTCAGTGTATTTTCTATTTTCTTTTAAAAATCTATGTATGAAAAGGGGGGTTACTGCAGGAAAAGTCATTGGACTTGTCACAAAATCAATAGCTGTCTTCCCTGTATGGTGATGAAGCTAAGTATTTAATTTGGTTACAACAGGTCTATATTATATATATAGCTCTACTAGGCAGTTGCCAATGATAGTTTCACATTGTAACAGATTCAATTTCCTATTAAATTGGCTTATCACTGACTTTGCCGACGGGCGTATTTTGCTGCACAGCGGTGCTCTTGTTATTATTCACTCTATTGATAGTACGAAGTTGGCTATAAATTATGACTCTGGCACACGACTGTTCAAAACTTTATTATACCGTAATTCAGACAAGCAAATGAATATGCGTAACAATCAAATTCCCAAAATGTAAATCATACATCATACAGGTTACTCATTTGTGTAAGAAATCGGTAATTTGCTTTTGAACACCCGTTGATGCTTGACACTTGCCAAAAAAATGTTTCATGCATGTCAATGATTTAAAAAAATCCCCAGGAGCATTTGTTTGTTGCTCCAATGCCCGGTGAAATTTGTCTATAGCGGACAAAGACTATGTGGGCATGGGCAAATATTCCTTATTTGTGTTGTCATTGGATTCAACGGTATTTTTAGCGGAAAATGCTGAAATAATATGCGAACGGGGAGGGAATTACAAAACCAAAAAACTGAGAAGACTTCAAGTATTTATTTTGAAAAGAAAAAAAACGAACCTCAGATCTTAACAATGTTTAGCCATAACACATACTTTTTGTGCATATATGCCCCGCGGCTAACAGTGTTTAATTCTACCTTACCACTACACGATGTTAATTATACCCTACCACCTCGAAGAATATGTGTTTAAGGTTCACTTCACTGTTCACCCCAACACTGGTGTGTGTTTTAACACTTACCGGTATGCAAAAATAATCAGAGTTCAATCATTATAAATAAGTTTTACCGTAATATACAAAACTCATATGTTTATATGCTGAAAAGTAGTACAGTGCAAGATTATTATATTAGATAACCCATCCAATTACCATTTATAATGACAAAAAATATCCATGTGTTTGATATCGCCGATCCCAAGGTCGAGGTCAAATGACTTGGATTTTTTACGTGCAGTTGGTTGTCACATTTACATGCAGTTGGTTGTCACATTTTTATGCCCCCATTGACGATAGTCAGGGGGCATAATGTTTTGCATGTCCGTCCGTCCGTCACACTTTTACGTGCAGTTGGTATGTGCAGTTGGTTGTCACAGTTTTTATACGCCCGTTTGAAAAAACGGGACTTATTATGGAATGGCTCTGTCCGTCCGTCCGTCTGTAACATCTCTAACTCAAGTTCCGCTTGTTGGATCCTTCTCAGATTTTAACACAATGTTTATCTAGACATGCTACAGTAGCCTGCCAAGTCTCGGTTTGTTTATCCAAGGTCAAGGTCACACAATTGGACTTAGAATTTGCGTTTAGCAAAATGATAACCAGTTTGTCTGTCTGTAACATCTCTAACTCAAGTTCTGCTTGGTGGATCCTTCCCAAATTTAACCACAATGTTTATCTAGACATGCTATAGTAACCTGCCAAGTCCCGGCTCGTTTATCCAAGGTCAAGGTCACTTAATTGGACTTAGAATTTGCGTTTAGCATTTGCGTTAAGCAAAAATGTTAACCTCAATTTATGTGGAACAAGTCCTCTTATTTACATAAAACTTTGTGATAAAGCTTTGAAACTTGGAACACTTGTTCACTGTCACAACCTTCACCTGTAGGCAAGAGTAAATAACTTATTTACATAACCCTTTGAGATAAAGCTTTTAACCTTGGAACACTTGTTCACCGTCACAAGCTTCACCTGTAGGCAAGAGTACATAACTCTGTCCAACATTTTGACAGAATTATGCCCCATTTTAACTTAGAAATTTTGGTTAAGGTTTTGGTTAAGGTCCACTTATTTACATAACCCTTTTAGATTAAGCTTTTAAACTTGGAGCACTTGTTCACCATCACAAGCTTCACCTGTAGGCAAGAGTACATAACTCTGTCTAACATTTTGACATAATTATGACGCTTTTTAGCTTGGAATTTTTGGTTAAGGTTTTGGTTAAAAGTCCACTTATTTACATAACCCTTTCAGATAAAGCTTTTAAACTTGAAACATTTGTTCACCATCAGAAGCTTCATCTGTAGGCAAGAGTAAATACAATGTAACTCTGTCAAGCATTTAGACACAATTATGGCACTTGTTAATTTAGAATTTTTGGTTAAGGTTTTTTGTTAAAGTATGCCTATTTACAACCTTGAAACTTGGTCGCAAAATTGGGCTTAGAATTTGAGTTTAGCAAATACATTAACCCCAGTTTATGTTGAACAAGACCTCGACGGGCGTATATTGTGCCCACTCTTGTTTCTTGTCTTATATCTCACTAACCACTAAAGCTATTCGCATGGAATTGCATATATACATAAACCACCATCCATACATTCATTGCGCACCCAGCCCATGCTGCCCGCAAACCTAAGGTCAAGGTCAAATGACTTAGAAACTTACGTGCAGCTAGGCAAGCACCACCATGGGGGCATCGCTGTGTCTTACAGACACAATTTTCTAGTTTTCAATGTCTTATATCTCCCTAACCACTGTAGCTATTGCCATGGAATTGCATATACACAATAAACACCATCCATACTTTCTTGCGCACCCAGCCCATGCTGCCCGCAAGGCCAAGGTCAAGGTCAAACGGCTTGGAAATTTTACGTGCAGTTGGCTGTCACAGTTTTTTCATCGTTTTATATTTCCCTAACTACTGTAGCTATTCACATGGAATTGCATATACACATTAAACACCATCTATACCTTCCTTTCACACTGAACCCATGCTGCCCGCAAGACCAATGTCAAGGTCAAATGACTTAGGGATTATTTGGAAATTTTACGTGCAGTTGGTTATCATATTGACGTGCAGTTGGTTGTCACAGTTTTTTAGCTCACCTGAGCCAAAGGCTCAGGATAAGCTATTGTGACCGCGATCCGTCCGGCGTCCATCCACATTTTCAAACGACATCTCTGAAACTGCTGACCCGATTTTAACCAAATTTTGTCAGAAGCATCAGTGGCTAGGGGGAACGAAACATTGTTCACATTATGACCCCGACCAAAAATGGCCCCACCCAAGGGCTTATCAGTTTTTCATAGGAAAATCTTTAAAAATCTTCTTCTCTGAAACTGTAAGGCCTAGACCTTTGATATTTGGTATGTAGCATGATCTTATGGTCCTCTACAAAGATTGTTCAAATTATGCCCCTGGGCAAAAAATGGCCCCGCCCAAGGGCTTATCAGTTTTTAGCTCACCTGGCACAAAGTGCCAAGGTGAGCTTTTGTGATCGCTCTTGTGTCCGGCGTCGTCATCCACAATTTTTTCAAATGGCTTCTTCTCCTAAACCACTGGGAGGATTTCAACTAAATTTCACAGAAATGTACCTTGGGTGGTACTCTATCTAGTTTGTTCAAATCATGACCCCGGGCAAAAAATTGCCCCGCCCTGTGGCTTATCAGTTGTTTTTAGCTCACCAGAGCACAAAGTGCTCAGGGTGAGCTTTTGTGATTGCCTGATGTCCGTCATCCGTCGGCGTGCGTCGTCCGTGGTCCGTCGTGCGTCGTCAGTCGTCAACAATTTGAACCTTTAAAAATCTTCTCCTCTGAATCTACAGGGTTCTCAGCTTTCACCTTTGGCACATAGTATCATCTTTAGGTCCTCTACAAAAGATATAAAAATAATGGCCCTGGGGTCAAAATTGGCCCCGCCCCAGGGATTCCTTGTTTTCAATAGAAACTGTCAACATATAGTAAAACTTTGAAAATCTTCTCCTCTGAAACTGGAAGTCTCTTAGCTTTCATATTTGGCACAGAGCATCATGTTCAGGTCCTCTACAAAAGTTATATAAATTATGGCCCTGGGGTCAAAATTGGCCCGCCCCAGTTTTAGGCAGTTTTCAATAGAAACAAATAGTGAAATCTTTGAAAATCTTCTTCTCTGAAACTGGAAGGCTCTCAGCTTTCATATTTGGCACATAGCATCTTGTTCAGGTCCTCTACAAATGTTATATAAATTATGGCCCTGGGGTCAAAATTAACCCCGCCCCAGGGGTGGGCAGTTTTCAATAGAAACAAATAGTGAAATCTTTGAAAATCTTCTTCTCTGAAACTGGAAGGCTCTCAGCTTTCATATCTGGCACAGAGCATCATGTTCAGGTCCTCTACAAGAGTTATATAAATTATGGCCCTGGGGTGAAAATTGGCCCCGCCCCAGGGGTTGGGCAGTTTTCAATAGAAACAAATCGTGAAATCTTTGAAAATCTTCTCCTCTGAAACTGGAAGGCTCTCAGCTTTCATATTTGGCACAGAGCATCATGTTATTTCTTTTACGTTATGAAACATTTATATCATAATTTATTATTCAGGAATTACTCCTTCATATTTGTCAATATTATGATTAAGTATATCTTAACCCTTTCCCTCATATATGTATGAACAGATTAGGTGGCTTCTGCAGGAGCAGTCTGATCAGGGTCTTCTCTGTTTGCTTATATAATCAATAATTATCTGATTCTACAGTTTTTACATTAGCCAGAAGTGTGTTCACTGGATGGTACAAAACATTCAGTTAATGAATATTAATGAAGTCATGAATTCTTGTATTTATATAAATATTCATGAGAGAAAGGTTTAAGCAAACAAAGCAGACTCTGATCAGATTGCTCCTACAGCAACAGTCTGATCTGGGTCTATTCTGTTTGCAAAGGCACCAAAAGGCATCCCTATCAGGTAAAGGGTCTTAATGCCTATAATCAAAGCAAGAAAAGGAAATGCTGATACAGATCCAAGGGCTCAAGCAGGTGTTTTTAACCTGTTATTCCATAAATACGCTTAAATGAAGGAGCTTTCTGAATTACTTTTGTTCTACATTAACCCTTTCTTTTCATTTAAATGCCTTTTAACGCATTTGCAAACGGAGTAAACCTAGATCAGACAGCTCCTATAGGAGCCGTCTGATCTGGGTCTGCTCTGTTCTAATGAGACTAGACCCGCAGCGTGGCTCAGTGGTAGAGCATCCGCCTGCAGTACGGAAGGTCGTGGGTTCGATCCCCGGCCACGACGGACCAAAAGTCATTAAAAGTTGGTACTAGTAGCTCCCTTGGCTACGCTTGACATTAAAGGGGTATAGATCTAGGACTGGTCGACCCGATGTCAGGATAATGTGACTGGGTGGAATGCCCTTGCCATGTGCCCGCCGCAGAGGTATTCCAGTGAGGCAGCACTATAACTTGAGAGTGCTGTCTGCAAATAACTGAAATACTGCTGGTCGGACGTAAAACCCAACTCACTCACTCTAATGAGTAGGGACTTTGTCGGAGAATTATAAAAAAAAATATGCTTAGATTTCCTAAAGAAAGGTTTAGTAATTTAGGAAACCATGACAAACTGATGTAATGGGGAGATTGGGTGTTCAAAGAATCAAAAGTATAATGCATTTACTAGAATACAGTAGAACCTGTCTTAAGCGACCATAAAAAAGACGTCTAGTTATGGGTCTGTAAGGCAGGTGATAGCTTAATGCAGGTCAAAAGTTATGCAGAAATCTCCTGTAGGAGAGGAGCTTTCTGCATTACTTTTGCCATGCATTAACCTTTTCATCGATCCATATATACGCCTTTTTACGCCTCTGTAAAAGTCACTTTTTGAAACCATTGTGCTCCTATAGTAGCAAATGCTCTATTTATCACAATGGTTACACAAAGTGACTATTACAGAGTCGTCAAAAGTCATCAATATAAGGGAATGGGTTAAGCAACCACCTGCTTTTAAAGACAGCCATGTTTATTCATTAAGGTCAGATTAGAGGGGTTTTACTGTACTAGGAAACTTTTGGTCATGGCACAAACTGTAGAATCTGATTTATATTATTTCATAAGCAAACCTGCAAGCAGACCCTGACCAGACAGCTCTTAACACAATGGTTTCAAAATACAAAATTTTAAAATTTTCCTTTTCTCTAGTTAATGCTCCTTTTCGGTAGATTTTTTAGCTCACCAGAGCACAAAGTGCTCAGGGTGAGCTTTTGTGATCGCCTGATGTCCGTCGTCGTGCGTCGTCCGATGGACGACGTCCCGTGTCAACAATTTGAACCTTTAAAAATCTTCTCCTCTGAATCTACAGGGTTCTCAGCTTTCATCTTTGGTACATAGCATCACCTATAGGTCCTCTACAAGAGTTATATAAATTATGCCCCTGGGGTCAAAATTGGCCCTGCCCCAGGGGTGGGAAGTTTTCAATAGAAACATATAGTAAAACTTTGAAAATCTTCTCCTCTGAAACCAGAAGGTTCTCAGCTTTCATATTTGGCACATAGCATCATGTTCAGGTCCTTTACAAAAGTTATATAAATTATGCCCCTGGGGTCAAAATTGGCCCCGCCCCAGGGGTGGGAAGTTTTCAATAGAAACAAATAGTGAAATCTTTGAAAATCTTCTCCTCTGAAACGGAAAGGCTCTCATCTTTCATATTTGGCACAGAGCATCATGTTCAGGTCCTCTACAAAAGTTATATAAATTATGGCTCTGGGGTCAAAATTGGCCCCGCCCCAGGGGTGGGCAGTTTTCAATAGAAACAAATAGTGAAATCTTTGAAAATCTTCTCCTCTGAAACTGGAAGGCTCTCAGCTTTCATATTTGGCACAAAGCATCATGTTCAGGTCCTCTACAAATGTTTTATAAATTATGCCCCTGGGGTCAAAATTGGCCCTGCCCCAGGGATGGGAAGTTTTCAATAGAAACATATAGTAAACCTTTGAAAATCTTCTCCTTTGAAACCAGAAGTTTCTCAGCTTTCATATTTGGCACATAGCATCATGTTGAGGTCCTCTACAAAGTTATATAAATTATGCCCCTGGGGTCAAAATTGGCCCTGCCCCAGGGGTGGGCAGTTTTCAATAGAAACAAATAGTGAAATCTTTGAAAATCTCCTCTGAAACTGGAAGGCTCTCATCTTTCATATTTGGCACAGAGCATTATGTTCAGGTCCTCTACAAATGTTATATAAATTTCAATAGTACTAGAGTCACCAAACTTCACAAGAATGTTGACTAGCATGTGTTTTCGTGTATCCGGGGCTTTTGAATTGTCTCCTCCTGACAATGTTGGAGTTATTGCCCCTGATGACTTAAACATTAGATCCTGATAAGTTTGAAGTTACAGACATTACACTTGTGTATTGGAAAGAGGATGGGAGGGGGAGACATCTGTTTTTGTGACAAAAACAAACCTCTAATAGTCTCTGTCCCAGGGGTGGGCAGTTTTCCATGGAAACAAATAGTGAAAACTTTGAAAATCTTCTTCTCTGAATCTGGAAAGTTCTCAGCTTTCATATTTGGCGCATAGCATCATGTATAGGTCCTCTACAAAAGTTATATGAATTATGGCCCTGGGGTCAAAATTGGCCCCGCCCCAGGGGTGGGAAGTTTTCAATAGAAACAAATAGTGAAATCCTTGAAAATCTTCATCTGTGAAACAGAAAGGTTCTCAGCTTTCATATTTGGCTCATAGCATCATGTTCAAGTCCTCTACAATAGTTATATAAATTATGCCACCTTCATAACATTGACCTGAGCATAACAATTTTCTAGTTTCAATTTTCTTCAAAGAATTCCTCCAGCAGGTGTTGCCTTACAATCAATTTTGGATCGTTGTTTATGTACCACACCAAATCAGATTAATTCTTTGCTGAAACCATCTGTTGCCCCATTAATACAAAATCCAAAGGGCTTTAATTTGTCGTAACCATCTAAATGCCAAATATAGTTTAGCCCTTTTGCACAGTAAATGTTTTAGCCTTACCCCCTCTCTTCCTTGAGCAGGGACACCAAATCAGATTAATTCTTTGCTGAAACCATCTGTTGCCCCATGTATACAAAATCCAAAGGGCTTTAATTTGTCGTAACCGTCTAAATGCCAAATATAGTTTAGCCCTTTTTGCACAGTAAATGTTTTAGCCTTACCCCCTCTCTTCCTTGAGCAGTTTCTATCAGATTGTCACCATACTTGGTGAAAATGTCTTTGGTAATAATGTCTCGGCCAATTTTAATGGTTTGATAATCAGCTAAATCAGCCTAAATGGCCCCAGACTCTATAGAGTTATAGCCTTTGAATTAGTGAATAATGTCTGTGTAAGTCTGGTCCGCTCTCTAACTTGAGCATTTTCTATCTGAAAGTCATCAAACATAGTTAACATGTTTCTGGTAATAATATCTCGGCTAAGAAGGATAACCAGATAAATGGCCCTAGTCATTTTAGAGTTGTAGCCCTTGATATAGCAAAAATTGTCTGTTTTAGCCTTGTCCGCTTTCTAAGTTAAGTAGTGTCTATCAGTTTGTCACCATGACTTGACTTGACTTGATCCTGAGTTTATTTTTCATCTGCTGCGGGTGTCCGAGCAGCTGGGGTAGGCAGCAGGCAGCTAGTACGTCTAACACATGTTCTCCATGCAGTTCTGTTTAGTGGATTTATATTATCAAGGCTGCTTACATCCATATCAGCCTTGACAGTCTGACCATGACTTTCTTGGTCTCCCATGCATTCCTGAACAGAGAGTTTGTCACCAAACTTGATACAAATGTTTGCAATGATGATATCTCAGTCAAGTTTGATAACGAGGTTAGAGCCCTTAGTAGGGGTTCCAAAAATTAAAATTCACAAAAAAGTGATCAGGCTGGAATACAAAATCTGATCATATAGCGTAATTAGTCCCCCATCGGTTACCGGTTGGGGGACTATAGGTTTGCTCGAGTCCGTCCGTCCGTCTGTCCATCTGTCCGTCCGTCCGCACTCACCAAAGGGTAGTTGTGTGACTTTTTCTAACTAGTCGCACAAGTAAAATCATTAACCTGGCCATCTCTTGTGACATTAACCTGGCCATTTCTTGTGACATTAACCTGGCCAGTTGTGGGACATAGGGTTAGGGTTAGGGTTAGCTTCCAGATCATTCTATTCCAAAGTTAGAGCCAAAAATAGTTTTACTTGTGGGACTAGTCCCACAAGAAAAGATCAAAGGAAAAAGTCACACAACTACCCATTTGTTAATGTGTCCGTCTCTCTGTCCATCTGTCCGTCCGTCTGTCACGCTTCATGTCCGGGCCATATCTCCTACAAAGTTATTCCAAATTCATTATAACTTCACACATTGAAGAAGCATGATGAGGGCTAGTGTCATGCACAAGGGCCATAACTCTAGCATCAATATTTTTGGAGTTACATGTATTCCCCTTTTACATATTTTTTTGTCCAGACAATAACTCTTTATCTACTGGTTCAATTGATATGAAACTTCACATATGGAACAATCATGATGAGGGGTAGTGTCATGCACAAGTGCCATAACTCTAGCATCTATATTTTTGGAGTGATTCCCCTTTTCATATTTTCTTGTCCAGTTAATAACTCTGTATGTACTGGTTCAATTGATTTGAAACTTCTCATATGGAACAAGCATGATGAGGTGTAGTGTCATGCACAAGGGCAATAACTCTAGCATCAATATTTTTGGAGTTACTCCCCTTTTTATACGCCCACCTAATAAAGGTGGTCGTATATTGGTGTGGCCCTGTCCGTCCGTCCGTCCGTTCGTTCGTTCGTCAACATTTTGTTTGTCCGCAGTTTTCTCGGAAAACTGTTTGACAGATATTAATGAAACTTCACACAAATGTTTAATGTATCAAGATCTGAAGCTGAGTTGATTCTGAGGTTCATTTGATTTTTCGTTTCAGAGTTATGGCCCTTGTCCTTAAAAAATGCAAATAGTTTGTCCGCTGTTTTCTGGGAAAACTATATGAGAGATATTAATGAAACTTTACACAAATGTTTAATGCATCAAGATCTGAAGCTGAGTCGATTCTGAGGTTCATTTGATTTTTCGTTTCGGAGTTATGGCCCTTTTACTTAAAAAATAATGTAAATACATGCAAATAGTTTGTCCGCTGTTTTCTGGGAAAACTATTTGAGAGATATTAATGAAACTTCACACAAATGTTTAATGCATCAAGATCTGAAGCTGAGTTGATTCTGAGGTTCATTTGATTTGTCGTTTCGGAGTAGGTATAATCATGGTTACGCAAAAACTTTCAACCGTGGAGCTCAAGCGTTGGAAATGCAGCGTCTGGTCAGAATCTTCACATTTTGACTCGGACACTCCCCAGTGCAAGTTTATCATCTACCCATGCAAACAGTTTACCGAATAAGATGTCACATTTTCAGTGCGTCAGCTTGTTTGGGTCTACATTGTTTGCAAATCCTGAATACACCGTTATGTATGGCACAGCTCAAATAGTAAATGTTTACATTTACACAAATAAGCGATAGTGTAATCACACTCTGGTACATTCTGATTTTTGCCGGTAATCTGAATTTACACCAAAGGGACTTTGTCGTGTTGTTCCATATCTTAATAACAACACATCTGTTCTTGCCATGATTCGCCGATCTTGCCTCTCATTAACCTTTCACTCCATGCATATTCATTCATGAAAATAATTATGACCTTTTATAAAGATCAAGTAACTGACGTTTTAATAACATATAAAAGAGGAAAATTTGCAATGCCAGATATCTATACTGTCTACAGACAAACAGAGATAATTCCTACCAGAACTGTTTCATCTATGGCTACTCTGGTTGCAAAAACACTAAAAGTGGCTTATGTAGAGTAAAGGGTTAAAGAAGTTATGTGTACTTTACTCGCCTTCATCTAATTCAGACACCAGTCTTCCACACTTATCGTTCCTCCCCGTGCATGAACAACAAATGAAAGATTTCCCATTTGCCCGAGCACAAGAATATTTCCTCAATACTTTGAAAATGTTTTAATATTTGGAGGTTTGGCGGGTTTGGTCATCATCAGAGGCACCAACTTCCGATTTACTCTTTCATAATCAGTTAGAGGCGGTAATGCCAAGTCACATTCTCAAGCACTCTGATACAGAGTCAGCTGGTACAGACACCGTTTGATATGGAGATAGAAGCACTTAGTCCAAAATGTGCAATATTTGGAATGGGATCAATAAGAGAGAGCGCAACAGAAGCAGAAATACGCTTGCCCTTGTTGTACAGAGAGTTACAAGTGTCACACACACTGATGACATAGAGTGCAAGCAATGTCTCAACGAGATCTCTTGGTGTTTTCCCATATATCTCAGACAATGTCATAACAACATCATGCAATGGAAGGTAGGTGTCTCCTTTTTGTATCCACACCTCATCTACAGGGAGGAAGCAGAATTGGTACATCATAATGATATCTGTATCAGTGCATGATACAACAACTCGCTTATAGCCTAAGGTATTAACACAATAGGACAAATGTGCCTTGTATCAGCTTCTTCGTGTTCGTCACAAGCAACTGAATGCCTGAGCATCCTGTCTGACCGCTACAGGTTTTCCTTTTTCTTCAAATGACCCTCCTCTAATGACAGTTGTTCTTTCTGGAATGAGCTCATGAGAATGGTCACATACATAATTAGAGAAATAACTCGATAGGTCGGCTTTGTTTCGAGGATTGTCGATAAGCTCTGACCACGATGGTATGTCCAGAGTGTCTGCTGGCAAGTTCTTTTTCCTCTCCCTACAAATTTTATGTATGAGTCATGCAGGAAACACCACATACAAAACACACAGCTGCCCGAACAGCACCACGTCAAAAAACAGTGACAGTCTTATCAAAGTCAAATCAAACAAAATTTATACAAATTGATACAACTGCAGTTTCTTGGTTTTTTCTGCAACATATTAAATGCAAGTATTGTTCAGGTAGATGGATCTGTGTTAGACTTCACCTGTTGGGCGCATTGGACTTTATCTGCTCAAAGGTGATTATTTTGGGTATCCGAGGAAGATTCGAGGAAAGTGCCTTTTCTCAAGTTACAATGTTTACTATATCTGTTTTCCCAACAGTTGTTGGACTGAAAGGATCTAGCATATTTTGTGTGATTACATCCTGTAGCTTTTCGATAATGGACATGTTTTCTGCTGTCTGTAGTTTGGACTTTTCATGGTGTCCCGAGTCTTGGGTTTCAACATGAGCCATTGTTTTTCAGATTCTGATACTTTTTTCAACCTTGGAACATAATTTCACATACTTCATTCTTGCCCTTGGATTCTGTGTTATACCTTTAAACAGTGCTGTTTTGTCTTTCTTTGTTGTAGGTCTGCTCTAACGCAAGTTCTGTCAAAACACCATTTAAACTGTCGTCTCTTAGGCGAACAGTGAACTTTCCATCTGTGAAAAGCTTTTGAACAACATCTGAATGACTAGTAGCAAGTCGCCGCATGTTTTTCAAGTTCAAAGGAAGGCAGTTCATATATTGTGTGTGTCCAGCTTAAACTATGAAGGGCAGCACATTTTTGACCTGGTTCAAATGCTTATCCCATTTTCCTGCTCTCTCTGCATTGCCATAGCTCATTGCAATGAATACCTTGAATATGTACTGTCCTACCTTGAATATGTACTGTCTCTGCATAGCCATAGCGCATCGCAATGAATACCTTGAATATGTACTGTCACACCTATCTGGTCACAGAAGTCTAGCCAAATCGGTGCAGTATGTTCTGCAGATCCTCACAAACTTGATCTATGTGTGTATTCACAGCATTTGAATCATTCTGAGACAAGGACTCTAAAAAAAGTCCAGTCCAAACACAGGTCTATCAGGAAGCCCTGATCATGAGAATGTCTGTAACATTCTTCAAATGCATTTCAAAAGATACGAAGCAAACGCACAGTTCTTGTGAATGGCATCTTAAAGATGTATCCTGCGCAAATTTCCGCAAATTTTGCTTTCAAACTGACTTCAGAATCGAAATCTATGTACCTTAACACTTATTTAACACTAAACAGTACGGTTAGTAAATGGTTGTTTGTGTCGGAAAAAAAGAAAAATATATTGTTACTGAAATCAACGGAACAGCGTTCGCCATTGACCGGAATCTGTCGTAAGATTCAAATTTACATACCGGAAATAATCTTCGATGTATATGTGGTCAACAGTCAGTGCCAGCCATTGTACATGTGATAGCAACCTAATTAATATTCAAAGCGTTGTTCTGAAATAGAATAGGAGTCATTCAGAACTTGACCGAAGATGTCCGCTGATTTCCGTTAAAATCCCCGTTTCTAAAAAGGAGGCTCCTTTTTAGCTCACCAGAGCACAAAGTGCTCAGGGTGAGCTTTTGTGATCGCCTGATGTCCGTCGTCCGTCGTCGTGCCTCGTCCGTCGTCCCGCGTCAACAATTTGTACCTTTAAAAATCTTCTCCTCTGAATCTACAGGGTTCTCAGCTTTCATCTTTGGTACATAGTATCACCTATAGGTCCTCTACAAAAGTTATATAAATAATGCCCCTGGGGTCAAAATTGGCCCCGCCCCAGGGGTTGGAAGTTTTCAATAGAAACATATAGTAAAACTTTGAAAATCTTCTCCTCTGAAACCAGAAGGTTCTCAGCTTTCATATTTGGCACATAGCATCATGTTCAGGTCCTCTACAAAAGTTATATAAATTATGACCCTGGGGTCAAAATTGGCCCCGCCCCAGGGGTGGGAAGTTTTCAATAGAAACAAATAGTGAAATCTTTGAAAATCTTCTCCTCTGAAACTGAAAGGCTCTCATCTTTCATATTTGGCACAGAGCATCATGTTCATGTCCTCTACAAAAGTTATATAAATTATGCCCCTGGGGTCAAAATTGGCCCCGCCCCAGGGGTGGGAAGTTTTCAATAGAAACAAATAGTGAAATCTTTGAAAATCTTCTCCTCTGAAACTGGAAGGCGCTCAGCTTGCATATTTGGCACAGAGCATCATGTTCAGGTCCTCTACAAAAGTTATATAAATTTTGGCCCTGGGGTCAAAATTGGCCCCGCCCCAGGGGTGGGTAGTTTTCAGAATAGAAACAAATAGTGAAATCTTTGAAAATCTTCTCCTGAAACTGAAAGGCTCTCATCTTTCATATTTGGCACAGAGCATCATGTTCAGGTCCTCTACAAAAGTTATATAAATTATGACCCTGGGGTCAAAATTGGCCCCGCCCCAGGGGTGGGAAGTTTTCAATAGAAACAAATAGTGAAATCTTTGAAAATCTTCTCCTCTGAGACTGAAAGGCTCTCATCTTTCATATTTGGCACAGAGCATCATGTTCATGTCCTCTACAAAAGTTGTATAAATTATGCCCCTGGGGTCAAAATTGGCCCCGCCCCAGGGGTGGGAAGTTTTCAATAGAAACAAATAGTGAAATCTTTGAAAATCTTCTCCTCTGAAACTGGAAGGCGCTCAGCTTGCATATTTGGCACAGAGCATCATGTTCAGGTCCTCTACAAAAGTTATATTAATTTTGGCCCTGGGGTCAAAATTGGCCCCGCCCCAGGGGTGGGTAATTTTCAGAATAGAAACAAATAGTGAAATCTTTGAAAATCTTCTCCTCTGAAACTGAAAGGCTCTCATCTTTCATATTTGGCACATAGCATCATGTTCAGGTCCTCTACAAAAGTTATATAAATTATGTCCCTGGGGTCAAAATTGGCCCCGCCCCAGGGGTGGGCTGTTTTCAATGGAAACAAATAGTGAAATCTTTGAAAATCTTCTCCTCTGAAACTGGAAGGCTCTCAGCTTGCATATTTGGCACAGAGCATCATGTTCATGTCCTCTACAAAAGTTATATAAATTATGCCCCTGGGGTCAAAATTGGTCTGCCCCAGGGGTGGGAAGTTTTCAATAGAAACATATAGTGAAAACTTTGAAAATCTTCTCCTCTGAAACTGGAAGGTTCTCAGCTTTCATATTTGGCACATAGCATCATGTTTAGGTCTACAAAAGTTATACTAATTATGTCCCTGGGGTCAAGATTAGCCCCGCCCCAGGGGTGGGTAGTTTTCAGTAGAAACATATAGAGAAAACTTTGAAAATCTTCTCCTCTGAAACTGAAAGGTTCTCAGCTTTCATATTTGGCTCATAGCATCTTGTTCAAGTCCTCTACAAAAGTTATATAAGTTATGTCCCTGGGGTCAAAATTGGCCCGCCCCAGGGCCGGGTAGTTTTCTATAAAAACATATAGTGAAAACTTTGAAAATCTTCTCCTCTGATTGTCTGGTGAGCGCTTCAGGGCCTTCTGGCCCTCTTGTTAATAATTTAGCAGTATTTGGATAACGATAATATTTAGCTGAACAAATATATCCTGTCGGAAAATAGGTTGTAAGCATTGTTTTCATTGTATGTATACGTGGACAGCTTCTGGTGTTAATTGATTAATACGAAAAATGCGCATAGTACATCTTTAACTTTCTGTGCCCACTTAAACAAATGCCGCTTTCTGTAAAGATTTTTGTATCCCTTTATGTCTCTTTATGGCTACCTTTGTGCGTATTCTGGTGGGCTTGCGTCTGGTGATTTACATTGTTTTTCAAGTTTGTAGAGAGTATGACGTTGCCTTATTATAAGTTTGACGTCGGTGACATCATATAAGTTGTGACTATTATGAAAATGATATTTGCTGACCAAAATACATAATGTCTCAAAGTTTGGTCAAAATCTATTGAGATTTGACAAATTGCGAGTCGATAAAGTATTCAGAGATGTACAATTTTTAAGTTTTTTACTCAAAGAAAGATCAATCATTGACCTACTTCAAGTCAATAAAAAAGTACTTTTGCAATCCTTATTTGCAATCCAACAATGGTTTCCATTTTGCCTAGACATTGTAGTTATTGAATATATAGAAAAGATTTGTATTCCAGGGTGTGACTAGTGTTTCAATTTTTAGCCACATATTTGGCTTCTGGTATCCTTACTATAGGCACTTTAGAGTTGTGGTCCTTGAATTAGCTAGAATTACCTGTTTTAGCCTTAATTGTCTGTTATCTAAGTCAAACAGTTTTCATCCAATTTCCACCAACTTTCATGACATTGTATATGCCGACATAATGGCTTCAACTTGTCAGATAGCCTGACTAATGGCCATAAGCACTTTAGAGTTATATCCCTTGAATTAGCCAAAATGTTTTTCCCCTCTCTGTGCTAACCGATTTTTATCCGATCCTCACCAAACTTCATGAAATTGTGGCTACATCCTCTTGGATAAGTTCCATAACCAGCCAGAGTGGCCCCAGACGGGCATATTTTGTGTCAGTTTGGCTCATATTTATTACTATAATGACATTATTAAAAATCTTATAGAATTTGCCTGGAATATTTTTAACCCATTCCCTGCTCAATATTCATTTAAGGAACAATGACATCATGGATATTTATTTGCAGAATTTTTATAGTGGCATATCATGTACACAGAATGTTTTGGCTCAGGCAGAAACTAGAATCGGATCTATATAATATTATATACCAAAAGCAAACAGAGCAGACCCTGATCAGATGACTCCTATAGGAGCTGTCTGATCTTGGTCTACTCTGTTTGCAAATGCGTGAAAATGCTTTTATATGAAGGAAAGGGTTAAGGCAAATGTATTTAGTGCAAAAAAGAGTTAACTACCATGTATACTGTCTTTAGTGAAAAGCCTGGATGAGCGATACAGCACCATCATGAAGCTCTTGTTACAATGTAGCATTACTTAAATTTAAGATGTAATATTATTATGTACATCGATATTTGTAATCTTAACCATGGCAACACTATTATCCATCTAAAGAAGAGGGTTTAGTGTATACCGGTATGTCCTTGATCTGCTTTTCCAGAACATCAGTTACTAAGTAATTGGCGTTTGGAAAACTGTTGTCTGCTTTTAACCATTTGAATAAATTATGAGAAACAAGTATATTGGCATTTGCAAACAGTATAGACCCAAATCAGATTGCTACTAGATGAGCCCTCTGATCAGGTCAGCACTGTTTGTCATCCAAAATTGTTTGGCAAATTTTACCATTTCATACTGTATGGACTCTACCTTTATAGATGAACAATGATGGACTATTCCTCTCTGAAAATACACCATTAACCCATTACCTCATAGGCTATTTTTAGACCCAACCGCTTTGAACAGATCTACTGAAAAGGAGCATTTACTACACAAAAGGGATTTTTTTTAAATGTTTAGCTCTATTTATCACAATGGTTTCACAAACTGACTTTTACAGAGGCGTCAATATGAGGGAATGGGTTAACAGGTTAATTCTTAACCCTTTGGTAGGGTCTGTGAAGTTGGATCTATTAAAATTTATCATACAGGAACAATCTGATCTGGGTCTATTCTGTTTGCAATGGTATTATCAAATATTTATACGAGGGAAAGGGTTGAGTTTATGTAGAGTTTTCTCCATTCCACCCACACCTCCTCAAACTCCCCAAATACAATAATGAATTAGATTTAGAACCATACAGTGAAATCATTGTGATAAATAGAGCATTTACTCATAGGGAGTAAATGCTCTACATGTATTTATAACAATGATTTCAAAAAGTGTCTTTCAGGGAGGCGTCAAAGGAATGGATTCAGTTAACCCATTCCTCCATAGGCTATTTTAAGACCCAACCTCTCTGAATTAATCTACCCCAAAGGAGCATTTACTCTAGAGAAAACTAAAAGTTTAGAACATTTTAGTTTGAAACCATTGTGATAAATAGAGCATTTGCTCCTATAGGAGCAAATGCTCTATTTATCACAATGGTTTCAAGAAGTGGTTATTACAGAGGCATAGAATGGCGTATTTATGGAGGAAAGGGTTAATGGGGTGTGCTCTATTTGGTTCTGGAATTTCTGAAAATTCTAAAGTTTTAGCCAAGGCCAATATCTTTTATTCATACACCATACATTGTATGTATTCAGCCCATAACCAGTCATGACAGAGTTGGCAAAATACAGTCTCTACTTAACTGAAGAATAAAACAACTCAATAGTAAATGCAATACCAGAGGAGCGGTTTATTTGACTGAGCAAGCGTACAATGGTGTCACATGTGAACAATAACAGCAGCATAGACTAACGAGCTCTATATCAATATAGAGTAGTAACAAAATAAGTAGCCAACCATCTGCGATGCAGCGAATACAATATTTCGCTAAATAAATTTGAAAAGATGAAATAATTTTTTTGGAAAACTTCAGACAATCTTAAGACGCCAAAACAAACCTAACACCGACCTGACTCGCCCAGAAAACCCCAGAAATCTGTGTCCGTTTGTCACTATCTCTTAAATACAAATGTTATTGAAGCTTAAAGAGATAGCTGTCAGATCGAGAATGTTGGACCACATTCCTTACGGATAATTGGCTATAAGTACAAAATAACCCTGGATGTCTGTTCTTTTAAAAAAAGAAAAAATATATATATATATATCAGTCTCTCTTCAAGTGCTTCAAGTAAATTTTTCACAAATGAATTGTCTGTAGGATCAGGCAAATTACATAAAGAATGAGCCCACTTTATGCTATAAACCGTTGAAGATATTACCGAGCTGGAAACGCCTGTATCCATAATGTCTGTTAGGTAAAGTGCGACGTGAATAGGCGAAGCAAGGATAGCTGAACCACCTTTTGAAGAGATAAACTGCTCCCACTTTCTAAATTAACTGATGTATTTAGCGTTTGTGCTGTCACTTTTGGCTGCCACCAGAAAATTCGCCATTTTACTCGCCAAATCTCCAAACTTTGACACATCAACGCCGCTCTTTTGGACCTCCTCGTCTATGGCACCCTTGATGCTCAGGACTGCAGAATAAATATTAATATCAAATCACTGGAAACGCAATGCCATGAACCCGAATTTAAGCGGCCTACCGTCAAAAATGCCATTTCGGCCTCTACCCCATACCACGAGGGATCCCGGCTTAAATACAACTATGTCACTAACAAAATCTGCTTTATTGTGCTTGTCCAGAAATATGACTGGCCAAAAAGGAGCAGATCTCCATACAGGCACCAATAAAGTACATAATTTATACATTTTTCGACAGAAATCTTTCTTAAACATTTCAACACCAAACATGGTGGTGGGACCAGCCAACCGTTTTCTCCCTACCTGTCACAAGAAAAAGCGTCAAGGCCCGCTGTGCCCGGACACCAGTACTTAGAATAGAACTTCTTGCATTTCTTATTGTAACTACATGCAAACATGTCACACGTGTGTTGACCCCATTTATAATCTAATTCTTCAAAAATGTGTCATTTTATTGACCAATCGTCACTGTCTGTACATCTACTTAAAAAATCTGACTCAACATTGTTCTGTCTTGGGATCCATATCGACCCTAAACTGATACTTTTCTGTCTCTATGCATCATTAACGCTTACAGCAATATTCTGTAAACTACTCTTTCTGCTACCAATTTTCAAAATGCTAGCTGCATTCTTGTTATCTGTATAAAGAGACACTGTGCCCTTCCAGGCTACCCAAATTACTCTTCAGAACCCTGTGAATAGCTTCGAGTTCTCGCCAAGTAGAACTCAGCCCACACTCGGACTCGGACCAACAACCTATGACCTGACTGTCATCATTACCTTCTATGTAACCCCCAAATCCAGCTCCACTGGCGTCACAAAAGATGACTGGCTGTACCGCCAAGTTTGAGTTTTCATTCGGCTGAACAGAGTTGATTTTGTTCTGTTCAATGACCTGATATTTAAAGACCAGAACTCAATCTCATCTAGAGCCCGTGAACTTATCATAATAGGGGCGTCCCAACTAGCTCGACTGAGTACGCACTGATAGAGCGATCTTGTCCTCAATCTTACCTCTTGTCCGACAACACTCTGCATGGAGATCAACTGACCAACCAAACCTGCGATCCTTTTAACAGGAATAATTATTTGACCCCTATGTAAACCGCTGAGTAATAGCTCTAAACTTTTCTCCAGTTTCTTTAAGCGTTCTTCAGTTACAGAGAAATAACCATCGCGCATGTTCCAAAAATATCCTAACCAAGTTGAGGCCTGACATGGTACCCACATGCATTTGTCTTCAGCAATTATAAAACCAAACTTTGCCAAATCTACATGTACGTAGCCAGACGCCTCTAAAGCAGTTTGGTACGAGCCTGAGCCCCCTAACCCGTCGTCAAGGAAAACAACTACCCGTAACCCACGAGCTCTCCATTTTTAGCTCACCAGAGCACTTTTGTGCTCAGGGTGAGCTTTTGTGAGCGCTTGATGTCCGTCGTCAGTCGTCAGTCGTGCGTCGTCCATCGTCAACAATTTGAACCTTTAAAAATCTTCTCCTCCGAATCTACAGGGTTCTCAGCTTTCATCTTTGGTACATAGCATCATCTTTAGGTCCTCTACAAAAGTTATATAAATTTTGCCCCTGGGGTCAAAATTGGCCCCGCCCCAGGGGTGCCTTGTTTTCTATTGAAATATATAGTAAAACTTTGAAAATCTTCTCCTCTGAATCTACAGGGTTGAAGGTTCTCAGCTTTCATATTTGGCACATAGCATCATGTTCAGGTCCTCTACAAAAGTTATATAAATTATGCCCCTAGGGTCAAAATTGGCCCCGCCCCAGGGGTAGCCAGTTTTGAATAGAAACATATAGTGACAACTTTGAAAATCTTCTCCTCTGAATCTACAGGGTTCTCAGCTTTCATATTTGGCACATAGCATCAAGTTCAGTTCCTCTACAAAAGTTATATAAATTATGGCCCTGGGGTCAAAATTGGTCCCGCCCCAGGGGTAGCCAGATTTCAATAGAAACATATAGTGACAACTTTGAAAATCTTCTCCTCTGAATCTACAGCGTTCCCAGCTTTCATATTTGGCACATAGCATCATGTTCAGGTCCTCTACAAAAGTTATATAAATTATGCCCCTGGGGTCAAAATTTGCCCCACCCCCGGGGTAGCCAGTTTTCAATAGAAACATATCGTGACAACTTTGAAAATCTTTTCTTCTGAATCTACAGGGTTCTCAGCTTTCATATTTGGCACATAGCATCATGTTCAGGTCCTCTACAAAATTTGTATAAATTATGCCCCTGGGGTTAAAATTGGCCCCGCCCCAGGGGTGGTCAGTTTTCAATAGAAACATATAGTGAAACTTTGAAAATCTTCTCCTCTGAAACTGGAAGGTTCTCAGCTTTCATATTTGGCACATAGCATCATGTTCAGGTCCTCTACAAAAGTTATATAAATTATGCCCCTGTGGTCAAAATTGGCCCCGCCCCAGGGGTAGCCAGTTTTCAATAGAAATATATGGTAAAACTTTGAATATATTCTTCTCTGAAACTGAAAGGTTCTCAGCTTTCATATTTGGCACATAGCATCATGTTCAGGTCCTCTACAAAAGTTATATACATTTGGCCCCTGGGGTCAAAATTGACCCCGCCCCAGGGGTGGCCAGTTTTCAATAGAAACATATAGTGAAAACTTTGAAAATCTTCTCCTCTAAATCTACAGGGTTCTTAGCTTTCATATTTGGCACATAGGATCATATTCAGGTCCTCTACAAAAGTTATATAAATTATGCCCCAGGGGTCAAAATTGGCCCCGCCCCAGGCACAGGTGCTAGGCGTGTGGCCATTTCACAAATACTGCTTATAAATACCTTCAAATACGTTTAGACATCATAACTTGACATTATAAAAAAAATAAAAAAAAATGATTTTTTTTTTTTCCGTATAGTATATTACTATATAAAAAAAAAATTTCATTTTTTTTTCTTTTTTTTATAATGTCAAGTTATGATGTCTAAACGTATTTGAAGGTATTTATAAGCAGTATCTGTGAAATGGCCACACGCCTAGCACCTGTGGCCCCAGGGGTAGCCATGTCTCAATAGAAACATATAGTGACAACTTTGAAAATCTTCTCCTCAGAAACTGGAAGGTTCTCAGCTTTCATATTTGACACATAACATCATGTTCAGATCCTCTACAAGAGTTATATAAATGATGCCCCCAGTGTCAAAATTGGCCCCGCCCCAGGGGTAGCCATGTCTCAATAGAAACATATAGTGACAACTTTGAAAATATTTTCCTCAGAAACTGGAAGGTTCTCAGCTTTCATATTTGGCACATAGCATCATGTTCAGGTCCTCTACAAAAGTTGTATAAATTATGCCCCTTCGATCAAAATTGGCCCGCCCCAGGGGTGGCTAGTTTTCTCTAGAAACATATAGTGAAAACTTTGAACATCTTCTCCAGTGATTGCCTGGTGAGCGATGTCAGGGCCATTCTGGCCCTCTTGTTGTACGATTACCCTGAGTAATTTTGTAAATATAAACCCGGCTGTAGACAAACCAAAAGGTAAAACATGAAAAACATAATACGTGGTTTTACCGTCCGATCTCCACACGAACCCAAGAAATTGCCTATGATCTGGATAAATCATAAAATGATGATATGCACTTCTAATGTCAAAGCAAAACATGAAGTCCCCTTTTCTAAACATCTGCCTAGCAACCGAATGATCTTCAAAACAACATTTGAACTTGAATAATTCCATATTTATATGACGACAGTCCAAAACTAACCTTCGTTTCCCGGATTTACCATGAGCAACTGTCAATGGATTGACAACATGAGGCACCTGAGCAACTTCAGAAATACAACCCTTTTCAATTAACTTTTCAATTTCCTTTGACACAAAATCAGAATTATCTCTCGCCGATTTGTTATTTTTTAGCTCACCAGAGCACTTTTGTGCTCAGGGTGAGCTTTTGTGATCACCTGATGTCCGTCGTCCGTCGGCGTGCGTCGTCCGTCGTGCGGTGTCCGTCGTCAGTTGTCAACAATTTGAACCTTTAAAAATCTTCTCCTCTGAATCTACAGGGTTCTCAGCTTTCATATTTGGCACATAGCATTATTTATAGGTCCTCTACAAAAGTTATATAAATTATGCCCCTGGGGTCAAAATTGGCCCCGCCCCAGGGGTGGCCAGTTTTCAATAGAATCATATAGTAAAATTTTGAAAATCTTCTCCTCTGAAACTGGAAGGTTCTCAGCTTTCATATTTGGCACATAGCATCATGTTCAGGTCCTCTACAAAAGTTGTATAAATTATGGCCCTAGAGTGAAAATTGGCCCCGCCCCAGGGATGGCCAGTTTTCCATAGAAACATATAGTGAAAACTTTGAAAATCTTCTCCTCTGAAACTGGAAGGATCTAAGCTTTCATATTTGGCACATAGCATCATGTTCAGGTCTTGTACAAAAGTTTTATAAATTATGTCCCTGGGGTCAAAATTGGCCCTGCCCCAGGGGTGGCCAGTTTTCAATAGAAATGTATAGTGAAAACTTTGAAAATCTTCTTCTCTGAATCTACAGGGTTCTCAGCTTTCATATTTTACACATAGCATCATGTTCAAGTCCTCTACATAAGTTATATAAATTATGTCCCTGGGGTCAAAATTGGCCCCGCCCCAGGGGTGCCTTGTTTTCTATAAAAACATATAGTAAAACTTTGAAAATCTTCTCCTCTGAAACTAGAAGGTTCTCAACTTTCATATTTAGCACATAGCATCATGTAGAGGTCCTCTACAAAAGTTATATAAATAATGCCCCTGGGGTCAAAATTGGCCCCGCCCCAGGGGTAGCCAGTTTTCGATAGAAATGTATATTGAAAACTTTGAAAATCATGTCCTCTGAATTTACAGGGTTCTCAGCTGTCATATTTGACACAGCATCATGTTCAGATCCTCTACAAAAGTTATATAAATTATGCCCCTGGGGTCAAAATTGGCCCCGCACCAGGGGTAGTCCATTTTCAATAGAAACATATAGTGAAAACTTCAAAAATCTTCTCCTGAAACTGGAAGGTTCTCAACTATCACATTTGGTACACAGCATCATGTTATATATATTATGCCCCTCGGGTCAAAATTTGTCCTGCCCCAGGGCCAGCTAGTTTTCTATAGAAACATATAGTGAAAACTTTGAAAATCTTCTTCTCTGATTGTCTGGTGAGCGATGTCAGATTGTCTGGTGAGCGATGTCAGGGCCATTCTGGCCCTCTTGTTAAAACAACCTTTCCAGGCAACACTTAAACGGGATCTTATAACTCTGACTTACCACATCTAATATGTAATCGTTTGCGCCCGCTTCCTTCCAATGACCTAACTGACGTTTTAACTTACCAACTGGTGTAACTGGATCTGCGTCTTTGAGTGATGCTACTTCGCGCTTTAAAGAACTGCAAACTAATAAGCTACTTATCTGCTTATCCCTAGGTACTGCTGCAGAACTCGCCTCTGACGTCGTGACTTGACACTCCTGACGCCAATGCCCTGGACGTCCACAACGAAAACAAAGCCCTGGTCTCCTTGCGTTGATCGACTTCTGGCTAGTCTGTTCGAATCCCTGGGGTGACGTCTGCATAGATAACGGTACCCTTGCCACGGAATAGGGAATAAAACGTCTCGCTCGAGCCTTCTTTTCCTGTTGCAGCTTACGACTAGCCATTACTTGCGCCCGGTAAATCTTCTTCTCATCATCTGAGTCTTCTGCCAAAGGATGTGCCTCATACTCTTCCACAACCTTCCAACCGCTTTCGGAAGAGTCTGCTAACTAAATAAGTTTCTGTCTATGTGCCAAAATATCCATACCTTCAGAAATGCTCTGTTTGGCAGACTGAACTGAGTCCCAGGATCCAGTCTCTAAGGCATCTGTCACATGACCGCCCGCAGCTCTCATATGGTCCAAAACTTGGGAGTTGACCTTGTGCTGCTCGCCATTGCCCTTTTTTCGAAAACTGTACTTCTCTGCAGGCTGGACCCTTTCCTGTATCTTTGTAAGCTCAGACTGAGTAAGCTGGCGTTTAGAGCTTAACACTCGCTGCTCGAAAGCCTCAAATTTCGTAGACATAAGTTGCTCCAGCCTAGACAACATCTCATTTTCCGACATGGCCAACGTACTTGCTGACCGCGTGTTAAAATCTACTTGTGTATATTAAACAGAAATTCAATGTTGCTTGCTCTGCGTCGTCAGGTAGAATGAACTAGCCACTGGGCAGTCCCTAATACACGCACGAGAATCACGTGCGCATACAAACCAACTGCCAGTAACCTACAGTAACCACTGTATATTTCGGACACGTAACGCTAAAGACAAATATTTCACGCTATACTAGCGAAACACGTGAAATTAATATTCTCTGGCATTTACTGGTGTTTTGAATTGTCCAGGGGCTTAGCACATAATTATTTAACCCTTACTGTGCGGGACACGAGTCACTGATGTCCTTTGCAAACAGTGTAGACCCAGATGAGAGGGCTCATCAGGGTCTGCACTGTCATGTTACACCTTTCTTTAGAAAAATCCCTCAATATTCACCATAAGATTGACCTGTTTGAATTTTGGAATGGTCCATTTGAAAAGCCAGTGTTGTAAGGGTTAAACCATCCTAATGTGCTTCAGTAGTACAAGTCCTGCCTTTTGTATTTGCAGTGTGTAAAGCCAAAAAAAAAAGAAGAAAAAAGGGTAATTTCAAATAAATTTTAAATTAACCAAATGGCATGCAAGATCAAATTCAAAAAGACCGGCAGTCAATTAAATCTATGTCTACTTGTCTAGTGTGGAAAATTGAGTAACAAATAAGTCATGAAAAACAATACTGGACCCCTAACCCATTACCAGTTGCTGTCAGGTAGACTCTACTGTTAGAGGATGGCCACTTAGGTAATTGTGATTTTCATGAAACAGTGATTAAGTATTCATCTCAGCAAGATGACATGCAGAACTCATGTTTCAGTGGTGTCATTTAAAGGTCAGGTTAACCCTTTCCCTGTTCTGTATTTATTCCAAATTTCAATACCTACTGAATATTCATTAACAAAATAGTTATAAAAAAATATGGAAGGTGGAACATTGTAGGCATTTTAGAAAGCAAAGAAACAGATCAATCAAATTCTATAAGCAAACAGAGCAGACCCTGATCAGACGGCTCCTCTAGGAGCCGTCTGATCTGGGTCTACTCTGTTTGCAAATGCCTGAAAACACATTAACATGATGGAAAGGGTTAAAGGTCTAGAGACATATGTTTCATGTCTGTTTCATATCTTCTAAATCCCATGCATGATTTTAATGAAACTGACACACTTTTCATTTAAGATGGTAGGCAAAACTCATGTTTCAGTGATGCCAGTTGAAGTACAGTCAAGGTTATATAGTTACAGTGTCAAATCAAGGTCAGATATTTCAGTCGTCCATCTGTCTGAATTTCATTTCTGGTCCATATCTATAAAACCACTTCTTTGGTTTCCTTTGAAACTTTTACAGCATATTCACCTAATCAAGAAAAAGTACATAACTCAGAGATACCAGTTAAAGGTCAAAGTCACAAAGCCAGGTTAAAAGTCACAGGCTTATATTCTTAACTCTTTGCATGCTAAGTAATTTTTCGTCTGCAACAATTGTCGTCTGCTTCAATTCTTAAAATAACTTTTCTCTAATTTCTTTGAAAAAATATGATCAAGATGACAAACAGTTTGGATCCTGATGAGACGCCGCATTATGCGGCGTCTCATCTGGATCCAAACTGTTTGCATAGGTCATAAATCACAGTTTCGCCGCTAGCGTGCAAAGAGTTAAACACTGAATTTGACAAAATTATCATATTATCAAGAAGATTTGCAGAAGCTATATTTTACTGATACCAGTTGAAGGTCAAGGACACAAAGTTAGGTCAAAGGTGACTTAGGTCTGATATTTTTGTCAGTACCTCCATCTGTCTGTCATCAGTCCTTATTTAGTATGTGGTTCATATTAGCCCTTGGATGATTTCATGAAACTGACTCCCAACTGAAATAACCCCCCCCCCCCGCCCCCTTAGGAGCTGTCTGATCAGGGTCTGTTCTGTTTTCTTTTTATACAATATATATATATAACTATAGTTATATAATATAGAGTCCATGTGCTACTGTTACTGTAACAATTAATCTTATTAATATTCATGATGTGATCATTTCTTGCATGAATATTCATGGAGTAAAGGGTTAAAGTTGTCAAGATGGTGCCATATGGAATGATTCAGTTTTACAAACTCATAGAGACTGGATGCCTGAACTCGTAGGTAAGAAGCAAATGACATTTTCAGCTTTTGATTGAAATGACAAATACCTTAGGCTTAGTCGAGTCGTCATCAATCTCTAATGCAATAACTGAAGTTACATGTAAATAAATTGATCTCTGTCATGCTGTATGGCTCAAGCATCATTCCAGAAAGAATAACCTTTTTAAACCTTTTCTCCATGAATATTTAACCCTTTACTCCATAATTATGCCTTTCTACGCCATTGCAAACAGAGTAGACCAAGAATCAGTTGGCTCCTATTGGAGCCGTCTGATCAAGTTCTGCTCAGTTTGCTTGTGATATAATATATTTTTGTACAGTTTCTGACATCGCTAAAGATTCTTGTGACCATGTGCTATTATAACAATTAACCCTTTCCCTGTTCTATATTTAGTCCAAATTTCAATAACTACTGAATATTCATTGACATAATAGTTGTAATCAAATATGGAAGTTGGAATATTGTAGCCTTTTTAGAAACTAAAGAATCAAATTCCATTAGCAAACAGAGCAGACCCTGATCAGACAGCTCCTATAGGAGCTATCTGATCTGGGTCTACTCTGTTTGCAAATGCGTGAAAGTGCATTTACCGCATTTACTTGAATTCATTGTTAAAATTTCTGTAATTCTACTTGTCCTGCAAGCAGATGAGTGGAATTTTCCAGGCCTGCATATTTCTTTTGTCCTGTCTGTCTGTCTGATTGTTTGTTTTTAAAAACTTTATTTGTTTGTTTGTTTGTCACCAACTTTAACATTGGTCATAACTATTGAGCAAGTACAGATAGAGACCTGATATTTGGCATGCATATGTATCTCATAAAGCCATCAGCCATAAATCAGTATTTTTAGCTCACCAGATCACAAAGTGGTCAGGGTGAGATTTTGTGATCGCCTGATGTCCGTCGGCGTTTGTCATGCATCGTTCGTCATACGTCGTCCGTCTTCAACAATTTAAACCATTTAAAAATCTTCTCCTCTGAATCTACAGGGTTCTCAGCTTTCATCTTTGGCATACAGCATCATATTCAGGTCCTCTACAAAAGTTATATAAATTATGCCCCTGGGGTCAAAATTGGCCCCGCCCCAGGGTTGCCTTGTTAGCTCACCTGAGCCAAAGGCTCAGGATGAGCTATTGTGACCGCGATGTGTCCGTTTTCAGTCGTCCGTCGTCTGTCCACATTTTCAAAAGACATCTCCTCTGAAACCGCTGACCGGATTTTAACCAAACTTTGTCAGAAGCATTAGTGGCTAGGGCGAATGAAATATTGTTCAAATCATGACCCCCGGACCCAAAATGGCCCCACCCAGGGGCTTATCAGTATTTCATAAGAAAATCTTTAAAAATCTTCTCTGAAACTGTAAGGCCTAGACCTTTGATATTTGGTATGTATATATTATCTAATGGTCCTCTACAAAGATTGTTCAAATTATAACCCCCGTTCAAAAATTACCCCACCCCGGGGCTTATCAGTTTCTAGCTCACCTGGCACGAAGTGCCAAGGTGAGTTATTGTGATCGCCCTGTGTCCGTCGTGCGTCGTCAGTCATGAGTCATCAACTTTTTCTTAAAATGACATCTTCTCCTAAACTACTTGCTGGATTTTTACCAAACTTGGCAGAAATGTTCCTTGGGTCAACCAAGTTGTTCAAAGAATTTGATTCTATGCAGAACTCTGGTTGCTATGGCAACCAATGTCCAAAACGAAGTAAAAACTTTAAAAATCTTCTTGTCAAAAACTGTAAGGCCTAGGGCTACCAAATTTGGTATGTAGAATCATTTACATATATTGTTTAAATTTTGCCCCTGGGGTCAAAATTGGCCCAACCCAGGGGATCACAAGTTTTACATAGGATTATATAGTAAAAACTTTAAAGATCTTCTTGTCTGCATGAAACCGAAAAGCTTAGAGCTGTGATACTTGGTATGTAGCATCATCTGGTGAACCTTTACTAAGATTGTTCAAATTATTCCCCTGGGGTCAAACACCGCCACACCCTGGGCGTCGCATGTTTTGCATAGGATTATATAGTAAACACTTTAAAAAATCTTCTCGTCTCAAACCTGAAAGGCTTAGAGCTGTGATATTTGGTATGAAGCATCATCTGGTGAATCTTTACAAAGATTGTTCAAATTATTCCCCTGGGGTCAAACACGGCCACACCCTGGGCGTCACATGTTTTACATAGGATTATATAGTAAACACTTTAGAAACTCTTCTTGTCTCAAACCTGAAAGGCTTAGAGCTTTTAAAGATCTTCTTGTCTGCATGAAACCGAAAAGCTTAGAGCTGTGATATTTGGTATGAAGCATCATCTGGTGAACCTTTACTAAGGTTGTTCAAATTATACCCCGGGGGTCAAAATTGTCCTCACCCCAGGGGTCACAAATTTTACTGAAAACTTTAAAAATCTTCCTGTCAAAACCTGTAAGGCCTAGGGCTAACAAATTTGGTATGCAGAATCATCTAGTGGACCTCTACATAGATTGTTCAAATTTTGCCCCTGGGGTCAAATTTGGCCCAACCCCTGGGATCACTAGTTTTACATAGGATTATATAGTAAAAACTTTAAAGATCTTCTTGTCCGAAACTGAAAAGCTTAGAGCTGTGATATTTGGTATGTATTATCATCTGGTGAACCTTTACTAAGTTTCTTCAAATTATACCCCTGGAGTCAAACACGGCCACACCTTGGGGGTCACATATTTTACATTGGATTATATAGGGTGTGGCGTCGCATGTTTTGCATAGGATTATATAGTAAACACTTTAAAAAATCTTCTCGTCTCAAACCTGAAAGGCTTAGAGCTGTGATATTTGGTATGAAGCATCATCTGGTGAATCTTTACAAAGATTGTTCAAATTATTCCCCTGGGGTCAAACACGGCCACACCCTGGGCGTCACATGTTTTACATAGGATTATATAGTAAACACTTTAGAAACTCTTCTTGTCTCAAACCTGAAAGGCTTAGAGCTTTTAAAGATCTTCTTGTCTGCATGAAACCGAAAAGCTTAGAGCTGTGATATTTGGTATGAAGCATCATCTGGTGAACCTTTACTAAGGTTGTTCAAATTATACCCCGGGGGTCAAAATTGTCCTCACCCCAGGGGTCACAAATTTTACTGAAAACTTTAAAAATCTTCCTGTCAAAACCTGTAAGGCCTAGGGCTAACAAATTTGGTATACAGAATCATCTAGTGGACCTCTACATAGATTGTTCAAATTTTGCCCCTGGGGTCAAATTTGGCCCAACCCCTGGGATCACTAGTTTTACATAGGATTATATAGTAAAAACTTTAAAGATCTTCTTGTCCGAAACTGAAAAGCTTAGAGCTGTGATATTTGGTATGTATTATCATCTGGTGAACCTTTACTAAGTTTCTTCAAATTATACCCCTGGAGTCAAACACGGCCACACCTTGGGGGTCACATATTTTACATTGGATTATATAATAAAAACTTTAAAATTCTTCTTGTCCTAAACCGAAAAGCTTAGAGCTGTGATATTTGGTACATAGCATCATCTGGTGGACCTTTACCAAGATTGTTCAAATTATATCCCTGGGTTTAAAATTGTCCTCATCCTGAGGGTCACAAAGTTTTACATTTGAATATATATAGTAAAAACTTAAAAAAGCTTCATGTCTGAACCTGAAAGCCTTAGAGCTGTGATATTTGGTACATAGTATCATCTGGTAGACCTTTACCAAGACCGTTCAAATTAAGCCCCTAGGATCAAAATTGGCTCTGCCTTAGGGGGTTCCAAGTTTTACGTAAAACTTTAAAAATCTTTTCAAAAACTGTAAGGCTTAATTAGGGCTACCAAATTTGATATGTAGAATGATCTAGTAGACCTACATAAATTGTTCATTTTTTCCCCTGGGGTAAAAATGGCTCATTTCTTAAGGGGTGGGGGAGAGAGAGGTGTCAGGACTGTTATATTTAGCATGAAGCATCATCTGGTGGAGCTTTACCAAGACTCAAAAATTGTGCTCCTGGGGTCAAATTGATAGGTCACATGACATCATTTAACCAGGTGAGCGATACAGGGCCATCATGGCCCTCTTGTTCATAGGAAAATCTTTAAAAATATTCTTCTCTGAAATTGTAAGGCCTAGACCTTTGATATTTGATATGTAGCATGATCTAATGGTCAAATTATGACCCCTGGACCCAAAATGGCTCTGTCCAAGGGCTTATCAGTTTTTCATTGGAAAATCTTTAAAAATCTTCTGCTCTGAAACTGTAAGGCCTAGACCTTTGATATTTGATATGTAGCATGATCTAATGGTCCTCTACAAAGATTGTTCAAATTATTACCTTGGGGCCAAATATGGCCCCACTCAGGGGCTTATCAGTTTTTCATAGGAAAATCTTTAAAAATCTTCTTCTCCAAAACTATAGGGCCTAGAGATTTTATATTTGGTATGTAGTATAATCAAGTGACCCTCTACAAATATTGTTCAAATAATGACCCCGGGACCAAAAATGGCCCCACCCCAGGGGCTTATCAGTTTTTCATAGGAAAATCTTTAAAAATCTTCTTCTCAGAAACTGTAAGGCTTAGACCTTTGATGTATGGTATGTAGCATGATCTAATGGTCTTCTACAAATGTTGTTCAAATTATGACCCCCAGACCAAAAATGGCCCCGCCCCAGGGCTTATCATGTTTTCATAGGAAAATCGTTAAAAATCTTCTTCCCTGAAACTGTAAGGCCTGGAGCTTTGATGCTTGGTATGTAACATGATCTTATGGTCCTCTACAAATTTTGTTCAAATTATGACCCCCGGGGCAAAAATGGCGCCACCCATTACTTAAGAAAAACCTTAAAAAATATTCGCCCCTGAAACCGTAAGACCCATACCTTACACATTTTGTATGTAGCTTTGCCTTGTGGTCCTCTGCCATGAATGTTCAACTTATGAACTCCGACCTCCGGGCAAAACTTGGCCCGCCCTGAGGCTTATCAGTTTTTTATGGGGAAATTATAAAATATTATTTTCTCTGAAACCATAAGGCTTAGGCCTTAAATTAATGGCATGCTGCTTTGTCTTGTGACTCTATACCAAGAATTAGATTGTACAAATGATGACTTCTGGGTAAAAAATGGCCCCACCCTGGGCTCAGGTGAGTGCTTCAGGGCCTCATGGCCCTCTTGTTTTCAATAAAAACATATAGTAAAACTTTGAAAATCTTCTCCTCTGAAACTGGAAGGTTCTCAGCCTTCATATTTTGCACATAGCATCATGTTCAGGTCCTCTACAAAAGTTGTATAAATTATGCCCCTGGGGTCAAATTTGGCCCCGCCCCAGGGGTTGCCTTTTTTCAATAGAAACAAATAGAGAAAACTGAGAAAATCTTCTCCTCTGAAACTGGAAGGTTCTCAGCTTTCATATTTGGCACATAGCATCGTGATCAGGTTCTCTACAAAAGTTATATAAATTATACCCATAGGGGTGGGGGGCAAAATTGGCCCCGCCCCAGGGGTGCCTTGTTTTCTATAGAAACATACAGTAAAACTTTGAAAATCTTCACCTCTGAAACTGGAACTCAGGTTCTCAGCTTTCATATTTGGCACATAGTATCATGTTAGGTCCTCTACAAAAGTTATATAGATTATGCCCCTGGGGTCAAAATTTTGGCCCCGCCCAAGGGGTAGCCAGTTTTCAATAGAAACGTATAGTGAACATTTTGAAAATCTTCTCCTCTGAAACTGAAAGGTTCTCAGCTTTCATATTTGGCACAAAGCATCATGTTCAGGTCCTCTATAAAATTTGTATAAATTATGCCTCTGGGGTCAAATTTGGCCCCACCCCAGGGGTGAACAGTTTTCAATAGAAACATAGTGAAAACTTTGAAAATCTTCTCCTGATTGTCTGGTGAGCGATATCAGGGCCATTCTGGCCCTCTTGTTTTATTTACAGGTCTTGTTCAAACATTTTTTTCTTTTATTTTACAGGAGCTGTAGCACTTTCTCTGGCTGAGGTATAAATGCTCCGGTGTCAATAGTGTTGCTATGGGTAATTTTGGTGGCCATGCCCTGCCGGGCTCATTTTTCATTGTGTTTGGTCTCTGGTGGACGGTACAAATGTTCAACAGATATTTCTCAGCTGTAAACAGAAATTCTAGATTTACATCCACAGCAGTCTTCAAGTGCCCTTGTCTGTGTGGAAGACTCAAAGACTGGCCTATGGAAGCCTATGTGAAGCTGTTCTTTGTGACTGTGGGATTTTTCCTAGAAATATACACAGGGTTTGGAACAAATGGGAAATTTGTGAACATTGGCAATGGTCAGCATGCTACAATGTTCTTTTTCTTTGGTATGACTGGAGTTGTGGACATCTTGTTGCACTACAAGGCGCCACTGCCACCAGACATGGACTATGTGTCTATGGGTATGGCAGTGATGTGTGAATTTCTTCTTTTCAAATTCCATTTGCACGGAAGAACGGACCTTGATGTACTTTTGCATACTCTCTTACTATATGCAATAGCAGCGAGTATTCTATCCATTGTGTTGGAATTGCGCTACAGAAACAACATTTTATGTGCCTTATCGCGGCCTTACTTCTTGATACTACAGGGAACCTGGTTTTGGCAGGTCGGTTGGATACTATACCCTCCATTCAAGTCATCGTTCCACTGGGATGAGGACAATCACAGCCAAATGATGATTGCTACAATGATGTTTGCCTGGCATGCTGCTGCTGACCTGCTGATATTGCTAATTATTGGTGCGGTGGTTGCATTCTTACATCGTCGGTTTGGTTCATATCGTGGGGATGACAGTGTGGCCATGAAGAGACTCATCCACACAAATAGTAATGGTGACGCAGTTGTGAGATTGAACGATGACAGCGAAAGTGAAGTTGAGTTTGAGAAATCAACATTCAGATAGCCAGGCTTTTTTAACATACTATTGAAATCCTTTTTACTCTACTAACCTGTATACATGTTGATGAAAACTATGTTTTTGTTTGCTTTAATTTTAATAGACAGAAATATATACAATATACATGTATTGGTAGTCATCTCTCTTATATTTTTTTTTAATTTGAGTGTCAAACAATTTGGGTGCCAGTCAATGTGTTGATCATACCCTGGATGTCAAAATGTGCTAGTCAAGGTATTAGCCATGCACTGTGTGTCACAATGTGCTGGTGAAGGTATTAATCATACACTGGGTGTAACAATGTGCTGCAGTAAAGGTATTGGCCATAGACTGGGTATCACAATGTGCTAATAAAAGTATCAGTCATATCCTGGGTGTCACAATGGGCTACAGTCAAGGTATTAGCCATGTCCTGTGTGTCACACTGTGCTAGTCAAGGTATTAGCTATAGCCTGGGTGTCACAATGTGCTAGTCAAGTCAGTCTCATTAAGCCACAACTTAACTTAATATTCATATAAGAAATGATGGCATCATTAATATTAATTAGATTATTTTTATAATGGCATGTTTAAACATGACATCTAAGCAAACAGAACAGACCCTGATCAGATGGCTCCTATAGGAGCCATCAGATCTGGTTCTTCTCTGTTTGCAAATACCAGAAATAGCATTTATATGAGAGAAAAGGGTTAATGAATATTCATGAAGAAAATATTCATGACTTTATGAATATTACTTAGCTGAATTTTGATAATGACACGTTGATAATGACACGTTGATAATGACACGTGAATACTAGAATGTTTGACCATGGAAGAAATTGTAGAATCAGATAATTAGTACATGATTGTATACCATAAGCAAACATGGCAGACCCTAATCAGAGCTCCTATATTTTGGTCTACTCTGTTTGCATGTATGTAAATATTTTTTTCCACCAGCTAAAGCCCCTTTGCTGCACACAATTTTGTCCGCTTCAATTTTCAGAATTCTAGGTACATGTATGTAATTAATTTCTCTACAAACATCCTCCAGTTAGAAAAGTTTTATTCTGATGAGAGGTGGGGTTACCAGATATCTCATCTGGATACAAACTGTTTGAAAAGATAATCACTAATTGGCTAGTAGCAGGATGAAGGACTAGCACAGTTACAGTAAAACCTCTCTATAACGACCACTAAATTACATCAAGTAGTTTGTGTTAAAGGCAGTCACGGCCACTAAATTACATCAAGTAGTTTGTGTTAAAGGCAGGTGACTGCTGAAAGCAAGGTGAAAGTAAAACAGAACGCTCCTATAGGAGCGTTCTGTTTTACTTTCACCTTACTGTAAGCAGCCACCTGCCCTGAATACCAACTAATTAACACAATTTAGTGGCTGTTATAGAGAGGTTTTACTGTAATATCATAACCAAGTCAGAGCATTAGATAAAGGTGGGTATTCAAATGCAGTAGAACCTGTCGTAAGCGACCCTCATAAACAGGTATAATTATGGATGCATAAGTCAGGTGGTAGCATAATGCAGGTCAAAAGTAATGCAGAAAGCTCCTATATTATTAAGAGCTTTCTGTATTATTTTTGCCCTGCATTAAGCAACCACCTGCTCTTTAAGACTCCTATGTTCAATACATTACTGGTCGCTTAAGACAGGTTCTACTGTACTAAAATTCCACCAAAAAACCCAACAAGATGTCCACCTAGGGTTGATTTACACATTTTATTTGGGCCTCTGCCCCATCATTGACAGAGTTGTCTTCTTGAAATCTGAATGTTTTATTAGAGATGAGCTTTGGTATTAGCCTGCAGTATTCTTGTTGTTGGCAATGTGTTTTCTATAAATTGTTCAGAGGATGAGATAAAAGCTATCCAGTTCTGTCCAAATATCTTGCTGAACTGAATCTGTCTTGGTGGTACACATCAGAATCAGAGAGGTACTAACAAGATAGGGTTTGTTGGAGACTATGGAGAACTTCTTTTCATAATATTTCTGAATATGTCGCTTTTCTTAAATTTCTTAAATTTGAAAGGTGAATGGAATTTCAAATAATAGATCTGACTTTCTTTTAGATTATTGATATAGTTCAGCAAGACTTCTAATTGTGCCTGTTTTTCTCACCAATTATATTGTTAACAAAGCTTGCTGTTGACGTTGTAATGAAGCAAAATGATGTAATCAATTCAGTGCTTTGGTTTGAGTTTGTGTTGTTGACTTTAAGAAAAAAATCTGTTATGCATTTAAGAAATAGAATATTGCTTCTTTTGGTGTATGACTGAATTTATTTTATTAACCCTTTCCTTCATACAATGCATTTTAATGCGTTTGCGAACAGAGTAGACCCAGATCAGATGGCATCTATTGGAGCAAGCTGATCAGGGTCTGCTCTGTTTGCTTATGAAATAATATACATGTAGCTCTAATTCTAGTTTCTACGAATACCAAAAACTCCTATTTATATAGGCCATTACAAAAATGGTGCTAATTAATATTCATGACATCATAATTTCTTACATAAATATTAGCCCTCTACTCCATAAATACACCTTTGCAAACACAGTAGACCCAGATCAGAAGGCACCTATAGGAGCAGTCTGGTAAGGGTCTGCTTTGTTTGCTTACAATATAGTTTCCATCATAGCCAAAAGATATTGTGTCCATGTGCAATAACAAATAACAATTAATTTAATTAATATTCATGACATCTTTTTTTGTTACATGAATATTCTTGGAGTAAAGGATTAAACAGGGAAAGGGTTAACTTGCTAACATCTGATGTGTCATTAACACTTGTGACTGTGCCACTCCCGGAAATATATCATTGTCCATTATTTATTCATTGAAATAAATATCATATACAGCAAAGCAAGCAATTAACTGTATATCTAGAGATGTGATTTTTGTGTCTCTTGTTCAGTGTTCATACCCTAATTACCCCAAGTTTTCAGACAAATAAACTACGACAAATAGTGCAAACCAAGGATCAGTTTGATCAGGGTCTACACTCTTTGGTTCTATGTTGTTCTAATTTAAAGTGATCAAAATGCCAAATTGGATATCTGAATACTTCGGGTAATTAGTATATTATTTGATTATCCATTCTGCTACCTCTTTGATATTGTTTATTTTTCATTGTGCATCCATAAAGGCTTTCAGTCATACATGTATTTGTCAATGTCGGTCCCAGTGTCTTAAGTGTAGTAGACATAACGAGGAATTGGTGCAAAACTATAGTATTTTCTTCTTTAACCTTTTTTTTTAACAAGGAAATTTGGACACAGGAACTTATGGCCATGTCAGAAACTGTAGGATCATAATCTATATAATATTAGCAAACAAAGCAGACCAAGATCAGACGGCTCCTATAGGAGCCGTCTGATCTGGGTCTGCTTTGTTTGCAAAGGCACGAGTGTAGAATCATATCTGATAACCCTTTCCTCCATAAATACGCCTTTCTACGCCTGTGTAATAACCACTTCTTGAAACCATTGTGATAAATAGAGCATTTGCTCCTATAGGAGCAAATGCTCTATTTATCACAATGGTTCAAACTACAAAATTCTAAAAAAAAATCCTTTTCTCTAGTTAATGCTCCTTTTCGGTAGATTTATTCAAAGAAGTTTGATCTAAAAATAGCCTATGGAAGAATGGGTTAAAAAAGGTGTATTTATGGAGTAAAGGGTTAACACCGTTGACCAATCTGTGGTGACCTTTGCAAACAGCTTGGTAGAACAACCTGTGCAGACCTTGGTTAGACCCATCTGATTTGAGGTTTGAACTATCTTCAGTGTCAAAATGCTTTTTTTAGAAGAGGTACATTTTTATTATTTTGTTACTGTAGGTATGAAAAGATTATATGAAAATTAACAAAATGATCAAAAACATATCATGTTCTTGTCACAAAATTATTTATTGCTGTAGACGATCAAATCAATGATTTTTCAAAAGTCATATATTTTACTACAATATGAGGAAAGATACCTGTTAGCAAAGATATGCTTATAAAGTCATAATACATATCACTCAACAGTTGATACCAATACAAAGAGTTCATATATTATACATATACCATTATAAAAAAAATCAGCTATTAAATATTCATGATGTCAACATTTCTTACATGATCATTCAACAGGGAAAGTGTTAAATGGTCAGTATACTGTAACTACAAACAATGTACAGTGAAACCCCTCGAAACCGGACGCTAAATTTAGCATAAATATCGGTCTTGGAGACAGGTGGCAGCTTAATACAGGGTGAAAGTCGTACAGAAAGCTCCTCTAGGAGCTTTCTGTATGACTTTCATCCTGCATTAAGCAGCCACCTGTCTAAAAGTATCTAAATTCTTCTCTACTAGAATTCCGGTTTAGAGGGGTTTTACTGTAGATCATGAATATCCTGTGATATGATTGGTGCATGTAAATACCGGCAGATGTAAACCCTGATCAATGTGTTTTAATAGCTGTTAGCCGGCCAGCAGTAAGGTATCTTTTGTCACATTGTAACACAAATGATTGCAATCTGTCACAAAATATTATCTGAAGAAGAAAATTAATTCAACTATTTTAGTAATATTCTCACCTAATACAGTCATGTTTTTGTTATACTAGTATTAACAATTTATGCAATTCCCATTTTACTAAATTGTGGTTTATTGTTTTTACCATGCCGGTTGTTCTGTCAGTCATTCCATTGGTCAGTAGACCAAGTGGTTTTCAATCAATACCTCATTGACCTTTGAACCTAGAGTCGTCATATTTAGGAGGGAGGTTAGTCATTACAAGTAAATGACGCCAAATGATTTTGAGGTTAGCAAATTGAGGCCTGTGTCACATTTTAACCCATTATCTCATAGGCTATTTTTAGACCGAACTGCTTTGAATTAATCGCCCCAAAAAAGAGCATTTTCTAGAGAGAATAATTTTTCTAGAATTGTGTAGTTTTGAAACCATTGTGATAAATAGAGCATTAAATTTTGCTCCTATTGAGCAGAATTGCTCTATTTGTCACAATGGTTTCAGAAAGTGACTTTTACAGAGGCATCAAAAGGCGTCAATAAATGAGAGAATGGGTTAATCCTTTCCCGCATACAAACGTGTTTTCACGTATTTGCAAACAGAGTAGACCCAGATCAGATGGCTCCTATAGGAGCTGTCTGATCAGGGTCTGCTTTGTTTGCTTTTGACATGATATAGATCTGATCCAGCAGTTTTGTCAAAGCAAAAGCAATCCTTGAAAAGTGTACATTTACTGGGTCATTATAAAAATGTAGCTGATAAATATTCATGCTGTCATTGATTCTTACATAAATACTGAAAAGGGAAAGGGTTTACAAGAAAAAAATAGTATTCATAATGGGCCTAGTCTTGTAAAGGGTTATTGTACAATGTAGCTTTGTGTCATATATGAAGTGCAGTTGATTAATTCTACAAACTGTAGCTTGCTTTGAAGCAAAGCCAGCTGCTGCTGCAGAAATGCTGAACATTTAATTACCATGTTTATCATGTGTATTTGGACATTCAATCTTCCCTCTCCATTGATTTATAAAGCTGAATAAGTCAATTTGACACCATTTTGATAACTTAATTAAATTGACTTGGTTACAAATAGTAAAGACCCTAATCAAACTGCTCCTGAAAGAGGAGTTTGATCTGGGTCTGCACTATTTGTCTAAGCTTGTCTGTCTGAATATTAAGGGTAATCACGGTATATATAATATTGCTTTAATTGCAAACTTTGTTTCATTTGTCGAACATGATTGTGAAAATATATATTTTGTGATATAATAGACTCATTCCGTTAATTTCATGATTGTTGTGCACTTGCACATATTTATATACATTGGTGTGTGTTTTAAAGTATTTATTATATACAGTGCATAATATCAGCCTTGATGCACCTAGAGGCCTTGAGTTCATGTTGTGTGTAGGTTGTAAGTGTACATTTGAGACAGGACTTATATAGAAGAGTCACATGCATTACATGCAAAGCTAGATGGAGGGGTCTATTTCCATGTGCATTACTCTATTTCAGCATCCTTACATTTAAAACAAATGGCAATTTTTGGATGAGTAAAATATTCCAAGGTGTGAAGAATATATCCCTTTCCTTCATATTAACACCTTTTCATGACTTTTCAAACACAGTTGACCAAAATCAGATGGCTCCTACAAGAGACGTTTGATCAGGAGGTGCTCTGTTTGCCTATGAAATTATATTAATTTATATTATTTAGCCCGAAATCAGTAACAAGACAATAATACATGAAATTTCTTGTACAGCCTGAACTCAGTAATCTGACCTTAATACATGAATTTATTTCCATGTGTAATATACTGCATATTATCTCTTACCCAGTCACTCAGAATAAGGTCAAATTATGACTTTTAACCCTTTACATCATGAATATTTATAAAAATAATTCATGACATCATGAATATTAATTAGATGATTTTTATGCTGCACCCCTTCTGACAGGAGCCATCTGATCAGTCTACTCAATTTGCAAGGGCATAAAGAAGCATTTATAGGAGACAAAGGGTTAATATGACTATACTGTAGAGATACAGTAAAAACTTGATGCTACGAACACTCAAATACATACCATTATTTAGCTTTAACCCTTTCCCTCATATAAATGTGTTTTCACGCATTTGCAAACAGTAGACCCAGATCAAACGGCTCCTATAGGAGCCGTCTGATCAGGGTCTGCTCTGTTTGCTTATAGATTTTGAAAGATCTGTTCCTTTTCTTTATAAAATGGCTACAATGTTTCACCTTCCATAGTTCGTTATAACTATTTTGTCCATGAATATTCAGTAGGTATTGAAATTTGTACTAAATATAGAACAGGGAAAGGGTTAACACAGGTGGCAGCTTAATGCAGGGTGAAAGTCATGCAGAAAGCTCCTCTAGGAGCTTTCTGCATGACTTTCACCCTGCATTAAGCAGCTACCTGCCTACAAAGACATAAATTCTTCATTACTAAACTTTCGTAGTATCGAGTTTTTACTGTAGTTTGGTCCTATGATATAGATATCTAAAAGTGAAATAAGCCTGTAGAAGGATGCTATTTACATATACCATACATGTGTGCTAATCTCGTGAACCCTGAATATTCAAAGTCAAATAGGCCATCATTGGTTGACTAAAGAGTCCATTAAAGTTCAGTAAGTTATGCTTGAGGATACTAGAATAACAAACAGCGCAGACCAATCAGAGACTATCTCTAAGAGCCCTCTTATCTGGGTCTACATTGTTTGTAAATGTCAGTACATGCATTTTAAAGGTTAAATGAGGGAAGAAGACAAGATAAAATAGTAATTAGGAAAGGAGAGCTTAGGGCAAAACTATATTGTGATGGCTGTGATAACACCCTACTCCATAAATACGCCTTTCTATGCAAACAGAGTAGAGTCTCGGTAGATCCAAATCAGACGGCTTCTACAGGATTTGTCTGATCAGGGTCTTCTCTGTCTGCTTAAGATATAATACACATCTGATTCTACAGTTTCTGTCATGCTAAACAATTCTTTTGTTCATAGTGTCATAAAAATTCAGTTGTGGTGTCTGAATATTTACGTTAACCCTTTCCCTCCTATAGACGATTTTCACGCCTTTACAAACAGAGTAGACCCACAGACCCACATCATGTCATGAACAAACAGAGCAGACCTTGATAAGACAACTTCTACAGGAGCCATATGAGCTGGGCCTACTCTAGTTAGCTAGCTAGCTATGGGCAAAAGCGTTAAAAAACATTTATATAGTGTAAAGGGTTAAAGCACAGATTGTTGGAGGTCTTGTGAATATACACAGCACTCCTTTACTGTCTCTTCCACAGCTGAGAAATGGTCATCTGCTAAGATCCTTGTGTACCCTAATAAATGCAGCCAATCTTACCACTTCACTGGTTTGTAAAGCTGAAAATTCAATATGGCCCTCTTTTTATAACTTTTGAATTGAACTGACATAGTAGCTAATGTTGTACAGTAGAACCTGTCCTGAGCAGCCTTCCCTTTAACTTACATAATCTTAAAAAAGCAGGTGGTTGTTTAATGCAGGGCAAAAGTAATGCAGAAAGCTCCTATAGGAGCTTTCTGCATTACTTTTGACCTGCATTAAGCTACCACCTGTCATACAGGCCCAGAATTAGACTTCTTTTTTTTGGCCGCTGTAGACCCAGGTTCTACTGTAGACCCAGATCAAACATCTCCTTATAGAGTGGTTTGATCTGGGTCTACACTGTTTGTCTGAGGGTGATTACAGTAGTACATGTATATATCAGAATGGATCCTGAATCTCCTGATTACATATCATCTCATCTAGCTCCTGTTATTTATAAAGGTCGGCCTAACTTGGCACATACAGGTAAACATGGATGTAGCTTATACAGTGGTTTAGATATTGCTGTTGTGTTTATATTTCAGCTTAACTCTTTCCCCGTACAATATTCGTGTAAGAAGTAATGACTTTATATTGAATAATTATTAGCTGATAATTTATAATGGCATATGTAAACAGGAATGTTTGGTAATGTTAGAATCTAGAATCAGATCTATTATAATTTTTTAAATTGGGTCTGATCTTGGTCTTCTCTGTTTGCAAATGCATGAAAACATGTATAAATGAAGAGAAAAGTTAACATTCTGGATTTTTCATCTGCAAATATTGTCGTCTGCTTGAATTCAAGAATACATTTTTCCCTCTATATCTGTTCAAAAAGCAGTTGTCAGAATGTCAAACAGTTTGGATCCCGGTGAGTTACTCAGTGTCTCATCTGGATCCAAACTTTTTGCAAAGGTTATATCAAATTTGCCCATAGAGTATTGAAAGTTAACTCTTTCTATAATGAATACATGTACAGTAAAACCCTATAATGTGACCACTTAATGAATAGACATTGGAAATTGTTTAACCCTTTCCTCCATAAATACGCCTTTCTACGCCTCTGTAAAAGTCACTTTATGAAACCATTGTGATAAATAGAGCATTTGCTCCTTGAGGAGCTAATGCTCTATTTATCACAATGGTTTCAAAACTACTCAATTCTAAAGTTTTCCTTTCTCTAGTAAAAGCTCCTTTTCAGTAGATTTATTCAAAGAGGTTGAGCCTAAAAATAGCCTCTGGAGGAAAGGGTTAAAGCAGGTGGTTGCTTAATGCAGGACAAAAGTAATGCAGAAAGCTCCTGTAGGAGCATTCTGCATAACTATTTTCCTGCATTAAGCTACCACCTGCCTCTGCTACTCGGTATTAGACATGCACTGGAATTTGCAAGTTTGATAAACAATGTTTCTGTAAACAAGTGTACAATATGCAGACAATAATTATTGCCCACAGAACTTAACCTTTCCCTCCTGTATTCAAATTCATCCTTTGCTCCATAAATACACCTTTCTACACCTTTGCAAACAGAGTGGACCCAGATCAGATGGTTCCTGTAGGAGCCATCTGATCAGGGTCTGCTCTGTTTGCATGAAATAAAATATGATTCTAGTGTTTTCCTCCATGGCCTATGTTCATGTCGTTATAAAAATTAAACTAATTAATATTCATGATGTCATTGTTTCAGACATGAATATTCATGGAGTAAAGGGTTATAAAACAATATAGATCTGAATCTAGATTTTCTGCCATGGCCAAAAATTTCGGTGTTCATTTACGGCTATAAAAACTTCAGTAAACTAGAATTATTTTTGATACAAAAACTGATGTCTCCCCCAGCGTGTGGACAAAAAAATTCCAAAGTCCCATAACTCTGCAGAAAATCACAGAACCAGAAAAGGAATAAACTATGCACAACTAGGCATGGTGATGATAAATCCTATGAAGTTTCATGAAAATCCAATAAAAGATTTTTGGGGAAACCCCGCGGACAAAATTGTCCATGTAAAAATTTCAAAATCCCATAACTCTGCAGAAAATCATCAAACTGGAAAAGGAATAAGATGTGCACAGCTAGGCATGATTCTAATCAATCCTATGAAATTTAATGAATATCCAATTAAAGGTTTATTCAAACATAAATTCCACGTAATAATTTCAAAGTCCCATAACTCTGCAGAAAATCGGAGGGAATATTATTGAAGCAAGAGTTATGATACTTGTGCATAACACTTCCTTCCATCATGCTCTTTCCATACATGAAATGTCATTCCATTCCAATAGCATTAGTAGAGCAGGAGTTATTGATTTCACGAAAAAATGTAACCAAGGGCAATAACTCCAAAAGTATTGAAGCTAGAGATATGGCCCTTATACATGACATGGCCCTTATACATGACACTTCCTCTAATCATGCTCTGTCAATGTATGAAGTTTCAATCAAATGGCATTAGCCATGTAGGAGTTATGGTCCGGACAAGAAAAAGTGAATACTTGACTTTGAATTGTGACCTTGACCTTTGAAGAATGTGCCTGAATCTTGCTGTCTGTACCTTGCCTTGTTATAGAGAACATTTGTGTCACAGCATTTTGAAATCCTCCCAAGGGTTTAAGAGATATGGAGCGGACACAAAGGGTATGGCTGAAAACATTTGAATTTGAATTGTGACCTTGACCTTTGACCCACGTGCCTGAATCGAACGCTCTGCACATCGTCTTGTTGAGTCAAACATTCGTGTCAAAGCATTTTGAAATCCTTCCATATTTGTGAGAGATATGGAGCAGACACGAGTGTGACAGACAGACAGACAGACAACTCAACCAAAAACAATATGTCTCCCCATTATAAATGGGGGAGACATAATTAATATTCGGGATGTAATTGTATTCATAGGTAAAGGATTAACCCTTTCTGTGTTATGAATATTCATGTAAGAAATAATTACATCATGAATATTTATCAGCTGAATTGGTACACAGGATGTTTTGTGATTGGTAGAAACTGTTGACATATCTTTTATAAGTTCATAAGGAAACAGAGAAGACCCTGATCAGATGGCTCCTATAGGACTTATCTGATCTGGGTCTACTCTGTTTGCATATACATGTAAAAGTTCTTATATGAGGGAAATAGTTAAAAAAGTTAAGATTTTCTTTGTTTGAATAGATTTGGGTGTGATGAATAACTTATTTGATTTCTCTTTCATTTGTTGTCTTTACCGTTTATCTCTAAGTGGCATTGTAAACATATTTACATGTTTGGACACTTGAGTCTCCTCTGTCCATGGGGTCGTAAAGCTGAACGAGTCCTTTTGATATTCATGGACAAAATAGTTATAATGAAATATGGAAGATGTAACATTGTAGCCATTTTAGAAATTAAAGAAAGAGATCTTTTAAAATCCATAAGCAAACAGAGCCGACCCTGATCAGACGGCTCCTATCTGTTGTCTGATCTGGGTCTACTCTGTTTGCAAATGCATGAAAAAAGGTTTACATGAAGGAAAGGGTTAACCATTTGAATGCTGATTTTCAGTGTGGAAAGCAATGCTGACCCTGATCAAAGGGTTACTCTCAAAGCCCTCTGATCTGGGTCTACACTGCAAATATCAGTATACATGTATGTTAGTGTCTCGCACTGAAAGCGTTAATAAACTTAAATAAGAATGATATAGCAAATAGCATAGACCCTGTCCAAATGCTCCTTAACCCTTTCCCTGTTCTGTATTTAGGCCAAATTTCAATACCTACTAAATATCCATTAACAAAATATGGAAGGTAGAACATTTTTGATATTTTAGAAAGTAAAGAAACAGATCTATCAAATGTTATTAGCAAACAGAGCAGACCCTGATCAGACGGCTCCTGTAGGAGCCGTCTGATCTGGGTCTACTCTGTTTGCAAATGTGTGAAATCCCGTTTATATGAGGGAAAGGGTTAAGAAGCAGTTAGGTCTTTGTTTATAGTATTTGTTTAAGTTTTTCTGTCCAAATATCAGGGTAATTAATCCCTTCCCAACTCCACGTGTTTACCAGAATAAGACAGTTCTGCACTTGGTTTGATGACTCTACATGAAACTAATGGTGCAGCAAATTATCGTTGACCCTCATCAAATTGCTCCATCAGGATGTGTATGATCTGGGTCTGCAGTGTTGGCCAAAAACTTTAGCTGGTCAATTATTTAACCCTTTACTCCATAAATATGCCTTTACAAACAGAGTAGACCCTGATCAGATGGCTCCAAAAGGAGCCGTCTGATCAGGGTCTGCTCTGTTTGCTTACAATATAGATATTATTCTACAGTTACTGCCATGGCCAAAAATTCCTGTGCCAATGTGCTATTATAATTGATCTAATTAATATTCATGACATCACTATTACTACATGAATATTCATGAAGGAAAGGGTTTTGGTAATTATGGTATTATTGAATTTACATAGTTTTCCATATCTTTTAGTATATTTATTATATATACAATGTATTATAAATTCTCATCAGTTTCCCTCTTTAAATAATTGGGAATCAAAAATATAAAACATTTTGCAAACAGTGTAGACCCTGATCATAGGGCTCCTAAGGGAGCCCTTTGATCTGGGTCTTCACTAATTGACATTAAATTTTTTATCTTCAGTGATAAATTTTGATATAATTTTTTGATAATCAGTAAAAAAGGAATCGGTTTTAATTATTAAGTAGGTTAAGGGTTTAAAGATAAATATTTTGCTATTAATTCTCAAAAAAAAAATCAGAGTATAAAAGTTTGGATCCTGATGAGACACTGAATAACCCAGGATCTCATCTGGATCCAAACTGTTTGGAATTTGTATTTAGAAGTTATGGAAATATAGTGTTGGAATTGTTTGAATCATTCTGAATGTTACGTCTGTCTTAGTTGTAAAATTCTGTTTGTCATTGTTTAGTACAGTAGTCATATTACCTATAGACAGGGACTCGCAAGTTAAATGAATTCCAGAATAAATTACATATTATAATAAGTCAAGTTTCTTTTTGTTTTGTTTATTATCCAGAGATAGGAGATGACAGATCTATCCACGTGTGTTATATCTCAGCCACACACTGCCAGATGGCATTTGTTAGAATCAGCCCACTCTTTCAATACTGAATGTTTGAAGTAGAATGGTCAGTCACTGTTTAACCCTTTCCCTCATAGACTATTTCAAGATCCAACCTCTTTAAATAAATCTACTTATATTTACTAGAAAAAAATAAAATTTAGAATTGTGTAGTTTTAAAACCATTGTGATGATTAATAAAGCACTTGCGCCTATGGAGCAAAGGCTCTATATATCACATTGGTTTCAGAAAGTGACTTACAGAGGCGTCAATATGAGGGAATGGGTTAACTCTATCAAACCTGGGCATGGTCTGCACTGCTTCTCATTCAAAATCCTTTAGCAAGTTTAAGCCTTTCATACTGAGTGGACTCTATACACTGATGGGCTGTTCCATTCTGATAATTCAAGGTTTACAGGATTAATGATCAAGTCCATTCAGTATGAAATGGTATATCTTGTGAGAGCATTTTGGATGACAACCCGTGCAGACCTGATCTACACTGCTTGCAAAATTCAGTCTCCATTAGTTTTGATTACCATAAGATTCTTGTAATTGTTGTGACGAATTTTGTCAAAACATCGAGTAGCTTGAGTCCTTTGCAAACAGTGTAGACCTAGATGAGAGGGCAGGAGCCCTCTAATCAGGGTCTACACTATTTTCCATGTTACAATTTTCTTTAGAAAAATTCCTAAACATTCACTATAAGCTTGATATGTTTAAATTTTGTAATAGTCCATTTGAAAGTTCAGCATTGTAAGGGTTAACCCATTGAATGCTGACTTTCCAAAGTGAACTGACCCAGTGTTGCTTAATGGTAGAGTCCATATAGTGTAAAATGTTATAATATGCCAGACCAGTGCAGTTCCTGATAAGAGGACTACTCTAGGGGCTCTCTGATCTGGGTCTACACTATTTGCAATATATACCAGTGCACCACCTGTTTCCCACATTCAAGGGGTTTGACAGTCGGCACAATTCAAGCTGCAACAAATTATGACAATTCACGAACCATGTTTGATAGATGAACAAAATTGCCTACAACGTTTTCTGCCTTTTTGAATTCAATGTAGTTATTGATTTCCATGACGGTCTGTCATAAAAATACAAGTGAAACACAGCTGGCATTTCTGTTTTATTAAATATTTTCAATTCCATACAAAATATAAAACATAGCACTTTAAATTTATACTTCTCATAACATATGATATATATCTGATTTAGACATGGAATTGTACAATACTGTAAAGAATGACTATAGCTTATGATTTAGCACACTTGGAAATTCCCTTTCGTTGTTTAAACCATAATTATGCTTAACCCTTTCCCTCATATAAACATGTTTTCACGTATCTGCAAACAGAGTAGACCCAGATCAGACAGCTCCTTGAGGAGCCGTCTGATCAGGGTCTACTCTGTTTGCAAATAGAATTTGAAAGATCTGTGTCTTCACTTTCTAAAATGGCTATAATGTACCACATTTCATTATAACTATTTTATTAATGAATATTCAGTAGGTATTGAAATTTGAAATTAACATAGAACAGGGAAAGGGATAACCTTTTACTCCATGAATAATCATGTAAGAAATTACATTATGAATATTAATTAGACTTTTATAAAATGGCATATTAACACATGGAAGTTTTGCTAAAGTAGAAACTATGAAATCAGATCTCTATTATTCAATCAGAGTTTTTTCCAGAAATTTATGAAAGCATGTTGCAGCTGACGCGTAAATCTGGTTTCAATGTAACAAATAAAACTATTTATCCATAAATAGGCATTATTGTATCAAATTGAAATGGTTTTCATCTGATAACAAACAGCACAGAATTATATAGTTATGAATTGGTGCATTTAAAGTAACTCAAATGTAATATTTATAAAAGTCCTTTCAAAATTAAGGCGTGTTGCAAGAGGTATTTTTACATAAAGGCATGTTGCATGCGACATGCCTTAAATGTCTGGGGAAAACCCTGTTATTCATGAGCAAACAGAGCAGATCCTGATCAGACTGCTCCTACAGGCACCATCTGATCTGGGTCTCCCCTGTATCTTGTGAATATTCAAAAAGAAATAGAAACATTGTAAATATTAATTTGTTCCATTTTCACAATGACACATGAACACAGAAAATTGTGACCGAGGCAGAAACTACAGTAAAACCTCTCTATAACGGCAACTAAATTGTGTTAATTTGTTGGTATCTAGCACAGGTGGCTGCTTAAAGCAAGGTGAAAGTAAAACAGAACGCTTTTATAGAAGCGTTCTGTTTTACTTTCACTTTGCTTTAAGCAGCCACCTGATGTAATTTAGTGGCCATTATAGAGAGGTTTTACTGCAGAATCAGATAAATATTCCATAGGCATACAGAGCAGATCCAAAACAGATCGCTTAGGAGCGGTCTGATCTGGGTCTGGGTCTTCTCTGTTTGCAGGTACATACTGTATATGCTAAATATCCAAAAGGGGAATGGTCCATTCGAAAGGCTTGAATTGCTTGAGGATTAACAGTACAGAACCTGAACAGAAGTCTCTTCTAGGACCCCTCTGATCCGGATCTACACTGTTTGCAAAAGTCTCATACTGTTCTAAAATTTGAAAGTTTTTAAAAGAAATGGAAATTAAAACGTAATGTAATTTGAAGTTGACCATATTGTAAATAACAACCATCTACATAATACCCTGATGCTGAAGGGAACAAAAAAGATAAAACGATTTAAATAATGACTGGCAAGAATACTACTACCGGTACCATACATGAGTTGAATGATAATTTGACTAATTAATGCAATAACATGTATGAGTGAAATAGATAGCCATTGGCACTTGAATAATATCACAACCACAAACGCCACAAAGGGGAAAATATATCATTTACAAACAGAATAAACCCAGGACAGCACTCCTCCAGACCTGAACAATTTCCGGCATTCCAATCCATTGGCTGATCATGGTCTGCACTGAATGCAACACAGCCCTAACTATATAAAAGCTAAGTTAACCCTTTCCCCTGTAGGCTTTTTAAGACCCAATCTCTTTGAATAAAGCTACCAAAAATGAGCATTTACTAGAGAAAAAGGAAAATTTTAGAATAGTGTAGTATTGAAACCATTGTGATAAATAAAGCATTTGCTCCTATGGAGTAAATGCCCTATTTGTCACAATGGTTTCAAGAAGTGACTATTACAGAGGCATAGAAAGACGTATTTATGAAGGAAAGGGTTAACAAAATTTGATGTCTGCTACAAATTCATACTCTAGTCCATATGAAAAATACTTTGTGTCTTTGTCTCAAATGCAAGGGCAATAACTCTTCCGAAATGTGATAAATCTTTATCAAAACTTCATTGACATGTACAACTTCACACGTTGATATTTCCTGTGAAGCTTCATAAGTCAAGGACCCAATTGGCATGAATCTGCCTCAATAGCCAAAAGGGGCGCAACTTACGCGCTGAAACATATTCATGTAAAGTTTCATCACTCTATGTTAAATACTTTTGTAATATGACACAAAATGTGTGTAAATCTAAATGCCCCCCCCCCCCCCCCCGATATGGGGCATAAAGAATCTGATGAGTGATTGTACAGACCATGATTAGATGTTATGCTATATAGCAGTGTTTAACCTGGGTCAATGCTATTTGTAAATGTCATTTTCTCATGCTACATCTCAAAATCTACATTATTTCCATCACCAATTTCAAACAAATGTGTTGCATAGTATACAAAAAGTTAATACATAGCACAGTAGAGCCTCTCTGTGGTGTGGATACAGAAATGGTCTGGAAAAGTACTTGATGAATATCCATTTAACATTCCACCCAGTTTATGAGTATCCTTTAATTCTTAACCCTTTACTCCATGAATATTCATGTGAGAAATAATGATATCATGAATATTAATTAGCTTAATTCTTATAATGACATAATTATGTGTACCAGAAATTTTAGCTCAAACAGAAACTGCTGAATCAGATCTATATTATTCCATAAACAAACAGAGCAGACCCTGATCAGATGGCTCCTATAGGAGCCATCTGATCAGGGTCTGCTCTGTTTGCAAAGGTGTAGAAAGGCGTAATTATGGAGTAAAGGGTTAAAGAAAATAATCTAATTAATATTCATGACGTCATAATTTCTTACATGAATATTCATAGAGTAAAGGGTTAAAGATTCCCATATGGTCCAATTCATGAGGTTTACTGTATACAGTAGATGAATACATGTATCTACATTTCATACAGCACAATATCACATGTGATATACATTAACCCTGTACTCCATGAATATTCATGTTTGAAATAATGACATAATGAATATACAATGACTTTGTGTAATAGATTCATTGCTATAATAGCATATGAACACAGGAAATTTTGGCCAGAAACTGTAGAATCATATCTGCATAATGTCATAAGCAAACAAAGCAGACCCTGATCAGACGGCTCCTACAGGAGCCATCTGATCTGGGTCAACTCTGTTTTCAAAAACATATTTATGGAGTAAGAGTTAATTCTTTTATGCTTCAATTTTCAGTTTTTAAATTTTCATTTTTGTTCATACTTGTCTCTAAAATCATAATAACAGTAACAAACAGTTTGGATCCTGATCGAAGTACAGTAGAACCTGTCTTAAGCAGCCATTAAAAAGAAGTCTAAAGTTGGATTTCTAAACAGGTGGTAGCTTAATGCAGGGCAAAAGTGATACAGAAAGCTCCTATAGGAGCTTTCTGTATCACTTTTTCCCTGCATTAAGCAACCACCTGCTTTTTAAGACTGCTATGTTTAATAAACAAGTAACCATTTAAGACAATGTTCTACTGTAGAGTCATTCAGTATCTTATCTGGATCTAAACCATTTGTGAAAGTCATCACATATTCATCATTGGCAGCAAAATATTTCATGTCGAATTATCATAAATAAAATCACTATTAAAATTCAACATACAAAATATAAAATCTATAAATCAAGTTTATAAAATCAACCGGTACAAAGATTTTGCTGGCTAATTGGTTATGTTGGTAAAACAAAAGGTGCTTGTGAAATACTCTGCCCCCAAGTGACCATTTGAACTTGATATGACATAACTGAAATGGCTCTATAGGCATTGCCTTTTGTGGAATATGCTTGTTTATAGATAGTTCCATATTACAGTCATTTTGTATCAAGAATCAATATCATGACAGAGAGTTACAACTGACAAATTCAAATAGTGAACTGCACATTGAGTATAAAATAAATGGAATCATGGGAATAGGATACATGAATATGCATAAACAGTGTAGACCTAGATCAGATGCCCAGTGTTTCTGCAAGGCTCATATTTTAGGGGGCCTTGCTTGACCCACTTGATGAAAACATGGGGATCATTTGTTATGAGTGAATTTGTTACTATGTATACAAATACTATATGACTGTATATCACTAGGAAAACACAGGAAAAATGTTGACAAATGTAACAAGACAAGAGTTTTTGCAAATGACAATTACTTTGAATGCGAAAGAATTAACACACAAAAGTCACAATGTTTGATCAGACAACACTTTTATCAGCCTTATACAGACAGAAAATTAACAATAGCTGAAAACTAGAAATTACTTGACATTTCTAGAAAATAAAAATGTGAAAATAAACAAAATCATTTAAAAGTGCTTGAATTTGCAATACATAACTGGCAAGTTTTTCCACAAATTAGTTTAACACAGATACAGTACAACCTATTTTATTTGACCAATCAAAAGAGGTCTTACAGCGGGTCATAACCTGGTGCAGGACAAAAATAACGTAGACAGCTTCTTTAGGATTTTTCTACGGTATATTACTTTTGTCTTTCATTAAGCAGTCACCTGCTTTTTAACCTTTGCCCAATAGATATGCTTATTCACGTCCTTGTAAACAAAGTAAACCCAAATCAGAAGGCTCCTTTTGTAGGGTGTGCTCTACTTGCTTACGATACATACAGATCTGATTCTACAGTTTCTGCCCGAGCCAAATCCTCCTGTGTTCAGATATCATTATCAGCTCTAAAATATTCATGAGGTAAATGGTTAAGACTATTATGTTTATTCAGGACATGGATATTTAAATAAGAGCACCACAAGCGGGTGCAACGCTCATCTTTCGTCATTGTCAAGATGAACATGCATACCAAAAATGAAGGTTGTAAATGAAAAATTGAAGAAGTTATGGTCAATGTTAAGATTTCGGACAACAATGACGACGACAACACGCTGGGGTTACGACAATAGCTCGTGATTTCTTCGAAACAGACAAGCTAAAAATTAAGAAAATACCTACATCTGCCAGTACTGATCATAGGAGAACTATAGCACAATGGTTTACTAATGTGGCGACAGTTTGATTGCCTATCAGATACAACCAAGTCAAATCACAACAGTTCTTTCCATAAAAAGGTTAAAATAAAAAATGTGTAAAATATTATAATAAAAAAATTGTTGAAAACTTAAGACAATAGTTAGCTAGAGTCTATGTATGTAATCCGAAAGTTAGGTTTTCAAAATCTTAAAAATGTAATAACTATATAAATAATTTACACCATAAATATTCATGTATGAAATAATGCCATCATGAATATTAATTAGTTTAATTGTTATAATAGCACATGAACAAAGGAATGTATGGCAGAAACTGTAGAATCATATCTATATTATATCATAAGCAAAAAGAGCAGACCCAGATCAGACAGCTCCTACAGGAACTGTCTGATTTGGGTCTATTCTGTTTGCAAAAGAGCAGGAAAGAGTTTTAAAGGAGTAATGGTTAATATACATGTACAAGAATAAGATTAGGTGTCAGATTATTGCCCCTGTGACAGTACACTTTAACCCTTTCCTTCATATAAACGTGTTTGCACGCATTTGCAAACAGAGTAGACCCAAATCAGACAGCTCCTATAGGAGCCCTCTGATCAGGGTCTGCTCTGTTTGCTAATGGATATCTTTACTTTCTAAAATGGCTACAATGTTCCACCTCCCATATTTCATTATATTAATTATTCTGTCCATATTCTGTAAGTATTGAAATTTGGACTATAAAATATAAAACAGGGAAAGTGTAAATCAGATATAAGCACATGTACATCGATAAGACTGGTAAACAAAACAACTATCACAATAGCACTTTATATATACATGTACATCTATACTGATTCATGATTAACTTGTTAAAGGAAGACTTTGAGTGATTAAAGAACACATACATTTTGCTGTCCTCAGTTATAGATAGATAGATAGATTTATTTCGGTAAAAGGTGTACATCACATGGCAATAACAACAAGAAGCATAAAATAAAAAAAAGCGCCATGAAATGTGCAATAGTAAGAAGGATAACACGAAAAAGGAAAACAAACGTTTTCCTTATTTCCATCGTGGTCCTCATCGTTGAGACTTTATGTTTTCCTATCAATGTGTTGTTTTTTATATCTGTATTTGCCATCAAGCACTTACATTGATTCCATAGAACAAAATAATTTACCCATAGATAAATGTGGGCAAAAAATGGTTTGGTTTGGTTTTTATCAGGTTTAACGTCGCTTTAAGAGTATTTCAGTCATATCACAACATCCAGCTTTTCATAGGTGGAGGAAGACTCCAGAGGTTCTACTGCGCATGGAACAAATTGCAAGAAAAATCCTATGAAAAGTCCAATGTAAGGAAGCCTTCCAGCTAGCTTGCGTTAGGTCGGTGGGTCTATCCGGATGTTCTGTGCACGAAACAATAAAGTTTGCAAAAAGTGGAGACCACCTGAAGGAGCCATTTAATTCAGCGTTACCAAATTAGTGCCAAATTAAATAATACACCATTAGAAGCTATGCAGAGGGGAAATTGCAGGATCCCATAATACCAGTAAACCCTTTACTCCATAGATATCACACTTTTAATACCTTTGCAAATAGAGTAGACCCAGATCAGAGGACTCGTGTAGGATCCATCAGAATAGGGTCTGCTCCGATTGTTTATGAAATGATCTAAATCCGATTCTAGTTTCTGCCATGGTAAAAAATTGTTTTGTTCATAAGGTCATTATAAAAATTCTGTTAATATTCATATATTGATTATTTCTATATAAATATTCATGGAGTAAAGGGTAAATAAAACTTGATATAATGCTGTAGGAGAGGTACAGATAAACTGACTGACTGGTGGCCAGACTGACTGACTGGTGGCCAGACTGACTGACTGGTGGCCAGACAGATGGTCAACATGATTCTAGATTTATAAAACTTTGATGTGGATGGTACAATTGCAGTAAAACCTCTCCAAACCGGAATTTAAATGAAGAACACATTAGGTTTTTTTTAGGCAGGCTGTTACTTTATTCAAGGTAAAAGAAACTTCTTTAGGAGCCTTCCGCATGACTTTCAACCTGCATTAAGCTGTCACCTGTTTGAAAGACCAGCTTTGATTTTCCAAATTTACGTCCAGTTTAGAGGGGTTTGACTGTACAGGGAAATACTTATATAGGAAGATGGAAAGTAGTGCTTAATGATACCTGGACAGAAACAGGCTTGACTATATTATGTTTGTTTCTTTGTTATTCGAAATAACACATAAATACTTGGTCCGATATAATCTGCAACAATGCATAAGGCACATTTGACTCAGTATTCTGTGGTCAAGAAACTGGCAATGCAATCACTTGTAATACAATATCATTTTATATAATCTGTATTTATATAAATAAATAAATATCAGGATCTAGAGTGTCAGACATTCTGATTACCCTAAATATCCAGACATACAAACTTAGCAAATAGTGCAGACCCAAATCAACCTGTTTCTGAAGGAAAAGTTTGATCATTCTACATATGGTGCAGAATGGACTTTATTCAGCTTTACAATCTGGTGGAAAGAGGAGACACAAACTGGTGGAGAGGAGACACTTGGGTCTAAGGTTTCCAAGTATGAAATCGTTCTCAAGTATCTGATTGGTCAGATTCTGAGTAAGCTCAGAATCTGACCAATCAGATGCTTGAGAATGATCTAAGACTCAAGCAAGAAGTTTAATAACCTTGGGGCTTGGTGTCAGAATATTTAGGGTAACTACTGTATGGTAACCCTTTCCTGCTGAATATTCATGTAAGAAATAATGATGACATCATAAATATTTATCAGCTGAATATCTACAATTATCAATAGTATATGAAAACAGGATTCTTTAATAGTGGTAGAAACAGATCTATTATAACTTCATAGCAAACAGAGCACACCCTGATCAGACGGCTCTTATAGGAGCCGTCTGATCTGGGTAAACTCTGTTTGGAAATGTGTGAAAGGGAAAGGGTCAATAAATCCTTGATCAATGTAGAAATTGAATTGTCTGGTGGATTAGAATTTGTTTCTAAAACTAATGTGGACAATAAATCTATTGGATCACTATAAACGCTTACGACTGGTCTGAAGTGTATACTAAATGTTTACAATTACCCACTTGTCAGACCAACAATTACTTACAAATTTATGATATATATATTTGTAATATCACACTGGTATGTAGAAAATATCTCTTTCAATACAATCGGTGAGTTTGTGATAACCCTTTCAGTTTGGTATCCTTATTTCATAACACTCTGATCCTAATGAAGTGGGACATTAAGGGTTGATCTTAATGATACCACACCCTTCAAATATGAGGGCGTAACAAGTGCCCCGCATACCAAAGCATACGCATACGCAAACTCGTCTGTTTGATTGCAGCCCTTGTAAACAAGTGTGTGAAGTTTCATAAGATTTGCACAAATAGTTCAGGTTATAGCCAACATTAAAGTTACAACACGGACACCGGAATTACAGCAATAGCTCATACTTTTTTCTTCGAAAAACAGTCTTTTCAATAAGAGCTAAAAACTCATATTGAGAATTCAGGGATTTGACCAGGCTGAAAAATCTAAATCTCACTCTAAAAATATCTTTTACATCCTACCTGCAACCTACGAAACAATTACTTCTGTACAAGAGAGGAGAAATCATATCCCTAGGACTTGAAGCAGATGACAAATTTTGCTAAACAAAGTAATATGATGCTGAAAGGGATTTGTTTCCTGGAAGCAACTTTCTATACTGTTAATGTTTGTATGGGAGTGTCATACAAAGTTTTCATCGCTGTGAGAACACATGAGGAAGGAATCCATTAGACGAGGTTTGATCAGTTGATGGTAGTCCACTGCTGTCATGTCCGGATGAGCACACAGTGCGCAGATCTTCCTTAATGCAGCCTGAAACAAACCATACTTGGTAACCCAGAGGCCAGATAGTGTACCATTTACATGCAAGTTAAAATGCCTAAAAAACATTTTCAAGAATAGGTCCTAGGGCCGTCATCGTAACTTGCGATATCGGTGAATCGTCGATTTCAAAGTTCCGATGATATATCGATACAGAATTTCTAAGTATCGATACATTCTTAATGAAAAAACTAGAATAAACCCTGACTAAATGTGTTTTGTGTCGTACCCATCTGTTTGTTTATCATTGCTCCAGTTCATTTTTCATCTATGGTATTTGACGACATTAAAAACTAAGACTTGGGTTTGCACTAAATCCGGGTCAGTTTCGTGAGATGAATACAGTATGCAGCAGATATAAAAACTCATGTGTTACTCAGAGTGATCTTAAGTAAACCTTGTATTCACTTAAATAAAGTCAAATGGATCAAAAAGTGATGAAAGTAATCCTACATGAATATAAATTATCGTAGAACCTGCAGTTTATACAGCACGTCGAACCTGCTACAGTGAATTTACCCTTCCCCATTCCAGGCAACAACAACAACAATGGCGACAAACGTTCTCGAGTTTGAGGGGTTTAGCTCAAAAACCTCGAAAAACGGAGTGACGTTTGAACAAATGTCAACTTTCTGAAGTTCAATGGTGAATTTCATAAATCCAAAGTCATATGGAAACTCTGCAGAGTTGTCCTGCTGTACAGCGGAAATAACACATATTAATTCGCATGTCAACAGAAATCATTGGTCCGTGAGTACGGTAACTGTTGAGTGCTTGAGGCTGCGAAGTAACTGTTTACAATACCCTTATGGCTTATGTGGTTTTCATTTAAGGCAACAACTAATAGATAAACTCCTCAAACTCCGGAATGTTTGATAGAATCCATGCAGAGTAGACTCAATGTGAACTACCTGACCAATCTTGGAATTCTCTGTTTGACATGGCATTGAAATTAGTCTCTATAAAGGAAAGGGCTTAATATTGTGCTGTTATTTCCACATTAGTGATTACCTTGGTATTTTTGTTAAAAGATTATCAGCTATTTATATTAAACTCAGGAAGAGCTTATCTTTTTATTTTATTCTAATTATAGACGTTTTACTTGCGAATTTGTAGTGGTTTTGAGTTAATTCCCTTAAATATCGTCGATATTTGAGTCATCGATGTATCGATACAGCAAGGCCAATCAATGACAGCCCTAATAGGTCCTTTATTTCTTAACCAAACCCTATGTCAAGACCACTCTTTAGAATCATTTCTTCGAGACAGTTTTAATGAGAGGTCACAACATAGGGTTTGTTGGAGAAATGGAGATTTCAGTATTTGAATAAACACCTTTGTCTATAGCTCTGGTAAACTCTGACTGGGCATATGGACACTTATCTAATAAAACTATCAACACTAGGTACTTGCTATCAATCATAGGCCATTTACTCCTTTTGATACCTTTGCAATCAGAGTAATAGCTATCTTGTCTGTTTGCTTATGAAATAATATAGATCTGGATCTACAGTTTCTGCCATGGCCAAACAATCCTAGGTTCATATGCAATGAAAATACTATTTAATAAATATCAAGATGTGATTATGTTCTATATGAATATTCATCAGGTAAAGAGTTTATTGAGTACAATCTTAAGTTCTAAATTCAGTTAAATGAGACAGCATCACTTACCAAACTTGCTACCAAGACTGCATCACTGTTGTTTCTCTCTGATACAGTTCTGCATAACTGAACCAGTCTGGGCAAACCTTTAAAAAAAATTAACAATTCATCTCAATTATTTAATCCCTTCAATGACAGAAACACCTTTTCACACCTTTGCAAACAGAGCAGACCCAGATCAAATGGCTCCAGTAGGAGTCATCTGGTCAAGGTCTGCTCTGTTTGCTTATGAGATTACCTAGATCTGATGCATCTGTTTCTATCACTGTTAAAAAGTATTTCATTAATTTTACACAAGTCAATATTTTCACATAAATATTCATGAGGTAAAAGTTAGTTTAAGGAGTGACAGGAGTTCAATATTTCAAAGTTGTCAGCATCATGACAGTAACATCATACAGAGATTCTATCAACTGTTTTACACTAACATATCAAGCAAAAGTCAAACCTCATCCGTTATAAAGGAACTCAAACTCTATTACAAAATGCTGTTCAAAACTATGAGCCAATTTTTTATGACCCTTTCAAACACATTTGTTGATTAACCCTTTACTCCATGAATACATCTTTCTATGCCTTTGCAAACAGTAGGAGCCATCTGATCAGGGTCTGTTCTGATTGCTTATGAGAAAATATAGATATGTCTCTACATTTTCAACTGTGGCCAAAATGCTCCGTGTTCATATGCCACAAAATGCCAGGATACACATTTATAGTATATGCTGCTATTGTTTAATTGCTATTTGCTATCCTATACTACTGTTTTGGTAGTACCTTGGAGGTCCACTATGGCCTGAGCAGTGCTCTGTTCCTTACACAGTCTGGTCAGTGCTATGGCTGCCTTCTGTTGGACTCTCTCACAGGCAGCAACCTCCGCCTCTGACTTACAATGGGATGGGCGCTGCTCAAGGTAGCCAATCAGTAATGGCATACCACCAGACTCAACAATGTCTTGTCTTGATGACTCCAAGGTGGCCATGTTGGCAAGGACTGTTGCAATCTAGAAACATAAAATGTAACGGTTGTGCCATTTGAAAAGGTGGGTTTAGAGCAATGAAGACAACATAAGCTCATATCAGATCCCAGTTACGAGAAGCATTGGATGATCTAGACTGTTTGTATAGCTAGGAATATATGTATTCTATTCATATTAATAATAAAATACCAGTATAAGGTTTGTAAATCCGATGTTTAATTTACTATCTGTATTATTCTTTCATCAACATGATCTATTTTCACCTAATGATCTGACCCATTCTTACCTGAATATGCAGATAATGGGCAATTCCTTCTGGTCAAGCACATAATGCCAAACTAAACAATATCTCATGAAACAACAATTCTCAGATAACCTGACATAACATACAAACTTCAGTTTCCTGTGTTCATTACCTGGTCCTTGACAAACAGTGACTTCGCCTTAAGCAGAGCGGAAGACTGTATGAGGAAGCGCGGGGCATTCAGTGTCTGCAGAACCTCACAGGCTTGGCTATCCATGAATGTAATGTTGGCCACAGCTGCTGTTGCCAATAGGAATGTCTCATGGGTCACAGTGTTCACAAACAAATCTATATGTAAATACACAAATAACAGTAAATCTCCTCTAAAGCGACCTCGAAGAGGTTTAATTCTGGATATTAAAGACAGTAGGTGGCTTAATACAGCCCGAAAGTTATACAGAAAGCTTGCTGCATTACTTTTGGCCTGCATTAAGCATCCTCCTGCTTATGCTCCTGCTCCTACTATAATTTCTGTTATACAAAGTTAGACTTTATAGCTGCACACTAGAATGTACGAGAATTTCAGCTGTCTGAGTAGTAGCGATTGTTGTAAATTAGGACATACAATAATTTTGGTAGTACAATCTTTAGTAAAACGGGCCTTCGGTGTTTTGGTGGAAAAAGGTTTAGAGAGGCTCAGTTAGACTGATAATGATACCATGGATAAGCAATAAGAAAAGCTACCAAACAATGTGCTGCTTTGTGTCTTTCCCTGTTTTATATGCTCTATACTTGCCTCTTAGAGCTTTCAAAAGATCATCCACATTTTCTAGGAAGCCCGCAATATGCTGAAAATTGTCCAGGCATGGGGAGGTAATCTGGGCAATCACACCAGCTGCCTCTCCTCGCACTGCCTCAGTAATTGTTTCATCACAGAGTATATCTGTCAGTATGTCAACGCCGCCCTCCTTCTCCAGTTCCAGGATGGACTCCGGTACACAGCAGATTGTGGACAGGGCTCTCAGGGACTGGACATGGGCAAACTCCAGAGTCTCAGTACGACAGATCTCAAACAGTGCTCTGATACAGCCCTCCTAGAGAACACAATACACACAAGTCTAACAATCATATGAACTTTCATACTTTTGAATAAAATATATCAATTTTCATTTGTGTAGTAGATAATGTAATATTAGAATTGAATCAGTGTGTTCTGTTTCAAAATAGTTTCAATGTGGCATAGATACCAACAGCTCAGTGTGACTATAGTAAATTGGTATAGCCATGACGCCCATACTCTATTCTCCCTTATAAACACTCCCTTATTTCAAGGGGGGACTAACAATCAATAAAACAACTAAACCCTATATATAATAACCATAAATTAAAGAAATATAGTTTTTTTTCAAAATACAGTTGGTAGCTTAATGCAGACTGCAAGCAATACAGAAAGCTCCATTTTTATAATGACACATGAACACGGAAATTTTGGCCATGAGAGAAACTGTAGAATCTTATCTATATTATTTCATAAGCAAACAGAGCAGACCCTGAACAGACGGTTCCCATAGGAGCCGTCTGATCTGGGTCTACTTTGTTTGCAAAGGCGTATGTATGGAGCAAAGTGTTAATGATAGAGTATATACAGTTTGAAGGATCTTAAATTGTGACAGCGGAATAGCCCATCAGAGATTAACCCTTTCCCTGTTCTATGTTTATTTCAAATTTCGATACCTACTGAACATTCATGGACAAAATAGTTATAATGAAACATGGAAGGTGGAATATTGTAGCCATTACTGAAAGAAAAGAAACAGATCTACCTATTTCCATTTGCAAACAGAGCAGATCCTGATCAGATGGCTCCTCTAGGAGCCATCTGATCTGGGTCTACTCAGTTTGCAGATGCATGAAAACACGTTTATATGAGGGAAAGGGTTAACTATAGAGTCCACTCAGAATGAAAGGCCTAAACTATTTAAACTTGGTAGAGGATTAGGAATAACAAACAGTGCAGACCCTGATCAGTTGGCTCCACTAGGAGTCTTCTGATCTGGATCTACACTGTTTGCAAATGATAATACATGCATTTCCTTGGTTGAAAGGATTAAATATGCTACAGGACTGTAAATCAGTGTCGAACCTGATCAGAGGTCTCCTCTATGAGTCATCTGGGTCTACATTGCTCGCAAATGCCAGTACTCATTCCTACTTTCAAAGGGTTAAAAGGTGTTAATCCTGACAGCAGGGCAAAATCTTTTTCTCTGGAACTAAAATCAATCTCAAAAGTGTGTACCCTTGAAATATGCCAATATGCAAACTTTTGAAAAAGAAGCAGAAGAAGTAAAAGTTGCTTACCCGTGACAGAATGTAGCACATGTGTTCTCCCTCCAGGCCCAGACTGATCACAGTGCTAATACAACTTGTGAGGGCCAGTGGTGTGTGCGACTCATCTAGAGTCTCGACAAGTTTCTGCAAGACAACATAACTGACATATTAAAGACAAAATGTTTCAATAGTTCAATAAATACATCTTTCTACGCCTCTGTAAAAGTCACTTAATGAAATCATGTAAAAGTCACTTAATGAAATTATTGTGATAAATAGAGCATTTGCTCCTATGGAGCAAATGCTCTATTTATCACAATGGTTTCAAAACTACACAATTCTAAAAGTTTCCTTTTTATTATATCAGAGTTCTTATATAAGGGTATATGATCAATGGAATTTTGGCCATGGCAGAAACTGTAGAATCAGATACATGTATATATATATAGCTGTAGACGCAGCAGTATTCTTTGCATGGCATCAATCTGGTATTGAATAAGTTCGCTTTGGCATGGAATTGAGTATCTATAAGGGAAGGGATTAACACTCTTTCCAGTTGATGATACAGTTGCAGCTGACACTTCAGCTGTTTCCCACTATACTTATTATCACACTGACCACTTGCAGTTTTGGGCGTGATTACGTAATCGCTTGCATAAGGTCATCTGATGAACGCTTTTTTATTCATTGAGTATTTTCACTCATGTTATGATCACATGATTTGTTCATGTGACTGATATTTGTATATCCGGGTGCCCTTCTTACAAATTGCTATATTTTGTGGATTTTGTTGCACGTACTAAGCCGAAGCTTATGTTGCGAAGCATTTTCATGTCAGATATAGTATACCATGAATGGTTCCGAATGCAATGTTATTAAACACCTTTTGTATCCATCGAATGCAGGTCAATAGATTGCACTATATTGTCAGGTTGGCGAGTGTACCACGGGTTAGGCTGTTGAACGCCACCTTTGTATTCTATTGCTACACAAAGAATAAAATACATTTTTGTAATTCTATAAGCAAACAGAGCAGACCCTAATCAGATGTTTCCTGCAGGAGCCATCTGATCTGAGTCTACTCTGTGTGCAAACTTGTCAAAAGGTGCCTGTTTGCTTATCAAATTAAAGGACTTTTTTGAGCAAGCTCACAAACCCCATGCCACCACATTGTCAGAGCTAAAAAGTGTTTCCCCATGACAGATTCCTCTAAAAATCAAACTCATTCAAGTTTATATTCATGACAATTCTTAAAGCAAATTTGAGAAACAAGAGGGCCAGAATGGCCCTGAAGCGCTCACCAGACAACCAGAGGAGAAGATTTTCAAAGTTTTCACTATATGTTTCTATTGAAAGCTGACCACCCCTGGGGTGGGGCCAATTTTAACCCCAGGGGCATAATTTAAACAAGGCCATACAAAGTTCTGACTAAAGGCGATCAACTGTTCGTCTGAACAGGTATGTGTACCCTAGCATTCCAAACTGATTTTTTGCATTCGAATATTATTATAAATTATTACATAATAATTTCATATTCATAAGTTTAACTTAATAGTTTCAAGTAATTCAATTTCATGTTAAAAATTATTTCATAATTTATTTAAAATTCTGGAGTCTTTACATGATTTACCATTCTTATGAACTGCAGGGCAGGTTATAATAATATCATAATGCCAATCATTATTATTAATTAACCCTTCCCTCATATAAACGTGTTTTCACACATTTGAAAACAGAATAGACCCAGATCAGATGCCTCCTATAGGAGCCATCTGATCAGGGTCTGCTCTGTTTGTTAATGGAATTTGATAGATCTGTTCCTTTAGTTTCTAAAATGGCTACAATGTTACTATATTTCATTATAACTATTTTGTAGATAAATATTCAGTAGGTTGTGAAATTTGGAAAAAAATGGCTACAATGTTCCACCTTCCATACTTCATTTTAACTATTTTGTTCATGAATATTCAGTAGGCATTCAAATTAATAATAAACATAGAACAGGCAAAGGGTTAAGACAGACTCACTAACACTGGCTACAGCACCAGATACAGGTGCACTAAAAATAGCCATTGGTCATCTCTCTCTACTGCTTGACCTGATGACCTCTTTATGAGTAAAGAGAAGATGCTTAAAAATGCAGTCAGCTATAAGTTTGCAAGAAAACTAGCCACCCTGGGGTGTAGCCAATTTTGACCACAGGAGCATAATTTATATAACTTTTGTAGAGGACCTTAACATGATGCTATGTGCCAAATATGAAAGCTGAGAACCTTCCAGTTTCAGGAGATGATATTCAAAGTTTTTACTATATGTTTCTATAGAAAACAATGCACCCCTGGGGCGGAGCCAATTTTGACCCAAGGGACATAATTTATATAACTTTTGTAGAGGACCTACAGATGATGCTATGTACCAAAGATGAAAGCTGAGACCCCTGTAGATTCAGAGGAGAAGAATTTTAAAGGTTCAAATTGTTGACGACGAACGACGCACGCCAACAGAAACGGACATCAGGCAATCACAAAAGCTCACCCTGAGCACTTTGTGCTCTGGTGAGCTAAAAATGGTCAAGAAATGAAAATGGTACATGAGCAACAATGTATTTTATTATACCTCACGTGACTTTCCCATACAAATTTTCCATATACCTGTCATGAAACAATTCGTACTGTTTCATGCAACATTACGACACAAGGGAGGTAACTACGGGCAAGTACCCGTCTAAATCAATGGGCGCTTATTAAATTATGTGTGTGACGTCATCCGACGCTTGCAATTTGATCACCAAACGTCAGTTTGACAGCTTATAAACAAATTTAGAATTGTCGCATTTTCAGCAGTTTCGGCGGAAGAATTGGCTCAGTTAGACAGTGAAAGAGATCCAGCTAGAACAAAACCTGTTATAGGTAGAAATGTCAAGTTGTTTCGTGACTTTTTGGACACATTCTTTTCTTATATAACTGGACTTACAGTCAGTATTAAATGTTAAATTCGGAATTGTTCAAAATATTTTTTATTGCCGTTGAGTGTGATGTTCGGTATAATAAAATAAATATCACATTCCATGGAGGGCAACAGCACGTATTGTCAACCCTCGGTATGGTAATGTCCACCTCGGCTCACGCCTCGGTGGACATTACCAACCTCGGGTTATCAATACCTGCTGTTGCCCTCCATGGGATGTGATATTTATATATTATTATACCTCACGTGACTTTCCCATACAAATTTTCCATATACCTGTCATGAAACAATTCGTACTGTTCCATGCAACATTACCACACAAGGGAGGTAACTACGGGCAAAGTACCCGTCTAAATCAATGAGCGCTTATTAAATTATGTGTGTGACATCATCCGACGCTTGCAATTTGATCACCAACATCAATTTGACAGCATGTAAACACATCTAGAAATGTTGCGTTTTGCAGCAATTTCGGAGAAAGAATTAGCTCAGTTAGACAGTGAAAGGGGTTCAGCTAGCACAAAACGTGTTATAGATAGAAGTGTCAAGTTGTTTCGTGACTTTTTGGACACATTCTTTTCTTATATAACTGGACTTACAGTCAGTATTAAATGTTAAATTCGGAATTGTTCAAAATGTTTTTATTGCCGTTGAGTGTGATGTTCGGTATAATAAAATAAATATCACATCCCATGGAGGGCAACAGCACGTATTGTCAACCCTCGGTACGGTAATGTCCACCATGGGCTCACGCCTCGGTGGACATTACCAACCTCGAGTTGACAATACATGCTGTTGCCCTCCATGGGATGTGATATTTATATAATAATACACAGACTGATGGATGGATGGACTGATGGATGGTTGGACTGACGGGTCAATAACTATATACCATGTGCAACTTTGTTTGTGGGGTATAATACTACAGACCTGGTTCTATAATGTGTGCCATTGTCAAAAAACCCTTGTTCACAATGCATGATGAACACTTACATGAGAAAGAATTATATCATGAATGTTGGATGTATTTTTTTATTATTTATGAATCCAGTAATTTCTGGACATGGCAAAAACTGTAGAACTAGAATGGCCTAATTCAATATGCAAACAAAACAATAGACCCTGATCAGACAGCTCCATGAGTTGTTTGATCTGTGTCCACTCTGTTTGTACATGTGTAAATATGCTATGTAAGTTTCTACCAACAGATTATGTCTTCTTAATTCTTTCCTCCATACATACGCCTTTCTACACCTCTGTAAAAATCACCTATTGAAACCATTGTGATAAATAGAGCATTTGCTCCCATAGGAGCAAATGCTCCATTTATCACAATGGTTTCAAACTACAAAATGCTAAAATTTTCCTTTTCTCTAGTTAATGCTCCTTTTCAGTAGATTTATTCAAAGTGATTGGATCTAAAAATAGCCTATGAAGGAATGGGTTAATCAGATTTTAAAGCAGACTTTCTTTCATTTTTCTTTTCAAAGACATACGAGTGTCATATAGTTCTGATCCTGAATAGAGTCCAAGTTACAATCATATCCATGTCTAAAAGTTTGGGCTCTGAAGTTTAGGCTTGGATAAATTTTCTCAGAATCTGACCAAAGCCATTCACAACTGTCATTCAAATTGAGATCAACAGAAATATGTCATAATAAGTTTGTTCATATTTATTTATTTATTTTTTTCTAAAGGAGCCTTTCAATTCTGATATCTATGACAATATTGTAGCCTAAGCCAAAGTCTGACCTGCACGAGGTATCCTAAGGCCATATCTACCAGTCTGCTAAATGACTGGCCCAGAAATGTCAGCTGGTTTACAAGTGGAATCTTCAGCTGGGTCTGGTGCTTGGAGGCGACATAGCTGGAACATACACAGAAATACATCACTGTATCACCCTGATAAATACATGCATTGTAATTGTAAGCAGAATGACTCTGACAGTTGTAACATACACAGAAATACATAACTGTAATATAAAGAGTAAAACACAGCTGTAACATAAGACAGAAATACACAGCTGTAACATGGACAGAAATACACAGTTGTAACATAGACAGAAATACACAGCTGTAACATAGCTAGAAATACACAGCTGTCACATAGAAATACATAGCTGAAACATAGACACCTAGCATAAACTGTGAAAACCGCATTAAAGCCGTAATTTTTTTGCATTGACCTTGACCCGATTTCATGTATCCTTGTATTAACTGAAAGACCTTCATCCAAACTATCTGTATACCAAATATAAATTGTCTAGCATACGTAGTTCAGAAGTTATAACAAAATTTTAATGACAGCCAAGTTTTCAAAATAGTAAACTTGATCTTGACCGAATTTTAGGTATCTTCATGTCATCTCTAAGGTCCTTGCCAAAGCTAACTGAATACCAAAGGTGAATTGCCTAGCGTTTGTGGATCAGAAGGTTGTTAAAAACAGCCAAGTTTTCAAAATAGTGAAGCTGACCCAATTTCATGTATTCTTGTATCAACTGAAAGACCTTCACCAAAGCTATCTCCATACCATATACGAATTATCTTGCATATGTGGTTCAGAAGTTAAGACAAAATGTTGAAGTTTTTCAATGATGGCCAACTTGTCAAAATAGTGACATTGACCAAATTTCAAATATCTTTATACCAAATGAAAGGCCTTTACCAAAGTCATCTGTATACCAATATGAATTGCATAGCATTTATAGTTCAGAAGTTATAGCAATGTTAAAGTTTGTTAAAAACAGCAAAATTTTCGAAATAGTGACCTAGATCTTGACTTGATTTCATGTGCCCTTGTATAAAGTGAAAAGCTTTCACCCAAGCTATCTGCATACCAAATATGAATTGTCTAGCTTAAGTAATTCAGATGTAATAAGCAATGTTAAAGTTTTGTTAACGACGACACGCCGAAGCCTATAGGAGCCGTCTGATCAGGGTCTGCTCTGTTTGCTAATGGTGTAGTATAGATCTTGATTCTACAGTTTCTGCATGAGGCAAAACATCCCACGTACATATGCCATTATAAAAATTCAGCAAATAAATATTCATGCCATTATTTCTTTCATGAATATTGAACAGGTAAATGGTTCAAAGTAGGAAATAAGTGCAATGACATTTGTAAACTATGTAGACCCTGATCAGAGGGTTCCTAGAGGGGCTGTTTGATCAGGAACTGTACTGTTTGTCATTAACTAGAAAGGTGTTCCTCGGAACACTTGTGTCGCCTGCCTGCGTACTGACCCTCTTGACCCTCTTCCCACCAATTTTAAACTTGACACAATCGCAGTACATGTATACATGTATATGGGTATAACATAAATCCAGCTACGATGCTACGTACAATTCAACTGCATCAGTAGTAAAGAATTTACAGACAGATCAGGAAATATGAAAAGGGAAATAACTCAAATATATTGAAACTTTGAAAGTATAGCCTGTTCCATGTGTGAAGTATGAATTCAATGACATCAGTAGAATATGACTTATTGGCCATACAAAAAAAAATTAAACAAGAGGGCCATGATGGCCCTGATATCACTCACCAGACAATTAGAGGAGAAGATGTTCAAAGTGTTCATTTATGTTTCTATTAAAAACTGGTCACCCCTGGGGCAGGACCAATTTTGACCAATGGGGCATAATTTATATAACTTTTGTAGAGGACCTGAACATGATGCTATGTGCCAAATATGAAAGCCGAGAACCTTCCAGTTTCAGGAGAAGATTTTCAAAGTTTTCACTATATGTTTCTATTGAAAACTGGCCACCCCTTGGGCGGGGCCAATTTTGACCCCAAGCGCATAATTTATATAACTTTTGTAGAGGACCTGAACATGATGCTATGTGCCAAATATGAAAGCTGAGAACCTTCCAGTTTCAGAGGAGAAGATTTTCAAAGTTTTACTACGTTTCTATAGAAAACAAGGCACCCCTGGGGCATGGCCAATTTTGACTCCAGGGGCATAATTTATATAACTTTTGTAGAGAACCTACAAATGATGCTATGTGCCAAAGCTGAGAACCCTGTAGATTCAGAGGAGAAAGTTTTTAAAGGTTCAAATTGTTGACGACTGACGACGGCGCACACCGCACACATCAGGCAATTACACAAGCTCACCCTGAGCACTTTGTGCTTTGGTGAGATAAAAAGGGGAATAACTCCAAAAAAAATACTAAAGCTAGATTTATGGACGTTGTTCATGACACTTCCTCTCATCATGCCTGTTCCATGTGTGACGTTTCAATTCAATGGCATCAGAAGAATAGGAGATACAGGCCAGACAAGAAGTGTGACAACGATGACAACGATGGTCAAAGTTATCCCTATGTGTCTGCCATGCTATGCAGGCGACACAAAAATCCACTAGCAAATGCAAACCTTTAAAACTGAATGGGTTCTATAGTTAAACACTGATGGACCATTCCATTTTGAATATTCAGGATACAAAGGATTAGTTAGAGATCAGCATATGTTACTGATGCATGCTATTCATATGCATGAACCATTTATCTATCACTGACCTTTCCACTTGCTGAGCAAGTTTTGCACACTCTCCCATCACAGTTTCTTGTTGCTGAAAAAAAACATCAGGGTGTGGTGATTAATACTTATCTTTTTTAAAAGACAAAAAATTGAAATCTCAAACTCAGATAACTGTTTCAAAAATTTTAATACAGAATTGTTCTAAATTTCACCACTGCATATATCTATAAAGACATACAACAGCTTGGTGCAGACTGCAAGTAATGCTGAAAGCTCCAACAGGAGCTTTCAGCATTACTTTCAACCTGAATTAAGCTGTCAGATAAAAAAAAGTTTCAGTTTAGAAATAGGCTTACTGAAACTTCTGTTACCGTACTCTGGGAATAGTTGGCTTCGTGATATTTTCGCCACTTTGTCTCAAAATGCCAGTGTTTTATTTTGGTCAGTTTAATTTTCGCCATTCTGGGATTAAAGGGGCCAAAAATAAACACATGTATGAATAGGACGTGGAAAAGATAATTCTACCTTTGGTTGATTTCGAGTCTTCCAAGTTTTTATTGTTAAAACGGAAATACAAGGAGTACTTAGGAGATGTTGTTTCCGGTCATGTCTAATTCCAGGGATAAAACGATGAGTACCGGTATACGGTATATCAGTTAAGCTGATAATTTGTTTGTTTCTGAGTCACATGTCACATGTTCAAAGTATATTAATGTAAAGTATTTGAATAAAATTAGAAAACATAGAAACAATCAATTTGATTTTTATGCCTTAAAACCCAGTACTAAAAGAAAGAGAGATGAGAGTTGTGTACATGTTTTATATTATACAAATAAAATGGGGTCCCGTATTCCGCCGCATATCTTCAAACTTTTGCCCTTACGTCCAGTGACAATACATTATATTTCCCACGTTTAGAAGTTGATTTGTCAGAGTACACTTTGTCTAGTTCCTCGTTGCACAATGCCTCCAAATGGCAATCACTGTCACCAGAATTATAAATAAAATGAAACATCATTTTCTTTCGGTTTAAATAAGATAAAATAGATTTGTTTTGGTTCGTCATTGTGCTTCTGTGGTGTGTCGACGTGTGTGAGCAAATGATTGAATTACACACTAAATATACACTAAGTATACAAGAAAACAGTGATAAAATGTGATAAACGCTCAAGCACATAATCGCTGTTGGTGTATGCCACGCATTACGGTAGTGTTTGGCGTAGGTGTTAATATGTGTGTATACAATAGAGAAGTTACATATCGCCGACGATAAACTGTTATTTGTTTGTCACGGATATATTTTGGTATGTTAAATTTTCGCCCTTTCACACCTGGTGGCGAATTAGGCCAATTATTAACCACGGCCAATTATTCCCAAAGTACGGTATCTCGAAATGATATGCATGGTCGTATAAAGTTCTAGATATCAAGGTTTCGTGGTATCTATTTCTAGTTTACTCTTATCTCACTAGCTTAGTCATTTCAGTATCTCTTTGGTGAGTGGTAATGCGCTAAAATTATCATCTTTTGCATTTCTATTTTCTCCTGCTCACAGATAAAGAAAGATCAGAAAATCAAACAATTTAGATTGAAATGAGACTCTAAATCACTAAGCCTGTCACCTGGATCCAAAATGTCTGCAACAATTATAACATACAATGTATTTATCCATGGAAAGAGTTCAGCCGTGACTGCTTACCTCCATGATGAAAGCTGGTAGGTTGTAGATACATCTGTTACATTCCTGTATTAAAGACCTTATGTGACATGTCACCTCCACAGTTAGGGGCTGAACATGCTTCCACCGCTCTCCCTCCACACATCTACAACACACAACAAACAGTCATTAACGCTTTCCCTGTTCTATATTTAATCTAATTTTCAATACCGAATATTCATAGCCAAAATAGTTATAATGAAATATGGAAAGTGGAACATTGTAGCTATTTTAGAAAGTAAAGAAACAGATCTATCAAATTCCATTAGCAAACAGAGTAGACCCTGGTCAGATGACTCCTACAGGAGCTGTCTGATCTGGGTCTACTCTCTTTGCAAAGGCATGAAAAAGTGTTTATAAGAGGGATCTGGTTAAACTTTCAAATGCTAATTGTCCTCTGCAAAATTTTTCTCAAACTAAAGTTTGCCTTCATTTGATTTTGAAAACAGCAAACTTAAATGCAAACATTGTCAAAAGTTCAAAAGTCCAGATCCAGAGTACTTGGCATTTCATCTAGAGCCATACAATTTGTCAAAAACAACACATTACAAATTGATTGTAAAAGTCACAAAAATTAGCACACAATTTAGAGAACGGTGAGAAAACCCATTGCAAAAGTCACCATTGGAGACAGGGGAGGGAACTCATTACAAAAGTCACAAAAATTATCAAATAATTTGTAGAGTTACATGTAACAGTTGACAAATAGAGCAGAACAAAGGGATCATGATGGCTCTGTAACACTTATCAAGGGGATGTAGCTCAAAACTATTGTAAAGTGTATTCTTTAACCAAATGCCAGATAAAAACTCATGTAAGAAATATGGACATCATGAATATTAGTTAGGAGAATTTTTATAAACATAAATGAACACAAGAAGTTTTGGTCATGGAAAGACCTAGAATCAGACCTACATTGATTCATAAGCAAACAGAACAGACCTTGACGAGATGGCTCCTTCAGGTGCCCTCTGATCTGCATCTTCTCTGTTTGCAAAAACGTGAAAAGGCATATCTATCATGTATAGGATTAATATCTATAGGCATCTTCAAAATTGTCCTCTTCTTTAATTCTGAGAAAATGTTGTTTTTCCATCTTTTTCCAAATTCACTATCAGATTGTCAAACAGTTTGGATCCTGATGGAAAGCCAAGTTCCTAGTCACTAAGCTAAGTCAATAGTTTCTCAAAAGCTTGATCAAATCAGAAGTAGTAATTAATGAACCAGATAAAACTTTGAGCTGACACTATCATTATTTTTACAGCAAAGTTAAAAGTTAATTTTATATTCTAAACTCATTCCCTCATATTGCCGCCTCTGTAAAATTCACTTTTTGAAACCATTGTGATAAATAGAGCATTTGCTCCATAGGAGCAAATGCTTTATTTACCACAATGGTTTCAATACTACAAAAATCTCAAATTTTCAAAGAGGTTGGATCTGAAAATAGCCTATGAGGGAATGAGTTTATGTAAAACATTACTGGAGTCATACTTACTTAAAAAGTTTTGAGAATTCTCCACTTATTGTATGAGACTGGGCCCTAATGGCATCAATACCACCTGAAACAGATAATACGAGAGTGCAACTTAATACATTTATCTAATGTTCCTAATAGCACCAATACCTGAAACAGATAATAAAAAGTACCAGCTCCTATAGGAGCCATCTGATCTGGATCTGCTCTGTTTGCAGATGTGTGTAAATGTGTTTCTATGCAGGAAAGAGTTAATACAGGAACTTGCAAATTAAACCTTTGTTTATTGCTCTATAATCCTTTACTCTATGAATATTCATGTAAGAATAATGCCTTTATAAATACTAATGAACTGTTTTTATATAGCAGCAAACAAACAGCCAAACCTTTTGCCTAGGCAAAAACTAGAATCAAATCTATATTTTTCCATAAACAAACGGAGCGGAACTTGATCAGCCAGCCACTACAGCAGCTGTCCAATCTGGGTCTGCTCTGTTTGCAAAGTCTTAAAATGTGCATACACTGTACATGGTGTAAAGGGATAATCACTAGATATATACATGTACATGTAACCATATACAGTAAAACCTCTCTATAACGGCCACTATATTACATCAAGTATTTCGTGTTAAAGGCAGGTGGTTGCTTAAAGCAAGGTGAACATAAAATAGAACGCTCCTATAGGAGCGTTCTGTTTTACTTTCACCTTGCTTTAAGCAAACACCTGCCCTAAATACCAACTAATTTTAAATTAACACAATTAAGTGGCCGTTATAGGGAGGTTTTACTGTACTATCTTGAATCATTACAAGCTTTTATTTACAAGCTTCAAATCAAAAGTCCTTTTGCAAATGACAAGTTTATGCTCTCTGTACAAGCTAGCTTTTTAAATTTTCCATCTATAGCTGACAAAAAGACTGACAGGAGGGAGGCAATCATGGATTCATTCTGCTTTATGCCATTACTCTATAAACATGCTTTATGCCTTTGCAAACAAAGCAAACCCAGCTCCTGTGTGAGCCATCTGATCACGATCTGCTCTGTCTGCTTATGAAATGATATACATCTGATTTTACAGTTTCTGTCTGCCAAAACTTCCTGTTTTCAAATATGTTATAAAAATCAATCTAATTAACATACATGATTCCAGTACATGTATTTCCAGCATGAATATTCATGAAGGAAATTGTTAGCTAAGTTTTATTGCATATGAAACAATGAATCATGCCCATGACAGAAACTGTTGAAACTGAGCAAAATAACAGACCCTGATCAAACAAAAATGGTAAATATAAAGTACACTGTACATGTACATGATGTAACAGTAATGTGTTAAGTTCTTTATGGACTGTCTTTATGACATATGCCACATCATTTTGTCCCATAGCCAAAGACAAATAATTGAGTCAGATGATTGGGACTTTTCCTTTTGAATCATCTCTACATTGAACTCTATAACAGCATCTTACTTTTGATGAGTGTTGTAGAACTCTGCTGTAGATCTCTAGAGAGTGATTTCCCTTGCAGCACCGACATGCATTCCGTCTCTGTCATCAACCTGATCTCTGACAACCATCCCTGCACTGAGTCTATGTAAGCCATAGTTGCGAGAGCTGAAATTACCAAAATGTAAAGTAAAACCTGTGTAGCCCTTTATCTGATGAATATTCATGTAACAAATGATGACATTGTAAATATTACTTAGCCAATTGTTTTTTTTACCATGGCAGAAACAGAACAATCAGATCTAAATTATTTCCAAAGCAAAAACAGCAGATGCTGATCAGAGACCTCCTACAGGAGCCATCTGATCTGGTTTTACTCTATTTTGCAAAGGCATGAAAAAATGTTTCTATTCAGAACTAATGAAATCATGAATATTAATCTGATTAATATTTATTAAGGCATACAAACACATCTTTTTACCACAGCAAAAACAGTAGAATCAGATCCACATTTTCCATAAGCAGACAAATTGACAAAGAAGACTCTGATCTATAGCTGTCTGCTCTGTGTCTACTGTGTTTGCAAATTCCCCCAATGGTGTGAAAAGGTGTCTCTGTCAGGTAATTTAATGCCAGCCAAAAGTCAAGCAGTAAGCTCCTTTGGGATCTTTATGCATTATTTCTGTCCTGTATTAAGCTTCCACCTTTAACCCTTCACTTAACCCTTACCCTCATATAAACACCTTTTCACACATTTGCAAACAGAGTAGACCCAGATCAGATGGTTTCTGTAGGAGTTGTCTGATCAGAGCCTGCTCTATTTGCTTATGATATAATATAGACATGATTCTACGGTTTTTTCAAAACAACAATCCTCCCTTCCCAGGACAATCACGGAATGGAACAGTCTCCCACCTGATATTGTAACTGCCTCTTCAGCCACTGATTTCAAGACTTGGCTGTCCAATATCTCTATCTAAATGCATGCTCTTCTGTAATTGACCCTTTCCTTCACATAAATGCCTTTCAAAAAGAGCAGACCCAGACCAGATGTCTCCTGTTGGAGCCTTCTGAACAGTGTCTGCTCAGTTTGCTAATTTGAAAGATCTGTTTCTGTAGTTTCTAAAAATGCTGCAATGTTGCACCTTCCATATTACATTATAACTTTTTTTCCCATCAATATTCAGTAGGTATCGAGATTTGGAATAAAATATAGAACAGAGAAAGGGTAAACCCTTTCCCTCATATAAACATGTTTTCATGCATTTGCAAACAGAGTAGACTCAGATCAGACGGCTCCCAGAGCAGCTGTCTGATCAGGGTCTGCTCTGTTTGCTATTGGAATTTGAAAGATCTGATTCTTTACTTTCTAAAATGGCTACAATGTTCCTCTTCCATAATTTATTATATAACTATTTTATCCATGAATATTCAGTAGGTATTGAAATTTGAAATAAATATAGAACAGAGAAAGGGTTAAACTCTACTGTACATACAGTCAGTGTTAGTACAATGTTGTTATTTTAGTCATGTGTACCTCTGGCAGTAAACTTTAATCTGTTGAATTAACCCTTTCAGTCATATAAACGCTCTTTTCATGCATTTACAAACAGATCAGATCAAGACCAGATGGTTCCTGTAGGAGCCATCTGATCAGGGTCTGCTCTGTTTGCTTATGACATGATATAGATCAGATTCCATAGTTTTTGTCAAAGCAAAAAAAGGCCCTTGAAACTTTCACAATATAAAAGATCTTCTAATAGAAACGAGTACCCTGTACGAGTACGCTGGTCTGGTAGAATTTGGCGGATAGCAGGTATGAAATCACTACCTGTTACCCGATATGCAATCTAAAGCAGACTCTAGTTGTCTATTTTCGTAACTGGATGAAAGAAAGAAAGCTTGACAAAAATGTTAAAGATAACATTCCAGCATCTTTTTGTTTACAAGCAGATAAAGCTTGAATAGGCAAGTAAACATGACAAGAGGGCCTGGAAGGCCCTGACATCGCTCACCAGACAATCAGAGGAGAAAATTTTCAAGATTTTCACTATATGTTTCTATTGAAAACTGAACACCCCAGGGGCGGTGCCAATTTTGACCCCAGGGACACAATTTATATAACTTTTGTAGAGGACCTGAACATGATGCTGAAAGAATGTAGTGAAAGAATGGGTAGAGCATAGACCACTGGAACTTGTATTAATTCTTTGGATGCTAGAGGCGGATTCTCCCACCACTAATGACCTATGCAAACAGCTTGGATCCGATTACCAAACTGTTTGTCAATGAGACTGAACTTCTGAAAAACTTAGAAAGTGCGTAGTGGGATTCTCCCACCACTAATGACCTATGCAAACAGTTTGGATCCAGATCAGGCCCCACATTATTTGGATCCAGATCAGGCCCCACATAATGTGGGGCCTGATCTGATATCCAAACTGTTTGTTAAAGAGACTGAACTTCTGAAAAACTTAGAAAGAAAGTGTGTAGTTAGGATAGCTTATGAATATGCTGCAGACAACAATTTAGCAGATGACAAAATTACCCAGCATGCAAAGAGTTAAGCTGAAATTCACAACAGATACCCTCTATATTGATAGCTGGCAGCTTAATGCAGGGCATAGGTATGAAAAAAAAGCTATAAGAGTTTTCTGCATTTTGAGAATTATCCATAGTTTTCTCAATCTAAAATGAGTGTGTGTTATTTGTCTAAACACAATTTCTACTGTACTGATCAGGCTAAGGGTGATTACATCAGCACTCACTAGCTGGTCTCAGGCTGATATTAAGGAGAAACCTTTAGACTGTAGTTTCTGATGTGAATAAGTCTATACATACAGGGCAGGGCCAATTTTAACCCCAGAACTATGATACTTATAAAACTCATAAAGGTATGCTAAGTAAATCTATACACCAAATATCTAAGCTCTGTGACATGTAGTTTCTGACAAGAAGATTTTTAAAGTTTTTCCTATGCATAACTAGTGATCCCATGGGCTGTTTAAGCAGTCAGCTACAAAAAACTGGCAATCACTGGGGTCGGACCAATTTTGACCCTAGGGGCATAATTTATATAACTTTTGTAGAAATCCTGAAGTTGAAGCTATGTGCCAAATATGAAAGCTGAGAACCTTCTAGTTTTAGAGGAGAAGATGTTCAAAGTTTTCACTATATGTTTCTATTGAAAACTGAAAACCCCTGGGGCGGGGCCAATTTTGACCCCAGGGGTATAATTTATATAACTTTTGTAGAGGACCTACAGATGATGCTATGTACCAAAGATGAAAGCTGAGAACCCTGTAGATTCAGAGAAGATTTTTAAAGGTTGAAATTGTTGACGACGCACGACGGACATCAGGCGATCACAAAAGCTCACCCTGAGCACAAAAGTGCTCTGGTGAGCTAAAAACAGACTAGTAACAATCCTCTGTGAAAACATTGTTCGTTCGTATTCGACTGGTAAAAGTGTCAACTATTCCTTCGTCCAATGTTGCTCCACAGAGAGAACCTATCAAATTTGGGGTCGGATTAGCCATGACTTTTGTTACACTAACTTTCTCAACAGAAAACATCAAGTGGTAAGGTGAGTAACGACTGACATGAATTCGATCTTGAATCAGTTATCTGATTTACCCCTGATTTACATTGTGGGGCAACGTAATAATGATGGAATAGCCTACACTTTTGCCAGTTACAACATACTTTGCTTTCACAATAGTCTTAACCCTTAACTTCATGAATATTTATGTAAGAAATGATGATGTCATGAAGTTTTGGACATGACAGAAAGTGTATAATCATATCTATATTATATCATTAGTGAAGTAATTCTAAGGGAGGAAAAGTTACTGGCCTCTACCGGGATTCGAACCCCGGACTCCTGGATAATAGTTCGACACTCTAACCATGTCGCTAAAGGGTTAACCCAACAGCAAGGCTGTTGGAGATGCCTTATATAGGCCGATCACTACACTCCCCTCCCTTTTAACTTTTAGGAGCCATGCATATACCCATGCATGCCCCTAAGCCTTTACATGCATCCCCGCATACAACCCGAATTATCCTCGTCACCAATGAAGTAATTCTAAGGGAGGAAAAGTTACTGGCCTCTACAGGGATTCGAACCCCGGACTCCTGGATAATAGTCCGACACTCTAACCACGTCGCTAAAGGGTTAACCCAACAGCAAGGCTGTTGGAGATGCCTTATATAGGCCGATCACTACACTAGCAAACAGAGCAGACCCTGATCAGATGGGGGTCGAGGAGCTATCTGATCTGGGTCTTCTCTGTTTGCAAAGGCATAGAAAGGCGTATTTATGGAGTAAA